>JAPYYS010000201.1:0-187572 GCA_030522525.1 Campopleginae sp. 14b
GGTCATTCACTCGACCGATATTTTTCGTTGAATTTTGTCGGAATCCTTAAAATTTGATCGCATGGCAAACGCGACAATTGTGCCATTAAGAAAGTGTGCTCGACGTGCATTGCTCGTCATCCCACTCAGTATTGGCCGAGCTCCATTTACTCAGGAAACTCTCGAATTCAAACATCGACTCATCGCTGTTGCTCCTTCCTTTTTTCTGTTGTTCGAGCCCAACTTGTCGCCAGATTCATCCATGGGATGATTTTTTTATGCCCCAGAAAAATAACTCACGAGGTGGCCTCGTTTTATCGTAATGAACTTTCGTTATCTTCCCTAATGTCAAATTTCCAGTTTGATTAGAGATTCCATGCCTTTCTGTAGAGTTTCACAGTGTTACGTTGTTTCACGTTGGCAAGTGGAAAACGGGGCAATGACGAAGACAGCAAAGTGAATCCTTTGTTTCTGTTGGAACATTCTAAAGTATCTCGTGGGAACTTGTAAATCCTTGGCCCAGCACTGAGTCGAGGTCATTGGAGTTTCTATTTTCCTAGAGACATCCGTTTAAAATGCACGAACTTCGAAGACTGTGCTAAAAAGTTGATGACGAATTTGCCCTTTGGTAGTCGATGCCTGTCGTCATTCTTCGTCATTGATATTTTTTCTACGATAACCAGACTTGATGTAATAAAAATGTTTGTTTGCGACGTTGGCTTGTGTACATAAAACTTGGCTTAACACTATTGTGGGATTGAGCTTGCGTTTGACGAGCGTATTACAACAGTTAAGGTCCTTAATGTCTTTGGGGGTTGCACGCAGAATGTTCTGTTCGCAGGAGCAGTTATTATGCCGTAGATTCTATCATGCCTCGCTGGGTACGTTTCCGCGATGAGTTCAGAGTTCAGAGTTGCTGTGGGTTTGGAATGATATCACGAATTTTGTGTGGGACATCCATTTCCACCTTGAAGTCTCTAACTATCTTGTTGTCTAGTTATGCCTTAAGCGGTTCGGAGAATCCAAGGCTAGAACGTAATGCGGAAAGTACAATAGTACTCAAACTCGCGATCCTTTGATGACGTTGTGTACTTGGAGCGTTGCTAATCTCTAGGGCTTATAGATCTGCGCAGCATCCATAATTTCTATGATGTCTAGAGAGCACCATGTGCCTCGTAGTTTCGAGGCTACGAGAACGCGAATTTGTGGCCTCCAGGTCAGGGTGAATCTTTAGGAAAATATGTGTGTACTAGCTCGTGTATGACCTGGTGAAAGCGCCCGAGTGTTTCATTCCACCGCGCCAGGTGCATCGATGAATCAGAGACGACTGCGCACACGTGGTAGCAGGCAATGTGCGACCTACGGAGCTATCGCGGCCAAGGTCAAATCCTGACCGACTGAAGGACCAAACGACCTAGACTGTTTCACTATCCATTCGGGGTTAAATCCTCCAGCCAAGGTTGTTAAGATCCATCTCCGAAAATAGGGTTAACCCACCGTCGCATCAGATCAATCTTGGCAACTTCAACACAACTGCGGTCAAGAACCACCAAAAAAATGATGATAAAGAATGGAGGGAGGTTTTATGGACGGCAACGCACTCTGCGTTATTGCTTGAATATCCTCCGTCGAACAATCACTTTTTGTGCCCATTCCTTCGGCGGCAATGAGGATGATTCTCGTCATTTCATTCGGTGCAGCAATCCATGCGGAAAATTTCATTTTTATCGAAATCGAAGGTGTTCGCGTCAAAATACGATTCTGAGTTGTTCCTGGCGACACATTTGCGGATGTCCTCCCATTTTCTCGTAATTCCTCAGCGTGTGGACGATTATCTGGCATCATTTATGTTTAATCGCAATTCGATAGAATGGCCTCCCAACGGCAATACGAATCGGAGGCAAGAGAGAAATGTACTTGATGCCATGCAATTCATTCGGGGTTACTGGTGAGTTGCTGTGTAGTTTCGAGTCAAGCGTGGGGTCAGGGTCAAACTGTGTGGCCCGCTGACGTCAGAGTTTCAATGTATCGACGATCATTAACGTTCTACTGCGTCATCTTTTCTCCCCCTGCATCCATGTTGCCATTTGATAAAAGGGAAAAGCAATACGAGCTAGTAGAAGATTTCACTGGCTACGGAAATATCATGAATCTCCATGGGGGACGCATTGAAAGTGTTTGTATCGATCGGGGGTAGGATTCCAACGTTCTTTCCTTACACGCGTAACATTATCGCGGTCCAGAATCCTCAGTAGTTGGCTTGGCAATTGGATATAAAATTTTATGGGGTTGCCTATCCTCTGATGGCTTGATAAGGGAATGTTACGATAATAAGGCGAACTTTATGATTCTTTTTATTTCAACACATTGATGAATCGATGGTTCATGGGGATTTTAGGACAGTCTACCATTTTTCCGTCATTTTCTCCGCCACTTTGCCAGTTACGTGGGATCTTTGCACATCCGGAATGTTTCCCTTCCCCACATCGATGCTGCACGTGGAATTTCCCTGGGGAAATAACACCGGCTAATTAGATGAAACCCTGACTCGACTCTTTTGTTTTAATTGACGAAATTCGATGCCACGAGTTGATTGACACATGGTCGATCGACTTTCGTCTTGTTTTTTGGTTTGTACAATTTTCATCACAATAAGTCTTGTCAAATTGTATAGAAATTCTGTGTTCTTTAAGGAAGTTACAAAAGTACGTGATTTCACGATGATGCACCCTTCCGCGGAGTTCAGACCTCCCGGGTCGATCAATATTTTTGGCTGGCATCGTTCCAACTGCTGAGCCTCTGTAGCGACCTCAAGTTGTGTGATGTGAGCAAAGTTCACGGTCATGATGATACTCTCACAGGTGCTCCCATTTGCCTACGTTTGTAATGTCTGTTGAACTAAGTTAGTACTGTGTTGTTGTACCGGTACTCGGGTTGTTGTAGGCGTCAGTATAATGTCGCCTTTGGGCTATCGTTGGCGAAATAGCTAACCAACGGAGAGCCAATTACCTGAGCGAAGAGGCTTGCGATATTGTCTACCTCCTTTGTATCCTTTCGCTCTGAATAATTCTGTTCTGAATCTGAATTGCCAACCTTTTTATTCCTCGTTCGTTTTCATTGTTCTCTCGTTTAGTCTTGGAGATTTTTATGAGCTCATTGCTCCATCACTTTTTGCACTAACGTCAAGTTCCTCTTCCGGTCCCTGTCAGGTGGTAAGGCATAAATGATTGTGGGAGACACTTTTTTCATTGAATTTCCGGGTTGGACTCGATTGATAAGCCAGCCGGTGCATGGCTCGCGGTTTTCCTCCACTCTTGGGACACTCTGCTGCGCTTTTTTTTCTATCAATTGTTTTCGTCTATTCCGTACGAGAATGTACTCGGTAGAGTGTCTTTGTTCGCGATACAGGCACGAAATAATCTCGAGGTGTTTTCGAATATGCCGGGAATGTGAAAAGTTCAGGAAAACTAAAAGCCGAGCTCCCATGTCCTCGTGTGTTAGGAACACCAGTCAATTGTATCCTGATCTGAATATTGGCTCCATTCTCGTGGTATAGTGATCGTCAGTCATTCAAACGTTCTATTCAACAAAATCGTTTATACGCGCTACTCGCTGTTGACGTTTATCCACAAGTTGGTGGTGCTATGTGCATTGACCACAGCTTATACTTGTCTGACAAATTCCGAAGGGTATCATGCCATTCTCGAGTACATGCGGAGGTCCCAGTGTTTCGTTACAAAGGCTAGACTCGTGTGTACAATAGAAACACATTGTAAGGCTATCGATTTCACATATATTGGCTGTATCGTGAGGGAACACTGTAGGGCAAACTTCCAAAGTTCCCTGACTACGATCGATCGAGTATATTGTTCGGGAGGATGGCTCCGGGCTTGTACAGTTGCATTTAAACGATTGATAGATATCACTCGCAGCTGATGGGTTCACTAGAGTCTCGAGTTCGCAATGTCGGACGACATGGTTTCCGCCACTACGTGATCATGTTTGTCGAGTAGATCGTGCATGGCATTTAACCTCGTACGTGATAGCTCCTCCAACATCCGGACTCCTAGTTCTTCGGAGTTTTACTCTTCGCGAAGTTTCGTCCTGTCCAAGATTTTGTGGAACGTGCCCTTTTCACTGGTTATTCTTCTGAGCCTTACAACTCGGACCAAAAATTACTTCGACGTGTTACTTTGACGATCATTAATTCTTTTTCGAAGTAACGATAATCCTCGGATATGGTGCCTTCCTAGGACGAAGATATTACTTAATTATTCGTGATGGCTCGCACGACATCTCATCGAGACTCGGGTTCGTGACTGCCCACAAGTTTCAACACTCTTCGTCCTTTTCGAATCGCCTCAATTGAATGATCAATCCCATACGATCGAAGCGATATTTCGGAGTACCTGATACTTGTCTGCCGGAAGTGCCGAGCAATTTTTTTTTTTTCATTCCCACGAAGCTCGAAGAGTCTAATGAAATGTTTGTTTATCCCCTTAACCAAGCCCATTGGCTAGACATCCAAAGCCTTGGATACAATCAACCAGCTGATCATCGGTATTGCCAGTAATTAGAATTCAATCGATCGATTCTCTTGTTTCATCAACTCCGACGGTTTAAGTCTGTAGGTTTTCCATTAATTACATACCTGTAGGGAACTTGTGGCTTCTTGATGATTAGCCCCAGGATACGGAGGGTAAAGCTGTGCTCTGTAGACGATAGCCTCTGTGCAGAATTTTAAGCCCATCACCTCTTCGTCCTCTCTTCCATAACGAAAGGTCAGGGTCACCTGTCCGTACACCTGTAGGGCGAAAAATATTGGAGTTGCTTAATATTCATCATGGTTTGACGTCGAGGCTTTATCGGAAATGACGATTGATGCCTTTCATGCTGATGGCACGAACGTGTTCATTTCACTGGGGAGTCTACGAGCAGGCTCATCAAAGATTAATCGAATAGAAAAGGCACACGCCCTCATTTAGGGTGTTCGCGCCAAACCTCGCTGCCTCGACTACTAAGATTTTACCAAAGCTACGGTTCGCCCTCCGGAAAAACGCTCCCTCAAGGCTGCACAAACCGCACGTGTTATTTTCAGCGAAAGAGACTAACTGGACCAAGTTTGAAGGAAAGTTAATGCTTTTCTTTTCGTCTTTTACTTTCTCTTCTCTCTACTCGATTCTTATTAACTCAATCGCTTTATTTCTCTCTCTTTTTATTTATTACTCGCTCTCTTACCTTTTTCTCTCGGACGTACTCAGGGTCGACCAACAAAACACCCTGGAGCGTGTCGATTTTTCCATTGTTTACCACCAAGTCTCTGCTCACCAAGTACAGCGTGAGCTTGTTGTTTGGCAATGATTTCTTGAACACCCTGTGGAGTTTCGATAATTTTACCATAAACCCTCAACCGCATGGGGACGATCGAATAATAAACGGATAAAAGAATTCCAAACTATTTTTCACTTTGACTATTTTATTATTTTCATTCATAAATATCGCCTTTTTCATACAACCGGTTATTTACCTTTGGTTGTTGAACGCGGAGTCCGATAAGCTGCAGGGTATATTCTCCGATTTTCTGCAAACAAAAAATCCTATAAATTCACTTTGATCTTCAGAAAAGTAACGAGACTATTCTAAAAAGATGGGTTGTGACGATTGGACGATCGTTAAAATGCAGAAAAAAACGAATTTTTTTTTCTTTTTTTAATTGAAAAAAAAATATTTTTTTTAATCGTCCCAATTTTTTCAATGCATTCTGTTTCCAAATGGCAGTTCAATATCGTCCAATCGTCAAGAACAAACGCTGCATTCAATTTTCGTGATCTGCTTGAAATAAAAGAAAAATTGTTGCATTTCAACGATGCATCAACGTCATCGTATAATATTCATCGTATAATATTCATATGAAAGGAGACACGTCTGACGTAACGAACAAAGATCGTTTTGTATCAAAAACGAGGAGTGACACTGGCGCCGCAATTCCGTTGTTTTTTTCCTGCCATTTACTTTTCACTGTGAAGTGACAAGAAAAGACTGTATCAAAGGCGTATCCTCATCCCTGTTGGATCGTTTGCTGTCGCTGCTTCCAACCGTAACTCGTTATAGAAATATCACGATACCGGAGATAAAAAGTCGAGAGCTTAAAAAGCAACGTGAGTCTCGATGTCGATGGCATTTTAGTCATAGAACGACTTTCACGAACGAATAACTCCTCGATTAAGATCCAAGCAAATATTTTGCTTACCACTCGAAATTATTGCCACGAATTTATTTTTATCATCGAAATTTCGACGACTGCCGACGAGGAATTAAAGGACGAAGTAAAAAAAAGACACAAAAACATGTTCCCGAACATTTATAATTAAAAACACGCGGCTCAAATGGAACTTTGCGTAGACGAGCTCTTATTTTCATTCGTTTTGCAAAATCTTCGGGAGCAGTAAAAAACGTTGATCGATTCACCACGCGCCGGTATATTGTTTACGCGATGAAAAATTGACTTCTCGGTAGAGAAATTTTGATAAAAGTGAAGAGGAAAAAGCACGAGACTCTGAAATAAAGTAGAACCTTATGAAAAAGGTTCGAAGATCCAGGACGAAAGATACGGGCACTTTGCTTGATTAAAATCGTTGACGAAGCGATGCCCCCGTCATGTGCTTCGGAAATGGATGAAAATTTTCAATAAGTTTTTCTTATAAATTCAATTTGACGGCTAAAACCGTTAGGAAAACATTTCAACTTGTTGCTGAAAGCTTCCAGATGAAATACTCGAGACGTACCGTCACGTGGTCCGTGCGAATGGACCCTGATTATTCTGAGTCACTCGCCATTTGACGATTTTTTAAAATAAAATTTCTACACTTCTCGTAATAATTTCTCCGACTTACGATCCCGCGAGGGTGGAAAAGTGGGCGAATAAAAATAGAAAATAAAAATGAGTGGAATTAGCACAGATTGCTTCAGCTGCTACCTCATTTCGTTCCTGGCTGATCAAGAAGAGCTGCAATCAAGTCTAAAGACTCCTCAATCCGGTTCTACTGGGGCTATATGCTCCAAGGGCCTTTCGAGGGGTAGTCAGAGAAATGATGATAGCTTTGCACACTCACGAAGCTAATCGTTCACTCATGAAGGTGTGGGCAATTGATATTTGGATATTCTTTCTTCATTGTCACCTGACGTCAAGCACTTTTCTGCTTCCGTTCAGAGCCTTCTGCGAACCTCGTTTTTCTTTATTTCTTTTTTTAATGCAATTGGCTTACGGTTGACAGTGACTCGGCATTATTTTCCGTTCAGTTCATTTGTCGCCGATGTTTTTTATTGTCCAAAATCGTTGTGCAGGATTGCGGATTATCAGCGAATCACATGAGCAAAAACCTAAACGTTTTTCTCAAAAATTTTATTCAAAATACCGCAGAATGTTTCGACATCGAATAATTATAACGCGACCGTAATTTTCTACATCATTTTCATTCTGTTTCATTGATGAATTAGTTTGGAAATTATAATTTTCACCGAATTTGTCGTCGAGTCTTTTATTTCATCCTCAAAGCTCAAGATGTTCCGGTCCGCTGGTGCTTACTCTGGAATGTAGCGGATGAAACTGTGAGGAAACTTGTAGAAATTGAGACGAGCGGCTAATGAAAGAAAATGCTCTGACCATAACTTAGTTTCTCTTGGGTGCACTCTAGTTCCTCTTAATTCTGTCGTTATCTATTTTTTTTTCTTTTTTCCGCTTTTTTTTTCAAGTGAAATTCCAGTCTCCTTCGTCGGGAACGGCTGCTCTTCAGCTCAGCTCGTTGCACTGCGAGGGAGACAGACACAAAAGAGAGTGAGAGAGAAAGCGAGCGAGAAACTGAGGGAAAGAGTGAGCGATTCATTATTTCTTGACAAACGAGGAAATTACGCGCTTCTTTCTATATTTTTGTTTCCATACGTACACGAGTTTAATTGCGGTTCGCTCGCGTTTGGGTTGTAATTAATTCGAGTGTTCGCTCGTTATCGCCCGATAAATTTCAACGCATACGAGCTTTGTGTCGACCGATATTTCGGGCTCGAATTAATTCTTTTTCTGGTGAGTCAATCCAACCGGAAGTTGTACAGTTCACCAGTACTTTCTGCGTTTATAATACCTTCGTAATCTCTCCCTTAAGCTCGTTTAAGCGATCGCATAATCGCACGGAAACTCTAGAGATATTCTTGCGAGAGTCACTTCGGATTAATTTCGTCCGTTCAATTATTTCCGGCAAATAATTGTTTCAATGATTCTCGAAAATCGTTGTTTGCTTCGCCTGTTTTCGTCGGTAATTACTTCTTTATCAATTTCTCTGGTTGGTCGCATTACGTAGAATTGACTTTTTAAGAATAGCCTTACGAGGGGTCAACGATTTTTGTCGCATGTGACTTTTCGTTCTCTCTGGAACTTGGCTAAACTTTTATCCTCACGCATACCCTGCTTTTTGTCCCGGTCGTTTCATTTTTTAGTACCGGGGCGGATAGTGAATGGAAAATATTGCGGACCGGATGTTTAATTTTTTATCAATCGACTCTCTTTTCAATTACAGCGATTGGGAATACTCGAGGACACACGCGAGTCGGCATACATCGATGTAATTTTTAGCTCGCGACGTGAATTCCTCGGTCGAGTGAAAAATATACTTTGGGCAAGTCGTCGGACCCAATCATCGCCATCGTAACACCCGCGAGCAATCATGGCGTGACTAAAGATCATGGCAAATCATTCATTTCAACGAGAAATGTCGCTTTTGAAATTGGATTTTGCAATTTTGATCGAAGCGTGCCTGCGAGCGTGAAGGGAAGCGAGCCAATCGCTCCACCGGAAATGGCTCTCGTCGCGTTTTCCATCCCAAGCCGAAGTAAAAATAAACGACGGACGATTAAAGTTTGTAATCGAGCCACGCTGCTTGACATTCAAGAAGACCAAACGTTCTCATTGACTTCAAAATGCATTTTTTTTTCTCACCAATTACTTCTGCCACGTGCCGGACGTTTCTCCTCAAAATAATAAATGAGAACGTCAATTTCACTTTTTTCAACTCCGCCTCATCGAAAATGCAATTTCTTCTTCTTTTCGCTATTCAACGAACATTCCAATTTGCATTTTTGAAATTTCGTTCACAATCGCGATTTCGAATCCCGATTCCTTCGATGCTGGTCAAAAACCGAGGCGGAGCATTGACATCGCGATGAGGCAGATTCAATTAGCAACTCGGTGCCCATCTCGATCGACAAATCTTTCGAGGCATTTTATTTACACTCAATATGGTTGTTCGACAAAGCTCCACCAACATTGGGAGAGACCATTGCATACGCGGTCAACCGTTATTTTCGCAAGTATGCAAACAACGCTGCAATATTGGTTTTCGCGTTTATTAACCGAGACGAGCTTTTCCACTTTTCCAAACGCATCGAGTTAATAAAAAAGTATAGTATTACGTGAGCTGTTTCCTGGATAAGATGAAAAAAAGCCTCGTATTTATTTGCTCTCTCAATTCCGAGCCGATGTATTGCGGAATTTTACTTTTTTAAATATTCCGGTATCAATAATGTTCCCCGAAAATTACACGTGATGCAAAAAGTGTTTATAAAGTTAGAGAACGAAGTTAGATTGATGCAGAAAATTCCGAAAAATTATGAAAAAATTGAGAAAAATTACAGCTCTGATTGCGGCGAATAGACAGTTTCCTTCTTTTTTTCTCATCCTCTTTGCTTCGAAGGGCGAAAGAAAGAAAAAATAAAAAATTTTCGAGTCCTTTGATAAATTCGTCCGAGTGAAATTCGGAGGTTATAAAAATTATCCCAACGTATATGCATTGCATGGAGCAAATAATCAAAATGTAGAGAGGGCTAGGATTTTTTTTTTAATGTTAAGGATTGAATTTCCACGAGCGTGCTTGATCTCAGCGCTTGTCGTTTTTTTCTCTTGGTTCGCAACGCAGATTATGTCTGCCTGTTGCTCCAATTGCCATCCTCCTTGAAATTCATATATGTAGAATATTCGTGAACTATCCAGCGCGAGCGTGTTTGCAACACCGTTGACTCATTTTTATCCTGCATAAATTTACCGGAGATGATATTTTTATTTTCACTAAAAAATAATCGTTGCTAGGCAATATCTTGAGGCCCATGTCACGGGGGAATTTTGAGAGCCATCGAATTAAAGCCTCCGCGAACTTGCAAGTTTCACGTTGAGAACTCGAGATGAGAATAGTCTAGAAACTTTATTCGTCCGTTGAGAAACTACCTCGCAGCAAAAGCGAGTAAATGCCAGAGAATTACGAAAAAACAAGAACTGCCAACTTTAACTCGGCAAAAATTATGTTTGAATTCCGTCAACAGTTCCAACAAACTCAATTTAAACATTCTGCACAGTTTTTCTATTCTCCCACGGATTCGATAAATTATGCGATTCAGTGTTTATCGCGAAATATGGAAAATGGTTGAAAAATATATGGAAATTCATTCTCAACCCATTTCTGTCTCCACGAGTCAGATTTATTATTTTCAAAACGAAATTAAATCATTTAGTCGATTTAATGGCATTCAGAATTTTTATTTTCTCGTTTCTGTAATTTCATCTCGAGGGAGGCGACAAAATAATGTTTCCAAGAAAAATTGAAAAGCGTGGAGAACTTCGTACTGTTCGTTTTTTTTTGTCACACACTTTGCTCTTTTGACCTTATGCGATTTCGCTTTGGAACTATTACGAGATCATCCTCCGTAGATTCTCCTTCTCGAATGCACAATAAGCGACTCTACGAAGCGCGCAGCACGTTCACGAAATATAAATTCGCTCGGTTTTAACTTTAAAAATAAAATCCTCACAGTTGGTCATATGTGACGATTTGAACAAATATTTTTATATTTTTATATTCTGGGATTTACGTCCCAGGGCCATTGATTTGAACAATTTTTGCTTTCGAAAGGAATTTCTGACATTAGAACGAAAGGATGAGACGGAAAAGTTAGTTCTCCGAAGATTGGACTGAAACGACAACTCGGAGGGTGTTATTCCCTTTTTTAACGTGATCTGTATAAATACTCGATCGTGTGGGTGTTAATTAGACACTACAGTTCAGTACATTGAGCAATAAATAAGACGGGGGAAAGAAAAGTTGCAGCAATCGCACTTTCATTATTTATGCGCATTTATAAAGTTCCGTCTACGGAGGAAGAAATTCTCGAGAGCTTTCGCTGCTGCGCGAGAGATTTATGGATGTGCATAGATCATGAGAAAATAGCGTGAAATTTAGATGTTGCATTCAACTTTCAACTTTCCTTACGGAGTCAATATTCATTGGACAGGGTGATGGGTCGATAAGAACAAAACAGAGTTTATTGTTAAATCCACCGAGCCAGGAGATTCTCAACGAAAAACGATGAAACGGAGAATATTTTTCATCCCTAAAGATTCAACGGAAACGAGTCCAAGTAAAAATGTGAATTTGCGCGATCGGGAGATCTGTCACGAGGAAAATATATGCGGACTCATTAACATAGCATTTCCCGTTGTGGTCCGCTCTCCGTTTCCCAAGTAACCGCTGCGGAAATTGTTACATTCTCGTCGCCAGAGATACACGCGGCCTGCACGAATCCCACGCTTGTTTACCACCGACATTGCCATCTCTGTGTGCTTACCTCGCCAAAACATTGTACAATCACTATTCGAGGTGCTATTCTAGTGCAAAGTACGGTTTCCGAGAGCTTGACCTTTGTGTGCCTCGTGACCACATCGGCTCACCCCAGGAAAATGAGAACGTTTTTGACTAATTAGACGTGGGTCCAAACTAAACATTGTCGAAATATACTCTCCTCAGAATTTCCCATTCGCCCCATAGCTTTGACATTTTCCCTGAGAATCTCTCAGAAAAATGTCGTAAATGTCGTTTATGCGTAAGAATGGCATAAAAAAATGGCAAGCTGCGCAGCTCCATCTGTGCAATTTTCTGACACGTAGAGACTTTCAAATATTCAGCATCCAGACTCATCCGACGCGAGAATAAATATTCTCGTCTTTCCAGACTGTGCAAATGGCGGAATGGAAATAATAATAATAAAAAAAAAACAATAATCTACGATACGAATATTTATGAATATGTACCGATGTAGAGAGCTCGCAATAACGAACGAATTATCAAATTTTATTCACTCCCGCGTCACGACTTTCATGACGATATCGACGTACGACCGTACGAATTTTGCTGGTACCCTTTAACATCTTGACAGATTTCCAATTCGCCATAAACTCGACGATATATTCCTTTTACGATGATGGAAACTGGTGGGAAAGTTCATGAAGATATTACTTTCTAAGTGGCCTGCTAGTTGAAAAAAAAATAAAAATTGTACATTTAGATTCGAAGTCTCGTAATTAGTATCGCCCTAATTACTCGACGTCGTTGCAGTTTCGATTATTCTCGTTGGGATCGCGTTCGCCTCGTGAAACAATTATTCATTATCATCATTTCCGTACTCGTAAATATTCTCGTGACAGTTTGTAGATTCGTGACTGAAAAAGAAAATAAACGAAACGTTGGATTTCACGGCTTTGCTCGCATCTTTTTTTTACTTGATTCGATTATTAATTTGTCGCATTCCATGAGTCTCCGGTGCTCGCTGAGTCACGAAAATAGTACAGAATGCGGGAATCTCGAGCGAAATGTTCGCGTGATTACTGCTCATGTCACAAACCGAGAAACATTGAAAATCTCGGCGGTATTTTGGACGAGCAAATTATCATCTCGCTGGCTTCGGCCATGGTCATCAGCATTCATCGTTTTTCATTTTTTCGACCACTCAAGGAGCTACGCCACTCGTTCCTTAGGGCCAATGACGAGCTCGAATCAAGAATGATCGAGATTTAACGGATTCGCACGGGGTTCGTTATGGTTCCTGCTAATTACACATTAGCGATTGGAAACTGGTCGGAAACAAAACAAGAAACTGAAGAATTTAATTCTCAAACAGTTGCCGGGCAAAAATAAGGTTGAAATAAGTTTGCCAATCGTGTCGATTGGCCATTAACGACGTATACGTAGGAGTCGTATTTTACGCTTTATGGACATATCGATTGGCTTTATTTTCGACAAATATTTGTTTTTCAATAAATTCTGTACACGGAGGGACAAAAACATTTTTCAGTCAATTTGTCTTCGTTCCCCATTCCAGGACATTTTTTTTTATCAATTAGAATTTTCCGGCTGAAAAATGTTTCACGAAGCAACGAGACTGTCGATATATTGTTGATTTTTCGTCAAAAGTTTACAAGGTGTTTATCTTCGTGGTATAAAAATTGCGAGTTTGAAAGTTGGATCATCGTTCCTGCTTGTAGCCGTTCAGTAAAAAATTAATGGGAAATCTTATGGGTTTTGTCTATAAATGTTCGGCTGGGCTCTGGTTTTGTGGCTCATTTATTATGGAGAACGGGTTGATCGATACTTTTGAAAAATTTCACAGGGTTCTCTCCACCAGCAAGCTAAATGATCGTTTTATTTAATAGTGGCTTCCTTGGAGGGGCGTTTTCTCGAGTTTTGTAATCTCATGAGGGCTCTAAGTATAGACTTGACGTTTTATCGTATTTTCCTCTTCTATCTTGCTTGTATAATTCGATAAGGACTCAGCTTTAATGGCTATGAATACCTGAGGCTTGAGATCTGGTTTATCTGAAATACTTTGTTGGAATTGCTCCCTGACGAGGTACAATTACATCTTTACACAATTAGCTTAAGTAACATTCAATAAATAATTATGATCGTGGTCCCCGAGACAATGCCCGAAAGGAATAACCCACGAGATTGGGATTTACGTTTCTTTCAGTGAACGAAAAAACGAAAGTAAAAAAAAAAAACATATATTTTTTTTCATGATTAACAAATGGACTTCTTGGAACTTTGATAGGCCGACTTTAGGGATCAGGTTTGTCGTGTCGTACGTTTTGGTATTTAATAATCTGGGCGCGAAGGGTCAACGGAGGCGGACGTTTCATTAAGTTAATTACGCTCCGAGAGAGACGGTCCTGATGGTTAATGGAGTAAATATCGACGCGAGTTTCCAACATGACGAAAGGAAGATTCCAATTGCCGGTTTTACAGGTTTCACTTTTGCTTCCTGCAATTTGCAGCTCATTTTCTAAATAACTGTTTATGTGAGATCCGATAATGACGTGAAAACGTAATTAAATTATCTCGTTGAGCAAACACTCGTAAGATACGTGTGTCGAGTTGCAAAGAGAAGAGAAGGAAGTTTCAGCAATAAACTTGGCGTCATTGAGACGTGAGTAGTCAAACGGTGCCCAAAAGTGTCGTTCACTTCCAAAAAGCATCGTAAAACGTGGGATAGAACCGAGCTGAACTCTTGCCAAGTGACAGTCCTTCGTCCCACGGGCTTAGGGCGTGTCTTCGTGAATTTCCCAGGGTAACCATCGGTGGACCGATATCAAGGGTATATTTTCTTACTCTTGCTCTCAAAGTCTCCTGTACAAGAGACTTGTGCTAAATAGATTGCGCATGTTTCGAGAGATTAGGTGAAAATGTTGGAGGTCACTGGGCCGAACGGTGCCTTAGTTTTACAAAATAAAGGAGATGCTCAACGATCCTGAAAGAATTATTTCTTCATATGTAACGTTACGAAAAATATTAGCTGAGGATTCTCCAGTTCCGAAACGTCAAAGGCCCTTCGCCTTATCTTGGCCAAGAGTTATCAAATCAGTATCTCATTCCCTTCATTGTTTTGCACCTCCTACATGTTTACCTCTCTTAGGTACAACAGCCGATACCAAGATTATCTCCAGACCTCTCAACTTCCCTTGAAACAAAACCAACGGAATTGATCTTGTCATTTCTTTCGTTGCTGAATTCTGTTGATGACGTCAGTGTGAATCTTCACATTGCTTGTTAATGTCTTTCGATTGAACTCTCAATCACTCTTCACAGTTCGCTCAATTGTTTCTTTAATCCTTCGAGTGGACGAATATGCATTTCTTGTTTTTTTTTTTTTTTCTAGAAACGTTTGTCATTAAATTCGTTGCCGTTTCGAGACGATGTTAAAGTTCGCATCGTTGAAATGCAACGAAAACTGATTCTCTTTATAAGCGGAGAACGAAATTTTGTCAGAGTATTGGTCAAAAATGTTGGAGCAGACTTTCTGCCATTTAGGAGCGAAATTAATTTTTTTCGAATAAAAAAAGGGGATTAATCATCAAAATAATGATTGGAAAATAAATTTTTCGTTTTTTTTTTCCAACAGAACAAACTTGGGTATTGTTGTTTCGAGCAATTATTGTGTGATCCGGTTCAACGAGTGAATATAGTAAATCGCACCAGTGTATGCTTTTTCCTCGACGCCGATTATTACATGGATATACCGGTTCAGCACGATCGTCGGGATGTTTGTTTTACAATGCATATTCAATGGCACACGCGTGCATCGGATTACAGGGATGAGGATGCGGCATTCCTATCCATTGTGCATACCCAACCGATCCAATTTCCCTGTGTGGGGCAAGGCACACAGAACGACTTTCAATATTCCGTAAACATATCGTGATCCGGCCTAATACCTCGTTTCATGCTTGTCACTGAAGATTTGTTCAACAAGATAAATTTCCAATATTTTTGGTAACTTTTCACTTGATAACCGCGGGGGCGTCACAGCTCCAATTGATACGATGCAAATTCAGTTATTTTGTCGCGTCAGTACTTGACACACATTTTACATATGGAAAGTAACATCGAGAAGCCACGACGTTCATATTTCCGGTGTTATTGTTTGTGAGGTTATTTCTCGATTCCGGATTTCGCGTGGTCGTGTTTGTTTTCTCGTATAAAGACAAAAATACCGTTTTGCACCGTGTATGCGTTTCCCTGCACTTTTCGTATTCACGACTTTTTTACGTTGCTGAAATAATTCCATACCTCCTGAGGAGACTCACAAAAATTTGTGGGGTTATAAGCAGCCAAATGAATCAGCAGACAATATGCCAAGGACGTAGTTAGATGAATGAAACGCTGCGATCTAAAAGTTAAGTTTTGTGATGGTGAAATTTGTTATTTAGAGGGCATTCATTTAAACTTTGACCGTTGATTTTTTATCAGAGAAATAATTATTGCCTTTATTATTTAAATATTTTTGAAATTATTCAATATTTTATCGCGGAATGTTTGCGAGACCCTGCAAAATTTCCGAATGGAATTGGTCGCAGTAGAAAATTTTCGCACAACGTGACGAGGAAAATAATAAAAATATTTTTCGAAGAACCAAAACTTTTTTATCATAGAAGAAAGTTGGAAAATTATCGTGCTCAAGATAGCGTATCCCTGCAACAGAACGATTATGAAGAAACTCGAAAATTGCAGAATTTTTCGGTTTAAATTTGAGCTTTTTTCCGCTCCGATGCACAGCATTTCGGAATTCGGTTCGATATGAGAATCGGATTGAAGTTTTGATGGAATCCGTGATCTCGTGCGCATTGACGGACAATTCAATCATCTGTACACTCTAGATGCCTGGTCGGCTTATGGTTAGAGAAGAGAAGAGCCGTGGGATTTATTCCTGGTATTCTCTTTATCATCGGAAATCGGAAGTATGATGAACCGCCGTCTAAAGCTTCCAGTAAATCACGAAAGCGTAGATGGAAATTGTTCCATACCCCTCGCGTAGGATTATAGATAACGATTTTGTGCATAGCCTTGTGTTTCGGAATATCGAACACTCCTATGGAGTTGGAGCTTACATAGCATTGCGAGGTATAATAGTGTTCGATACGCTGCTTGAATTAATATCAGATCGCTGATCCAACTGTGCATCGCATTAAGAGACTAGAATTTTCCATGCGTAATGTAAACGTGGAAATTCCTAGAATCTCGTGGTTCTCGGGAATGTTTGCGTAGCGAAAATGATGTTAAGTTCAACTCATTGTGGCGGGAACGGAAAAAAATTCCGATGCGATGCGAGAAAATGAAAGAAAATTGGTTCCCAGCTAACAATTTCAAAAAATTGGGAACCTTCGTCATTTGCTGAACAGTTTGTGTTCAAGAAATTGGAGAAAAACTGAGATTTCGCAAATTAAAAATGTCTCATTAAAATGAAACTCGAGTTTCCGTAATGCTGAGAAGAAACTATGGACCTATTCGAGAGCATTCAAGCAAATAACGAGTTAAAGGTTCGTATTACGTGTTCGAAGTTTCTTTTCCGATCGGCATCCCCAAAACAGAGATTCGCATAAACCCCATGACTTTTTTCAAATTCTTTACCATGGAGAGGCACGGAAACAACTTTTGTAAAATGGGAGTCCATGCTGAATCATATGTAACGGGAAACCCGGCTCGGTTCGCATTGCGGAAGTTCGGAGGAAGCTTTTTACGGTTTCGCAAACTTTCTTTCTTTCTATTATCTCTTTTCGACGTAAGAAAAGCCCGTCAAGCTCGTTCTTATACACGCGGAGTCGAGGATCCTCGATTAATTACTCCTGACAAACTCGTACATCATCTCTCTTAGGGTTAACGTTCTGATCGCTGTGAGAAATCGCTTCATATTTGATTTTAGCCCCATTACTAATACAAACCGAATAATGATGGGAAGACCTACCAAATGGTATCAGAGCGTGTAAACGTTCATTCCCACGGTCGTACATCCAACCGCTGATACGATCGAAAGATTTTTTTCTATGGCTATTAATGACGATCGCTCATGATTGATCGTTCGCAGTTTTTTTTTATGGTCAACCATACGGATTCTATTTTACACGACGAGATTTTTGACCCTTGGAGTACACACCGGGTCGTTTTGACCCCAGGAATTTTTTTTTGTCGAAAAATAAATTCCGGGTCGAAAGATATCGATAATTTAGTATACAAAAAATGCATCTTTACCCGGATGCGACGATTCGAGAAGGGCTTCGGGGGTCAGATTGACCCAGTGTGTACTTATAGGGGTGAAAAGTGTGCGAATGTGTCGACGGATCAACTCATAATATCGATGGTAATTGAAAATAAATTGCTAACCTGTTGGCCGTTTGTGTGTCGAGCCCAGTCGTCTGCAGAGAAATTGGTTGTTGGGTTTGAAACCGTTGAGTTTTTTCAGACTCTTGACAATCCGGTAACGCTGTCGTTATTGTTTTCGTTATGGCTGTCGTTGGTTTCACCGATCCGTCGGTCGGTTGTTCCCAGTTCTCGCTGGACTTGTCTATCTCGCTTGTTTCAGCCATCTCGGAGCTTCTCTCCCCAGACCCCCGGGCACAAAGTCCCAGCATACAGTGCACTAACACGCACAAAACTCTGCGATTCTTTCAGTTTGTTTTCGCAAGGGACTATCACTCAATCCGATCGTGAGTTAGATCCTAAGGTAATGCTATCGAACTAACACTCCGAGCTTTCCCGATCGTTGATTCAGGTCATTGGAGAATATTACCGAGACCGTTTGATCGTCAGTACTTTCTTGTGAAATGAGTTATTTATTGACATGCTCAGGGCTCAACAGAATTGCTGAAGCTCGTCACAATACACGACAATCCTTTCGTAGCTCGATGAAATATCAGGCCTCGCAGTCATCGTCATTCTTGAACAATTAGTTCTCCTTGGATCACACTGACCAGTTTTTATCACGATATTGAAATGTATTCCGAAAACTGGCCCGATTGATCGTTTTTTCGTAAAGCAATGCACTCTGGTTCTCAGTTTAGCATTTTTCTAATTTCTCTCATCAGAAAACTGTCTCGGTGATATGCGGACCTCGCCGGATGACATTTTTCTAAGTTGGATCCATGCGGAGCTCATTTCTGCAAAAAAAAAATTTGGAAATTTTACTCTCAAGTGTACTTTTTTTTTTGGACTTTGGAATACACGATCTTATTCGAGATACATATACATTTTTTTTTTCTTCAAAAAGCTCATCAATTCTCCCCCCCCCCCCCGCCGGTCTTCGCGTGTTTCCTTGTCTATTTGTCAAACCATTCTCGCGGGATTCACTCAAGTTTTTTGCGGTGACAGTGAGTCTGATATATGAGAGCTTGGATCATTGAACGAGGCGGCCCAATTTCGGGAAAAAATAGCCAGCGCGATAAAAGATTTGACCTGATATTTTATCATGCCCAATTGTCATTAAGTAATAAAATAATTTTTAACACATAAACAAACATGAATGCGACAAGAATAAATCGTGAATCATTGACATTCCATAATATTGAGAAAAGTAATGAAATCAGGAATAATTGAAAAAATGTTGTGCCTTGAAATTAAATTTGTGAAATTTCAAGCTTTTTCCGAAAGCCTGGACTGACCATTGGAGTTTTCTAGAGTTGGGGAATGACAAATATTTTATTGCTATCGAAAAATTCTCAATTTATGGATATTCGTTAAAATATTTGTCGTTTTTGTTTTTTTTTTTCATTCGGCTTTGGTTAATTTTGTTTTGGTGCACGAAACCTAGACGAATTTTTTGAGCGTACGAGCCAGTGGTCTGCGGTTTCTGGTCACTCGGGAAAAAATTCTTCAACGATCGTTTTTATTTCGGATCTCGCGCATCAAAGATTCATTCGTCAAAGTGCTTCGCCGCATGTATCGTCAGATATTTATATTAATGTTTTATGCATTTATGGATGGACGTCGAGGGTATGACATTGAGGGTCATCGCTACGTAATTAAATGGCAAATCCGATTGATAATTAATTGGAAAAGCTTTTGGTACAGCGTGGGATTTAACGAAGATTGAAAAAAGCAGCAAGTTGAAAGCAATTGTCTCACATATCCCGATGAATGAGAATCATTAACGAGAACGATAAAGAATCCTACAAAAAGCCTGCAAATCCTTTTAGATTTATTATTAACTTATTTCCGGTCCTCCCACTTCCCGAGGACAAATCTCTCGATCCTTCACCAAGCGTTTCGGAAATTCGTCTTGGCGAGGAAACTTCTGTGATATTTATCTGTTTCCTTTCCCACGTCTATATTCATTCTATGCTATTCAAATTTCCTCATTCACCCACCAACGTCAATACTCAACATCATTCGTCCACGCACTTGCAATTTATAGCCTCAGATTCCTCGACAAAGTGTTGAGGGGCGAAAGACGAAAGTTAGAAAAGCGTTTTTTTTTTTCAACCCCAGTCCTATTGTGTAAATTAAACAGGTCAGTCAAGGTCGTTCCGGAAATTCTTTCTCCAAGCGAACATAAGAATCTTTTCAAACTTTTACACGACTTCTTATCCCTCGCTTCACCTACTGAAAACCAAAAATTTCACGGCGAAATATAATAAAAGAACGCTGCACGTAAAGCTCCTGGACAGAGAGCCACACCACGGGCGCTTTCGAGCCTCGTACCAAACGAAAACCTGTTCGATCCATCGACTCGAACGAAATCTTATTTTTTGGAGTATTTTATTTCAATTATTTCTGATGATGGATAAAGTTGACGGAAATTTCACTCACAACAATGTTTATCGTCTCAATATTTCATCAGCTCGAAAAACGTGTCTCGCGATCGAAAATCTTCTTAGATTATTTATTCCCAGCAAGAATTACGAAGTTCCTACTGAAACCCTTGAGGCATTTCCTTATCGTATTTCAATGTATTTTTGGGACGTTGATTGATATTTTTTACTTGAACTAAAACGAGGCAGAATCGTTTGATCGACTCAGACCATCACCTCGATGTGAACAACTGACCATATCTTTTTTTCTCTTCAGACAAAATTCATCCTGATTGCGAAAAAAAAAATGAAAATGTCATGAGACAATGTGCTCGTTGGTTTTCGTTAATAGAAATAACCGCATTCGCTCGAAAGTTCGTACCCGATACGACCCTTTCTCGTCCTTCAATTTTATAAGATTCTCGAGTGTAGTCTCGTTCTTATTGGAGGTGGTAAAAACTTGGGTTCCCATAAAGAACAACGCCGCTGCAGCGATCACTGAGAAAACAGCGCTTTGCACTTTCCGGCTTAATTGAAAGTTACGACGTTCGTGTGAAACCTCGAAAGCTAATTAAAAATAATATTTTCATGGATAGAAAAAACTTACTGAACATTAAACGTTCGACCTTGGGCTCAAAATTCGATTCGAAAAGAATTCATGAAAAAAAAGGTCAAAAGTAAATCCAACGCGAATGAACTAATCGAAAAATTAGCGCTTTTAATTAATGACAAGATTGTGATAAAAATTCTAAGAGATTTCATTGAAAAAAAAGAAAATATTCTTGAAAATTCGACAAACAAATGGAGCCTCCACATTCGAACACGAACCAAACGCATTCAGTGATTCATGTCCAGCCAAGACTTTTGTTATCGTTGAATAAATTTAACAGCACATTTGTTTATTCGACTTACGTGGGTAAGTTTTCACCGCGACTATGGATCACCGTCGAAAGATAAACTAGCAATTCCGAGATGTGTGAGTCAAAGCTCGGGCTCGACGAATGTCTTCATAAACTTTAAGTGGAAAGATTTCGAAGCGCTTTTGTCGCACTGGGAATCGATGCTGGAACCTGCGATCTTTGTGAGCTCAAACGAAATTCCCACATGGCAAAACAGTCACAAACAAACATTTCATCCTTTAGGTTCGAGCTGATAACTCGAGGGATGAAATTGTTGCACTTTTATTGACGATTAATCGCATTGATCGCTTGCACCGTTTGAATCTCGATCTTTTCGAGTTTGGAGGTGAAACTATTTTGAAAAGTTTATTAAATACGCTCGGAGATGTTTTTGTTTATTTGTGTTTTTCATCGTTTCATTCCGCATCGATTATACCGAGAGATCGACTGACCATTCGAGTCGATACACAATAGTGATAAAGCTCAACGTTGGGTCAGACCGAACCGTCGTCAGAGACGTTCCATTCAGTACTGAACGTACCGTTTGCCCGTTACCTCGACGCAGGCGTGTCGTCATCTCTCCATTCTCTCTCTCTCTCTCTCTCCCTCTCCCTCTCGCGTTGTAGATTTTGAAGACGCCGCTTTTCGCGCTTACTCCACCGGCTACAATCAAGACGTTTTCACGCTTCCCTCCAGATTATTTGTTTATCTTAAAGACTAGCCTCGAGTATGAGTTATCGAAGCATAATATTTAATCCTACGTCCCGGAAATCTTTTCCTCCATGGAGTTTTTTTTTCGAGTGACCTTCGAACGACCTTTAACGCCATCAGTTATGAGGGGGTGAAAATTTCAAATAATTCTCCCATCGCTCGCATTACGCGTTACACTCGTAATGTGACTTTTTTCGCTTCAGCAAATTTTTTATTTCTTCTCTTTTCCTCGTTTTTTCTTCTAGGTCTCGCGGTCCAGTTACGGCCCCTAAGAGTGCACTCTTTTCAGAAAAAATGTAATTTCCAAAATGATTTGTTACGCAAAGTTTAGACGAAGATTGTATACGCGTGGGAAAATTGAGAGAATTTAAAATCGGAACGCTCTTCGTGTGTCTCACTCGTCGCTTACCTTGAAATTCAAATTTATCACCAACGTTTACACACACTTTTAAACTTTTCCTCAAGTTTGAAACGACGCCCTTTTTCTGGTCGTTCACCGCTTTCCGGGTTGAAAGCTTTTCGTCTTGTCAAGCTAAGTTCGTCCTACTTTTTTCCAGATAGACAAAGATTCCTATGACGTGGATATGCTGATATAAATAAACGTCGAGTCTCACTGAAGTTTCCCGATGTTCTTTTCGTCCGACTCGCATTTGCGAGTCGGACGAGCATTTTTAAATTTAAAAATTGGCTGATTTTTTTTTCGACAGCAATTCAGAGCTCGTCGATGAAATTTCTGTTTTTTCTTCTCTCACGCGTTCCTCCCTGACTCATGAATGTTTTTACAATCCCAGCTCTTTATTCTTTCCCTTGTGATATCCCTCAAGAGCTTCTCTCCACGCAGCCGGTCTTTCCCAATGCACTGTGTCCTGTCGCAGTCGCTCAAGGACCAGGGGAAACTGTGTAGATATTCGTTTGGTTCGTTGCTATCACCAAACCCTCAGAAAAATTGCCTTTCACTGAATAATCGATACGCGAGCCGGTGGGTGACTTAGCAATTCACTCATGAAAGTCTTGGCTTCGCACGAACCCAAATTGGGAAATCGCTAAAGCTACGGACCCACCGCAAAGCTGTTGGCCCGGACTAATGGAAAAAGCTTCACAATGAGCAATTGGAATAAATACCAAATCGAATTTCCGGAGTCAATACGAAGATTCTTTCGGTTCAAGGATTTTCAAGCTTATTAGAAAATTACGAATTCCCTTTTCATTTTTCTTGTCAAAATAAATACGTAGAGCTGACGGGCCAGAAAAAACTCGAACCTGTAAAAAGAAGTGGCACCGTGTGCGGTGACTCCAGCTGCATGAATCGGTGCCCCGCCACGTTTATACAAAAATCCATATAATCTTTTCGGGAATAATATCGAACAACAATCCAGACTCAACGATTCAGGGATTCCAAGATATGACAAGAATATGTTGACGGATCTTTCCAATCTCCCGTAGTTCCTCGACTGTTGACTCCCTTGCGGCTCGTAATCTCGAGGGGATGTTTCGAGTAAAGTTCCCAAGGACAAATTCCGATAGGAAGAAAAGGGAGAACCGAAATTACCCCATGAGAAGACGTGCTCGTAAGAATTCTGTCGGGGCATCGCAATCAATTGAATTCGGAAATACGTTTTTATTTTTTTTTTCGTTCATGTTTATGCTACACATATCCGCAATTTAAGATTCGAATACTTTTCCGGTTCAAGAATCTGCTTTTTTGTTTATTCATTATAAAAACTCCCCATTGAATTTTTGATAAAATTTTTTACCGTCAAAATTGACTGTTAACTTTGAAGTTTAAGGAAAGAGTATTTTTCTATTGAATTGAAAGTTTGAGCTGACACGCAGCGAAATAAACCGAAGGCGCCTGCGTTCAGTAATTTCGATTGTCAACTTTAACCCAAATTTGATTCATTCGATCGATATGATGGAAATCTCTTGCCAGCTCTCGTAGCATCGTTTTTTCAATAATTCAAAATAGAAACATCGAACAGCCTCTCGTCGATCTCTGAACAGTATTAGATTACCAGGTTAGTCTACGTTTGATATGCGAGAGTATGAACACAACACCTTGTGTGCTTTAGTTCGATGAATTCGAGACTAGCAGAGAATGATGGTGGGATGTGGGAGACGAAGGGGGTTGGGAAAAAAATGAAGGCAGTGAGAAAACGGTGGCTCGAGAAAGTTTGGCAAGTTCGCTGCGATACTCGCGATCGTAAATCAAGAGTTCTAGTTTCCAATTTTTCTTTGCTATATTCTTACGTTGTGTGTGATATTTGATTCATGTATCAATGTCATCAATTGTTGAACGTGTCAGAGAACATATTTTTCGGTTATACTCGATTTCACGTGCTTCGAACTCAAGCTCCCGGCGATTACTCGCTGATCTCTAAAAGAATGAAATTTCGTATATTGCCGATTTAACGCTTCGTGTATTTCGTTTGGTTCGAATGAAAATTGCCAAACCGTGAACGCCGCACCGTTGAGTTTTACGTAGAGCCATGTTGTAATCGGCTATTCATTCTCGTCGGTTAGCAAACACGTTTTTTACATGCCGAAATAAATTGAAAATATTCGCACGCCTTTGTCTGGCTTTGCAGCAAAAAGTTGTGATTTTAATTCGAGTTGTACGAGTGTTTCGCGTTTGCGAGTGAAAATCATTTCTGACTTGCGGTTTTTCGAGCCTCGCGATAAAACGTTCGTGAGGTGCAAGCCCTTCGTCTTTTCATTTCCACTGAAAAGGGATGGGTTCGTATTTAGCCACCTCACCGCGGTGAATCATTGCTGAAGTATAAAAAAAATCGAAAAACGATTTTCTTGTCTTATCTAAAAAACGCTCGAAATCCTTGAAGAATTTTTTCATGAGAACAAAAATATATTCGATTCTCGTCATTATGATTAATAAACGAAATGAATAAATTAGAGGAATCGATGGGAGCTTGAGCTGCTTTCGGAGAAAACAATTTGCCGAATCTCATTTTGCATTCGCGTTCGAAAATCTCATCCTTGAATCTTATCCGGCGTGATTTGCCGATCCATGCAAATTGGAAAGAAAATTAAACGACGAGAAAACAGAGACAAGCCCAAATACAAACGGGCACTTTTCGTCCGAGCATTCTCGTCGATTTCGTTTTGGATGAAACAAAAAGAAAAGAGGCCACGATTTTTTTCGTTTTTTTACAGCATCACGATCGAGTGGCTCTGACCGGAGATTTCTCAGACGGTTCGAAAATGTCCTGTCGAAGGGAAATTTAATTCTATTCAATGGATAAGTTCGATTGTCCACTGAGGTCGAGGGTATATTGCTTCTCGAGTGGCGAACGCTTGCATGGCTCATTTCATCCCAAGTCTACGTGAGGCTTTGTGTTAGTGTTGTTCCCTTCAACCTCCCATTCGAAGGTGAACGACTCGACAGTCTATCTCTTTGTCCGATGTAAGTAAATGTATTCCGAGTCCTTCAAATCCAATATGGAATCCAAGAATTCGCAGCTCAATTTCGAATCAAGAATTTCCACATCGTTTTCCAATCGGACTCTCCTCCATCGAGTTATTAATCATCGACTCCGACGAATGTCCAATCGCTCGGTATTTATTCTGAAAAAAAAACTATCGACAATAAAATATAAACGCTAGGCGTCGCATCCGGGAACCCTCGAGAGTTCTGCAGCGACCACGATCACACAATATTGTAAAAAAAACACCATGAGCTCAAAGGAATATCCTGGAAAGTCACAAGGCAGGAAAACGTAAAAATGAAAAAATAAATAAATAAAGAAAAATGGCATTCAAACTTTAAAATCAAACGAGAGCTTAGATAACAAGAATTTTGGTGGATGAAAAAACGATGGACGGACGTATTTATAGGCAATAAAGATCGCCCAGCTCTTGGCATGTGTCCAAGCATCCAGAGTGGCCTACCAGAAAGATTGTGATGAATAATTCATGCTTCACATATCACGATAGATTAAAAAAAAAAGTAACACGAAATAAAAATTATTCACAGTCCAAGTTTGTTTTTTAAACGAGAAAAAAAGAAATTGTCTCCAATATTTTTCTTCGCTGTGAGCATCATGCTGCAGGGACGAACAAAAATTCAAATAAAATCTCGAGGGTCGCTGTTATGCCAAATTGTTACGGAGTCCTTTTTCATGCCGTTGGAGCAGTCCCGAGATGGCGAGAGTCTTGAATTCCACGCGTAGCGAACTGTACGTAACAAGGCGAGCGACGAGCTACGAACTTGGAGGAGCAATGTCGTTTCTTTCCGATTACGAAACAGATTTTTTTTTACTCTTTCGCCTCCACCCGCTATAGAATTGGAATATAATTTTGCCGAGTCACGGAGTAAATTGAAAATCTATTCGTTGCCATTACTTCTGGAAGCTCCTCCGTGGCCAAAGTGAAACGAACTATAAACTAGGCAAGAGCTAATGTTTCATTATTTGTTCTAATTTTATTTTGGCTCATTTGCCAAGTTTTTTCATCGACGAGCGAACTGGAATTTCTCACAGATGCAAATGAGAAAAAATGGGGCTCGGCAACTTTCGTTAAATATTTCCTCAAGGACTTGAATCCCTCCAAACAGTGGCTGCATCCTTGCCCCGCAACTACCCAATAACCAACCCCCTCAATCCAGGCAAACTGTTTTTTATATTTTCTTTTTTTGTTACCAACTCGTGACACTCAGTCGACCTTAAATTGCCACCATCGGGTATCGTCAAAGTCGAAAGAAGAACTATTGCGGCTAACCTTCTCGACTCAGCGCTTTTGACACCGTCACGAACACGTTACCCAACAGCTGTTACAGTTAACCCTCAATTCGGCAGCATTCTTCGAGACGAATCAATTTATTCTGAAGCTCATAAGTGTTTGATTCATTTCATCAATACGTTCTCGAGATATTTTTTTAAAATATTTTTTTGGAAACTGCTCGTTTTTTTATTCTTCGGCAAAATAAGGGAAATTTTTTCCTCTTAATTTTCCTGTCGTATTTTTCGTATTTTTTTGTATCGTGTTCGTTTTCTTTTGTATCGTGTTTTTCGTATTTTACCGTATTGTATTTTTTAAGAACGAAGGCTCGGAAGAGTTTCTGACTATCCTGGACACGCCGTTATTTAAATAAGCAAAAAACAGTAGGCTCATGAAACAAAGCGTATATAAAGTATCAACGTGGTCAGAAACTACACTTGACTCGGAAACAGGAAGAGCGATAAGGGAGATTTCTAACGTCGCTGAATAGGTCGGGGGAATGTTTGCACAGGACACAAAGAGCATAATGTCGTGTCGAGATCTCATTTTCGACGACCATGACCCTTTCGAACACGCCGGCGCGTATCGCTGACACTTTGCCGAGCTTTCCTCTCACTCGAGGGCGCTATCAAAAGATGAATAAAGGCGCGCTCTTTCCTGCATGCCAGACGTAACTTCGTTTCCGTTTGTTTGTTTATTGTGCGTAAGTTTTTCTTCAATAATATAAACAAATCTTTGCAAGTTTTTGTTAGGTCTCGAAATTTGAGGGAGTTTCTCGTCTGATTCTAAAATTTAATTCATTTAGCAATGAGAGCTTGCCACTTCGCTGAGTCCCGCTCCGTATCACTTGACAATTGTTCTCGTCGTTCGGCCGAACTTGCAGAATCGTCTAACGGAAATACCTTCGATTTTATTTTCCTGTTTGCAACGCAAAACAAATCTTTGGCATCTGCTAATTTGTGTCTGCATACACACACTCGTATTATTTATGTATATTCGAAGGAGCTGACACGAACCTGAAACTATATTGAGTGAGTTCGAGTAGGTTGTAATTCTCGGTTTGCAGAGAACGATACGGCTTCGAAGAAACTAGTAAACTAGATTTGTTTGAAAAAAGCACGAAGCTCCGATAGCGAAACTCTGGCAAAGTGTCGTCTCGATTGACGAAACTCGGAAGAGGTCCTTTCGCAATGTTATGTACGAGCGAACGCACAAACTCATAGACGTAATGCTGCAAAATGGTGCCCGGTGAATGCATCGACGTGGCCTATTTATCGAAGAAACTTATTAGTCCTGAAGCTTGCTTCGCCAGCCAAACAAAAGTAACGAGAAAACTGTCCGGAGCTTCTGTCGCTTTATAATTTTTGATTGAAATGTCTCTGTTGGTTAATTTGAAAAATTTTCAAATCGTTACAGTTCTTGTCTGGAACTCGTGAGTCAATTTATTTGCAGAACAACTTTGCGACCCGGAGCGATACGAAACCTCGTTCAATTTAGACAGAATTAGCATTTTCACGTTAAAACTCGTTGTGAGTACATCGTCAATATTTAAACCGAACGTTCGTTCCCTCTCCAATGATGTGTTCACTTTTCAACACTTGAAAATTCATACCGGCATCCATTTTGTTCGTTTTCCTTCCGGACTTTACTCGAGATCCATAAATATTTATGCCATCGAACTTTATTCATTATCCACGTGGTGTTTATCACAAACAGTTTGGCTCATGTCATAAATAACATATCGTAGACACGCACTAGTCCAGAATAGCATCGAGTGGAAATTATGTACATGCTTTTCACGAAGAATTCA
Organism: Campopleginae sp. 14b; assembly: GCA_030522525.1. Lineage (NCBI taxonomy): Eukaryota > Metazoa > Arthropoda > Insecta > Hymenoptera > Ichneumonidae > Campopleginae sp. 14b. The sequence goes on from JAPYYS010000201.1 coordinate 28,556, forward strand.
CGTTGCCTGAACAAAATGTGCTTCGTGCCGTTTTGAGCCTTGGACCATATTTATTTTCAGCCATTCTGCTGAGACGTTAAGATTGACGAGGCGAGAATTTCTGTAGTGCTGCCAAAAATATAATTTACATTGTCGAACGTCTATTATACGACCTTGACTATATAGTTTATTGAATCCTCCACAAAAAATTGTCCGTCAAAAAATTTCATCGTATTTTCAGGGAATAAAATAAATTTCGAGCATTAATTCACAATTGGGAGAAAATTTTTATTCCTTTCTTGGCTTTTCTCATTCTGGGCTTCCGGACCATTGACGAAATAAACTGAAAATTACATTTTGCATAAATTCAAATAGCTCGGTGTTAATGAAATGAATTTTCGTATCCAGGGATCGAATCGCTTCTCCCATCGTTATGGTGAGACGGTGTTTCCAAGTTTCTATCGAGTCTTGTTAATGGCTGGGATTAAAAATGATGAATAATTAAAAAATTCTTGAAAAATGTCATTTGGTGAATGGATTTTATTGAAAATTTATTCGAAGTTATTTTTTGCAAGGCTTTCCAATGGTCTTTTGATTTCCTTGCCACATTTTTTCAAGAGAGTGCAGATGACTGGGATAATTATAAAACATATTTAGTTGTTTATTGCAGAGTCGAGGTTCGTGAAATAGAAAATGTAATTTAATGAAAATAATGGCTTTTTCATTTTGTTCGTAATTGATGCAGCGACATTGAGTCTGCAGGAAATGGTTTCATTATAAAATGAGCTTTCTTCTCGCAAGAATTTCCACTGTTGAAGCGACGCTGAATTAAATCGCAGGGTTCTTGTGACAATACCTCGAATGAGAAGCTTTTGATGAATGTTTTTTTAATTAGCAAAGTGGTTCGTGATGCCAACGCGGTCAACAGGCTTCCCAAGTTTTTCTACGCGCATTTATTCTCTTCGACTAATTTCAAAACTCAAACAACTCTGATTAATTTCTTTTATCTAGGCTCGTAAGATCTTACAGCTTCGCATCGCTCTGCGATCTCCAACTTTTCACACTTAACATCTCATTTCAGTCTCACAACTTTGCAATCGATCTCATCACTCGTAGTCTATCCTGCCAATCTTAGTTACACCAAACTCAATATCGCATTTTCATCGTTTGGTGCTGTCGCCTATATAGCTTTACCTTCACTATCGCCCTCGCATGTGCCTAAATCCTTGGAAACACGTGACGTTCCATCGTCGAATCGTATACTCCAGTCCTGCTGTAGTATCATATCCTCGTTTTCGTGTTTCCAATGGATCGAGGGATTGATCAAGGAAACCGTAAAACGAAAATGGCAAATTCGTCGATTCTTTATAGGTTTTTCGTATCGAATGTCCTGGAAATTATGAAAATGATTCGATTCCGAAAGAACGGTTGATTTCACCAGGACATTCAAAACTTTGACTATTTTTTTGTTTTAGTTTTTAATATCGTTTTAATCGAAATAATAAAAGACGAAAAAAATAAAGATGTTGAAAAAAAATGTGTGAAAGGAAACGGGCAAATTGCTTCGTGGAAATTACTCAGAATCGGGGAAGCTTCCTGTATTACTTGTACGGTATCTGTTCCGAGACCACTCCATCGATCTTCCCTATTAAATATTTTATGAGAAACTCGACGAGAAGACAACGCTCGATCCCTCGTAAGGGAAATATGCTAGCGTCGTTGCGAACATTCACGCACCAAGCTATTTATTTTATTTTTTTTTACGCTCATGTTATACATTTGGGAATAATACCCCCTTGGAATGTGCTCGGTTGGTAACCTCGTGGGAATATGTATCACTCGCAACGGAGGATGTACACCGCTTTTTTCCTTTTTTTATGAAAAATTGATGGTTTTTGTCTCCAAATCGTATATCACATTCTTCGAACGATTACTGTCTTTTCATTTTTATTTCTATAGCCTTCATGGTCTTACAAAGTTGTTTTCAATATCTTCCGGTATTGGAAAAAAGGGAAAGTCTCTTCCAAGCTATTTTTATTTTTCCCGGAGGTCCCTTATGATTTTTTTCCAAAATATCGATCTCCTTTCATTTGACTTGATTCCAGTGGTTTTGTTGAAGTTCAGGGAACACTTGAAATTTCGATTTTTCAAATGCCATTAATAAGCAAAAGGGAGGAGATGATTCGTATGGAAAATTCACCATTTTTTTCCATCAAGAATACACGATCACCTGCCCAATTTTTTTTTGCAAGTCGGAGCAATCGTGAGGAACCGGAAATACGATTTTTTTTTACAACTCGTCATAGAGTCATTGTCGTTAATATTATTCGTGACCATCAAGTTTATCAAAGAATCGGATTAATCAATTCGATCGCCGCTGTTGTGTTTTGTTTGTCGAGAATTTTTCGTCCCACCAATTTCCCCAGAGCTTCCCAGAAGAAAAATCGCCCAAAACGAGGTGACGAATATAGAGTCTGAGGAATTTTGCGTCGGAATTCGAGACGGGAAGCTTGAGAACTGTTCCTTTGACAGTGTACACCGTTTTGGAAACGGACTATTCGGAGAATGGGAATTTGACGCGTCAGGCGTGTCTCACGTGTTGAATACTTTTCGATAAAGAAAGCTAAAGCGACTGAAATTGTACGACTCGTGGCTCCAACGTGTTCGACACATTCTAAACTATCGAATGCCAAAAAAGCAAAAATAAAATAGGTTTTTCGGGCATTTTAAACTGCCAGGATCCCTTGAGCATTATCATCGCGTCGTAGAGTCACGGAAATCGATCGTTCGGAAGTTTCTTGAGGTTCACCACACAAGCTTAGGGTTTGCACATTCTCCTGTCGATTATCCGATGAAAACAAAGTGCCTACAAAGTTTTTTTACTTCCTTAGTGTTTCGGCTGTGTACGAGGATTGGGTCCGAATGTTTTTCGTACGTGAGTTAATTAATCATTTGAATTTGGCGACGATCCGGAAACTTAGTCGTTGGAGGATAAAACTACCTTATAGAAACTTGAGGATATTCTTTTCAGAGCGAGTTCCGCACTTATCGTGATACTCGAAGCTGCTTTTAGTACCCACTGCGAGCAAGATCGAAGGCATAATCGATTGCGGGTAATTTCTGTCGTGTGCTTTTCCCCCTGAACATTATAAACTACGACGCAGTTTTCCGAGGCTGAATTTGCCAAACCCCGTGTCCTATAACTGCATATTTCACACCCTTTCTAAATAAATATATTATTTCCTCGTTCGCTGTCGTGGATTTCTCCATGACAGCCTCTATTGCGGCGACGGTGGTTTCCTTTTAATCCTCGTTGACAACATGACGGACATAACAGGCCAAGGTCTCCACATAGTTTTAGAGTGAGCTTCGTTTACGATCAATTAATTTTTTGAAAAAACGTCTCCAAGTCCTAGAACGATAATCATTTCGACATGAAGGCAAGTCAGCCATGCGCTGAGAAAACAGTTTATTTATGATAAAGAAATATATTTAGTTGGTACTTTTACTCAAACATTCATTAACCGTTACTAAATTTGTTAATGGGCAAAAAATATCTTTGTTATCACGATCAAATTTCATGGGTACAGCATTTCCTTGAAGATAATTGTTCGATCGTTTTTATTTCTCTTAGTTCAGTCGATGTTCATGGTCATCAAATTCATTTGCTATAAACAAAGGTTACGTTTTATCGAATGATTCATTTATTAACTATTAACGAATGTTTATTTCAGACGAAATCGCGGGGCTCAAATAAATGATTCATTAAATGTTCAAAAACATTTATTTCGCCTATCCAACTTAACATTCGTTAGCAGTTAACAAATCCTGGTACATATAAATAAATTGTTTTGTCAGTGGGCGATTCGATTTGTTTAGAAACCGTCCAGGGAATGATTGAAAAATGTGTCGGAATAATGTCATCTCTTTTTTCAAAATAATTATTTTTTATGCCCTCAATATTTATTTAACGGAAAAATACGGACTAATAAGAGAGAATAATAATATCTGATTGGCTTACGACGTACGCTCGATTCAATAATCGCATCAAAGTGGCAACAACACAACGGGTAAAGCCGTCAACATAACCCGATGATTCGGAATGGATTTTGATTTGAACAAAACGTTGCATGTCTCCGCGAAAAACGTGATGCTTTTCTGACGAAATTCCCAATTATCCGGTGAAATAATTGTGCGGATTCGATAAATTGCACGAATTAAGGGGGCTAATTATTTTGACGAATCTATCGCGAGCTTCGTGGAATTAGTTGTCGCTGTATAGCTCGCAAAGTCGATATTATTTATCGCTTGAAAAAACAGACACATAAAAAATTTATTTCTTGAAGATTTTATCATGTTACGCTCAATTACTCGTTGAATTAAATCGCTGAACGAGTAGAAGGTTTCTTCTAACGCATGACCGCTCTCGTTAGCCTCACTCTACTATTTTTTTCTCTTCCTTTTAAACCTTCGTTCCGATAACGATTAATATATATATTTGCGTAATTGATTATCGAGCATTTAACACGGTTTAATTATGCGCGAGAGGGCTCTTCAACCATGTATAACGTCGTTCGGTACAATTCCCGGTTCGTCCGTTTTCGATGGCGTTCTAATAAAGGTCGATCGATGCGTCGTTACTCGCGTCATAGTCGACAAAGAAATCCGAGCGATTTTCATTTATTTCTATTATCATTCGTGCGCTGTCTGAGGCAGATCTTTTTTTTTTCTTCTTTTTTTTAATTCTCAGTTGAATGAAAAATCCGATATGGATGCAGGTCCCATTTGAAAATTTCTTTAAATTGCACAAAATTTCATTTCATTTTCTTCCTCCCCAATCAATTATTCCCTACGACCCGAGGACCTTTTTTTTTCAACTGCAACTGATTTTTTCTTTCGTTTTATATTTTACAGCCGATATTTACGACGAAATAGGCACTGAAATAAAGCCTCTCGGCTCTGGTTTGGACACCGAATGCGTTGGGGGTGGCAGAATCAATCACGATGCAACGGGTAAAAGTATCAACGTTTATGGATATTCCCAGGTTTGTGTTGTTATCATAATTACTCTCGTTATTATTATTATTCTCGCTGCAGATATTATCGACTAAATAATTATTAAACCTTAAAATATACCAACTGACGAACATGGAGTAATAATCCACGTAGGTTATTATTATCGGCTTTCTATGGCAAATGCGTCATATTATTATTCATCAATAAATTACATGATAGCGAAAAGGTTACGATTCATTGACAAAGATTCATCAATTTTAACGTCCAGATTAGTTAGCGATCGTTTTTCTTGCCCAAATGCACGAAAATCTTACGAAATTGTACAGAAACGAGTTTGTTTCGTCTACGCAAGTTTAAAATATGTGGGAAAATGAAATATCTAAAAATATCTCGGGGAAAGTGCACGTGGATTTTCTCGCTGATAGTTTGCGAGCGCGAACGTACATCGTACGTCACATGCTCTTGTCTCTTTTATTTACTGTCTCATAAACTGACGTTGTATCAATACTCGCCTGGATATTTGTCAGCAATCCGATCAATGGAGACAATTTATGATCCCCAGAGGATCACAATGTCTTCGTAACATTAATGAAAAGTGAGGATAAAAGAGAGCAACTATTGATCCAATATTTTTGATCCTTTCTCTCGTTCTCATTGAGCGTTGTTCATTTCCATGAGGTGCAGAAAAAAAATAAGCTTTTATTGATACTTTTACAGGGCGTGGGGAAACGGTCACCCAACCAAGTATTGTCCGCGTACTCATTACCACAATATCATTGATTTTCGATGCTTCGATATTTATACAGATTTTTCTGCATTTTTTACTGGCAGGGATTCGGGAAAGCTGATCATCGCATCTCCGTCGACCTTCTCAAGAAAAAATATCCTGACTACGTCATCACGTGGTCTGACGAGGGCTACTAAGCTCGTATAAACAACCGCATCATTTTTTTTCTCCATAGATTTGATTTCAACTTTTCAGTAAATATGATAAAATGTACAAGTTTCATTTGGTTGCTTTTCACATAAGTACTCGCAGCAGTAATACACGTTTACGTTAACACGTGAGGCCAAGGCTCAGTCGAGTCAATTCGTCGCTTCGAAGCTCAGGCGTTCATTGACCTGCTTCTCTCTCGGACTCACGACAACCCTTTGGAATCTATCCAGGTCCTTGAAAAAAATTAGATCGTTTCGTGTCAGCGCAGAGTTAATAATCAGAAGTTTCAATATCTGCGAATAAATGTGTCGCTTTTAACAATAAAATCGGAATGTTTTAAATAAAAAGGACAAAACCCCATTTCCCTACCTCGTAGGATATCATTCTTTCGTTTAAACGCTTCGTTCCATTATCGCATTCATTTATTACCCAGTGATGATACTTACTGGCTTTTGCCGACCGCCAAAATATTCGAAAAAACGTCGGTAAGATCGTTTCCTAATTTCTCTTCAAATAATCTCATTTCAGGGCGGCAGAAATCTACTTTACCTACAGATTATTGCAGCTTGCCTGCGGCAAACACTCCTGCCGGTCAAGTAAGCAATTTCTTTACCCACGGCTGCTGTTTCGATGAAATGAGAGCTGCGATTATTCCACCAGCAATTATCAATAACGAAATATCCTTTTTTTTTATCGTTTGTGAAAACTTTGAGAAATTTTACGGGTTTGCGGTTTTTAAGATTTTTTCAGACTCCTCCATAGGAATAAATGAGTCGCAAGCACGTTCGTTATCATTATTAAAGTATTAATTGTCACAGGTAACAATAAAGGTTTTAGAACAGAGACTTTTTCATTGTTACACGTCAAGAAATTCGGAAATTCGATTTTTGCTCAACTTTATCGTGCTTTTTGCCAATTTATATAGAATATTTTTCCCTTACGGTCTTATGGAGTTTTCGAAAAAAGTCAGGAATTTGCAGAAACGAATGAAAAGTTTTGAACTCGCTCGAAACAATCCACGCGTCATTTTCGTTGCTAAGTGACGGCTGTTTATCTGGCAGTTTGGAAAGTTGACGTGTCCGATGACGACGTTAAGGAAAAATTTCAAGTAACAATTTTAATAAAAGAGGAAGAAAAAAAAAAATTTGTCATGTTCTCGCGTTTTACTAAATTTTTCGTGAAAAATCTCCGTCATGGAAAACACTACGGTTGCGACGAAAATATGAAAGTAATTCGGTCACATTTCTTGAATTTAGTTTCGCGCTATGGAGAAATAATTTATTCCAATGGAAATGATTTATTTGCGTTAATTAGATAACTTTCTCCGGAACTACGAGACAAATCCACAAGACTCTGTCAGGATGCCTGAAAAATGGTACGAGACTAAGAGCTGCGACTTGTAACCCTTCGAGATTACGGTCGTCACGATTGCTCATTGCGAAATCGGAGAAATCAAGATCAACGACTTTTTCAGGATCAGGCAATAGCGTTGTCTCACGAATCGATAAATTATCGCAAATGCGATTCCCCATGAAGAATCGGATACTTTCTCAATTTCAAAATCGCGAGCTCGATGTGGAAAGGGTTCGTACTTTTTGCCATTCAAACATTTTCTTACAAAGCTTCTCAAGCAACCGAACACTTGGGGTGTCAATTAAACAAGCAATTCGCATTAATCGGATTTGCAGACGTTGATAGAGTCGAGGGACAAGGAATTTGAATGCTCGATCGCAACTGCCAGCATGAAAAACAAAACGAATACTTCGGAGCAGAGATCGATAACGAAATTTCCACTTCTCGAAGTACGTCAATTCATCTTTCATCCTTCGTAAAGTGTTGCAATTATACTTTGTTGAGTATTCCGGGTTAGGGGAAAACTTGGACTTTGAGCTGGAAGCCTAATTGACTTTTTCGTTGTACTCGCGAATCACCTGCTTTTAGCCTAAAGTCACCGGTTTAATGGGGGTTCTCACTCAACTCCCAAACACTGCAACGGATTCTTCCCCGTTACCAAGTCGACAGCTGCCACCGTCGCAATCTGACAAATTACCTTCTCAGGTATGGTTGACCCCTTTTTCACTCTTTATATTATTCTTCGCCGCATCATAACCGATTAATTGATATCTCGATACGATTTGAATCGTAGCACCCAAAAATTCACCAATTCTATTAGTAATATCTTACTTTTTCATATCGTTCGAACGAGTTTCGTCCATTTTTTCGTTGCAGCTGAAAAAAATTACTAACAATGTTTTCGTCAAAAAAAAAAACGAAAGTTGGTAAAAAATGATTTTTTTTTCATGAAAAAAGTACGAATTTTGTTGATTTGATTATTTTTGGTGATTGTCCAATCGACGAATGATGACAGTCCTGATTTTTTAAATTTATGGAGGTCTCAAGGATCTGCGAATATCACCATTAAATTTTTTGTCTCTGCTTTTCGTTCCGAAACGTTCAAGTTTATGCAAAAGCTGTTCCGCAATAGATAAAAATAAATAAAACACTTTACGTTGGAGCGCGAGTTGAATTTTCAATAAAAAATCTGTGAAACGCCTGGCGCAAAATCCCGACGATCCGTCGGCCGGGAAAATCGAATTCGTTCTCAAAAGCTGGGGATTATGAAAGATTACATTATGAAGCAAACGCAAGACGGCCGGAATAAATTCTTAGCGACCTTTACGTGGAAACGGCGAACTTTGGAACTAACCGGAAACGACATTTTCCGGTTAAATTTTTGGAAAGAAAATGAAAACGCTAAATGCTCAAGAATGCCGCAAAAATTATCGCAAAGTTGAAAGGATTTGACGGATTTCTTCCACTCGGAACCATCACGAAGACATCGAACGATCACAATTAATTATTTTTACGATGAAACTATCAGGTCCTCATTAATTAGACCGACGATTCTTAATTACGTAGTACCCATGAACGTTATTTTTGTAATTGAATTTCGTATTTTCGATTGTCTTCGGCACGACATTGGCCCAAAACTCAAAATACTCCTTTCAGTATATTTTTTGCTCGGAATTCGTTAGAGGATGAGAAATATTACGTTGAGAAATGCATCGCCTCATCCGCGCATTGAGCGCGGAAATAATTTTAGTTGAATGTACTCGAGAGCGCGCATTATGCACGTATCGAATTCGTAGTAAACTTTAGCAAGCTTTTTATTAACTTCTACGTGTCTTGGTTGAAAAAAAACTGTACGTCAGCGAGCCTTGTACTTTGAAAATCCTGAGTCGTGTGTGTCTTTCCTCAGGCGTGTGAGGCGACGCGTGTCAACTGCAGCGGCGACTGCGGTACCGATTGGCTGAAGTGCGAGAGGCACGAGAATCCTTGCAAAAAGACAGAGCGAAAAAACCCTTGCGATAATGCGGCCAAGGACCCTTGCAAAAAAAAAGATAAAAAGGGAGAAAAAGCAACGAATGATCCTTGCAAAAAAAAAGACAAAAAGGAAGAAAAAGCGACGAATGATCCTTGCAAAAGAAAGGAGAAAGAAAATCCTTGCAGTAAACCGGCTAAGGAGCTTGTCAAAAAGAAAGAAAGTCACCACAAAATGACAAATGACCCTTGTAAAAAGAAGGAAAAATCTCAAGAGCCTAGCAAACCGAAAAATCCGTGCAAATGAAAATAATTCGCAGAAGCAAAGCGGAAAAATAATCACCAAGCGAATTACAATGAAACGGAATCGATTCATGGATGTCCGATGTAAAAAATGCAATTTTAAATGGCGTTAAATATTGAAATCTCGGAATCTCCAGTTTCCATCTGAAATTTGTTCGAAAATGGACAAGATAAAGTTCCCAAGATGAAAGAAGTTGAAAATACAATTTCGCGAAACTCTTTCCACGATCCTAGTTCGTCATTGCGATTAAATAAAAATAATTAACCGATCGTTCGTTTCGACTTGAAAATCGTTACAATTACGCTCGTTATTTTAATTGTATTGGCGAATAAAAACATGCAATTGTGTACGTTGATAAAATGAAAATTCTTCTCGTTGATCCTGAAAGAATTCTCGGAATACCGCCTGTTCATTTATTTATTACAGCTGTTGGACTTGGACGGGAGGTTCTCTGGTAATGAGGAACTCACGAATCTCTCCGGCGTAAGTTTGGATACCGTTAATCATTTAGAGATACGAATAGCAAAGTTTAATGAATAAATCGCTGGCCCTCCACCTCTCTTCCGCAAAGATACTTCGCGACCTTTTGTTGCATCGATAAAACAGACAATCGGGATTAATTAGACGATGCACAATCGATCACCGCTCTCATCTCCCGCAGGAAAGCTCCAGCGCGATAAGAAAATTGGCGTCCGACACGCCCAACAGGAACCAGAACGATGATTATTATCCTCAGGGCGATGAGTACGAAGAAGATATCGGAGTTAATAACTATGGTCAATCAATGACCGAACCAAAACAATCACCAAAAAGTCGAGGTCAACGAAAAGCTCCGAAGCTCGACGAAGACTATGATAATTTTTCTATCGACCTTCTCTCCACCATGGGAATCTTGTCAGAGCCAACAAGTATTGTTCTATCGAAGAATCCGGCGGAGAAAGACACTCTGGAACGTCTGCAAGCCTTGATCGATAAAGCTGCCGAGTTCAAAAAACGGATTTTCGGCGCGAGTCCTCCGTATCCGAGCTCGAAGAAGGAGGAAGAAAAGGAATCTAAAATCGAACAGTCGAAAGGGAACAAGAACGAGGATTCGAAGATCGATCAGTCGCGGAGCTCGCGAGAAGATCAAATGGTGACGACCGTTTGATTTATTTTTATCAGAGTAATCGTTATTGTCTCGAGAAGTTTGTTCAATGATTAAAATGAGTCGGCAAATGCCGAAGGGAGGTGGAGGATTCGAGGGTGAAACGCCTCGGCCGAGTGAGACTTAAATTTTCTTTAATCTCGTAAACGACAGGCAGCACATATCATGTGGCTCGGTGATACCGATTGCGGCGAAGGCCTGCCCGACCGGCCACTCAGAGGACCCTGTCATCCACCCGATGGCCCTTGCGTACCCGTCAAAGAACCTGGTTACCCGGCCAAGCCCAGATCACAGAAAAAAGACTTTTGCTTCGAGTGTCCTCCGAAGAAACCTTGCAATTTGAACCAATGTCCGCCCGAAACCGACGGTACGTGCGGAAAAGCCATAAATCAAACAGTCGACGTACTGAATTTACATTCTGAATCACAGGCCGCGAACGATAACGTTCCCCACATGATTCTCGGCATTTCGGCAACGAGGCTTCTTGGCCGACCCATTTCGAGCAGGAATTTTCATCACTTACACCGACCGAACTCACATCTTCAATTACCCTGCCGATCATTTTCCAAGAGCCAAGCATGTGGCAAGACGAACGAAGAGGCTGGATGCAAAAAAGGATCCAAAAAAGTTGCACAAGCTCCCGCCAGTAGCCAAGAACCTCTTAAAACAATAAGACCTCAGAAAGTCGTACCAAAAGTATTGTATCGCAAATGTCCTCCCCCACCAAAATTACCGAAGCTTCCTAAATCTGTAGAGCCACCAAAAAGCAAAACTGCAGAATCTTGCGTAAAGATAAGTGCACCCAAATGTCCACCCTTGCCATCGTTACCAAAATGCCCAAAGTGTCCGCCTTGCAAATCCACCGAACCACCCCCGGCTTCGGATTCTCCTTGTACGAAAACGAAGCAAGAGGAGAAAAAACATATTTGGCAGAGATTGGGTGAGTGTACAAAGCGAAAAATGTCCACGTACGTTCGACCCGCCCTGTACTACGAAGACAAGATGCTTTTCACGTCGCATCGTTCAACCAAGCGCTTCTCAACTTCGACCATTGTTATCGCACGCTTTTCTTCCAAATCGGATTCTCCACCAACACGGCCACCTTGGAAATGGAATAAATGTAAGACTGTCGAGGAGGTTGTCGGAGAAAAAGTAGATGAGAAGATTGAACAACTGGAATGCAAAGCGATGAATTGCTCGAGGAATCCGAACGCTGAGTGTTATCCGGAGACACCTCGTTGCGCCGAAGTGAGAAAGCCAGTCGAGGAAAAGAGTGATAAGTCCCGAGACTCGGGCTCCAAGAGCAAAGTGAAAAGTGCTAAATCTTCCGGGCTCAAAAAACCGATTGAAAAGATCGATTACTCGAAGACAAAGTGTGAACCACCGAGGCTAATGGAACTCGGGCCCTGTCCAACGCCACCATTAAGTTCCAGAGAGAAGCACGATCGAAAGTCTGGAGCATTTGGAAAAGGAGTTCCTTTACCGATGCCAAAACCACCATCAGCTCCTGTAGTTCTGTGCACTTGTCGGCCACCCCCAAAATTACACCCTGGATCCTGTCCTCGTTACGTAGAACCTGAAAAATTCAAGCCTCAGCCTCAGACCAATCCTTGTCCAAAGAAGCAGGATAAATGTCCAGAGATTGGTGTTGTTTACTGCCCCCCGGATCTCGGCAATAAGAATGAAAGAGCAAAGCAGTGCAAGAGCAAAAAATCATCTAAAACTTGAAGCGTTCTTCGAGCACGATTCAAGAACAAAAAAACTTAATACAAAATTGTCATTAACAACGAATTTAATTAACCGAGCGTACGATCAACTAATCGATAGATTTTCATTGACGTTGCAAATGGAATATTTTTAAAAATGCTCACTTTTTGTCAATAAACACCGCACGATTCGTCCAACCTCATAAGCTAATTAGTTCAGTGTTACTCCTAAGTTTGATGCTCACAATGTTGCACATGGAGTGGCAGAAAAATCGAGCAGAATTATTGGTAGCAGTTGGAATTGCGAGGACGTCGTTCGAGTATGGACGGTCGAATGGGAAAGGGGCAGGTCGACATTGGGAACGATTTTACGAGGGCATAGCTTCGGCCGTGAACGATATGGCATGGTATTGGTGGAACGTGTCATGGGGCAGTCTGGACAGGAAACTGAGGGCGGCGGTGAACGGCGATGCGTATAGTCGCGAATAGGAAATCGATCTCTACGACCGGAGATCGTTCCCATCATTCGATTCAATTTCCTATTGCATCGATCTCTGTACATGTCGATGAGTGTATAATCCTCCATAACCCTCCCGCCTATCTTATTGCTACATTCCGTTCTCGATGTAATTACACGACACGCGAATTCACCTCTACCACAGTATTGCCGTGCTGCCTCAATATCTCAACACATATTTGTATATCTATTCGTACGAGAATGCAGGACGATACAGAATATATTTAACATTCGGCGTTGGCTAGTTCCGCGTCGTTCCACAATGCTCTCGTTTCGTTTGATGGAAAAATTCACATTCTTTTCCTTTGTGGCCCTCTCGGAGGTTTTTTTTATTTTTTATTATTTTCCGTTCATCAAAAGTAAACGGACGATGATTCCTGATATTAAAAAAAAATTTCAATCGTGTCGCTACGACGAGAAGCGTAATAAAAGTTACCTCAAATTTTTAACCGAATCATTTGAATGATTTATCGAATATTTACAATTATTTACATGCTGAATGTTTTAATTACAATGATTGGTAATGATACATTATTTTTTACTGTATTTATTTATCAAAAGTGACTCTCGGTCATAATAAGAGCTTTGGAATATTTTCCTTTCATTGCTACAATTTGTATATTTTTATTTCGAGTCTCGAGTCTCTGATGCTCTATTTCCTGTACATCTTTCGGTTCATTTCCCTCTTACATCTTCTCTTAGCTCAGCTTTCTCTTTGACTTTCCCCACGATCTCGCAGCCTCTCCAATACGCACAAAGTATCGATTGCACCGACTCGCTCTTCTCTAAATTATTTAATAATTGAATAATCTATTTTCGATGAATTTGAAAGTTGAATCATTTATTTTTATTGTGATTAAAATATTGAAGTTTCTGTCGGAATTAATTGATCGGAAATTGGATTCTTATTGAATTTTATTAAATTTCCTTTATTCCCACGTGATTATTGTCATTATTTTTTTGTGTAAACCTCGCCGATCTAGAAAAACGGAATTTTCAATGAAAAGTGAGGTAAAACCTGAATCGGCCTGTAGAGAAAAGGATGTAGCGCGTACCGTCATAGTATATAGAGGACAGGGGTAGGAGGCAAAAGAGGAGAATGGTTGCTCATGAAATTGGCATCGAGGAGCGCTTCGTTATAATAATACAGACATTTATATACGGCACGGAATCCAGGGGTTGCTGAGGCAAGAGGGTGGATGACGAGGACACGAAAGAGTGGAGGTAAGCGATCGCGGAAGGCTAACAGGATACGAATAAGGGCTGTTATCATTTTATTATTGCGTCGATGCGAGTTACCCTCTCCTGTTCGCTCTCCTTTTTCTCATTTTTTTCAAAGCTTGTATTTCACATCTAAACACAAAAAAAGAAACGCTTTGCTTTCTTCTCCTAACCTTTTCGACCCCTCTGTTTCACTAATTCAACATGTACATAAGTAAAGTCCGAAAGTCACGTAATTTAACGAACTCCCACAACCTCTGAACAATTGTCGTTTTTTCTATGACAGATGTAGTTCATTTCCTTAACGTTAGATCTTGATAAAAAATCATTGTTACGAAGAAATTTGGTTATATCGTTTTTTCGTATAATTTTAGTGGGATGGAAAATTCTCGATCACGAATCTCCCGTCGATAATTACTGTAGACTCCATAAATAGATGAGCCTGAAGTTCGCATCGACGCAGTGCTACGAAATGAAAATAAAAAAAAAAGAAAAGAAAAAATGATTCGTCACTTTTTTAGTTTAAGAATCCATTCGTGAATTCCAAAAAAAGGCAAAATTGCGAATAAAAAATTCGAAAAGAAGTGACGAATCCTTTTTTTTTTGTTCATTTCGTGGCATTGCGTCTATGCAATCTTCAGGCTCTTATAAATAGTTTGAGATGAATATCAATCGATTGATAACCTCGCCGATACTGATTGGGGAATTGAATTAAAGGGACGATAGGCTCCTAATTGTTGATTGCAACGAATCTTAATTAATATCCGCATCGCTGCCATAATAATGTTTGTACAGATCGTGGATAAGTCGCCTAGACCATTGGCCTCGAAAATATCACGAAATTTTGTCATTTCTACGTTTGTAAGTGACGTTTTGACATGCTGTTACCGATCGAGTCAATACCAACCGAAAAGGCAAAATTTCAAACACAAATTTGTTTACATTCGATATTTTATGTTTTATATATCACACAGATTTCATATACTGCGTGTATGTATGAGCTGTAATCTCAAAAGAGTATCTCGCTCAGCCGCTCGTCTGTATAACCACTGGCAAGAGGTTCCTCTTTCCATTCACGCCTCAGGATGGTAGGTCGCTCTCGTTCGATGGAAATGAGCGGGATGGATAAACTTTGAAGCGACTGTCCCATGGGCTGATGCATAATTCAAGAATCGCCACCGACGAGGATATTGCCAATTTGGCGTCGATGAAAATACGATCGTATTTGTTGAGCGGCAATGCGGCTGACTACACCGCTCTCTCGCCTCTTTCTCTCTCTTCCTATCTCGCCTCTCTTTCTTTTATTGTAAATGTATAATTCTGCAGGCTATTCAAACATCCAAAATTCACACTATTTGCCAACTCCTTTTGGCATTATTAAGGGCTGTCTCCATTGGAACCAATGTCTCGGGGCTTAACAAATTTTGTCGCATGGAATAAAAAAAATTTCGAAAAATAAAAAAAATTTTAGTGTTCGAAGAATTTTTTTTTTATCGATGAATATAATTTTTTAGTGGATAAAAATCATCGCAATGGTCGTGCAATCAACATACTTTGTCGCGTGACCAAGCCATTCGTGTTTCATTGCGTTTATGGACTTTTGGATCACCCCGTACAAATACAGGATTATATGTTCTATATACATGGGAACTCTGTCGATCGACTATCCGTGAGAGCCGTGTGACCACGTGTCGAATATATTTATATATGTATCTATAACATCGACAGTAAATTTAACACCTTGGATCAGATTGACGCGATCGTAGCGATCACCCGCCCTCGCACGCACTCAATCCCTTTACATGGTCTCTTTACACGCATGTAGGCTAAATCAACAGTCGTAAGAAAACAGAATTTCTTGCGTGGACATCCATTGTTGATAAAAATATTGAGAATTCATCGTCACAATTATATTGACGCACTCGACGCAACGGAATTTGCAGAGTCAATGAAACTTCGACAGCAAAATCGAATTCGATGATTTAAATTTTTGTAATGGAGTTGATGTTTTTTTTCTCGCAATTAACTGAATGAATTCAATAAACAGGAAATAAAAAGAAAGAAAAAACGTAACTGTTGCAAGGATTTTGCAATTAATTGGGCTTCGTTCTGGTCGTCCTGATGGATCGAGAGGGTGCGAAGCTTCACAGTCAAACAATGCATCGAAATCCGGACGAATAACGCCGATAAGCCGAGTATTATTTTACTATCCACGGAGCTTTCTGAAAGCTTCGTGATTTCTGCTTTCTAAGCATTCCTGATTCTGATTGATGAAAGATTATCGAATCCTGCCGATTTTATAGGAGTTTTTGTCGGGCCGAAGAGAATTATGAGCAACGTAACTTTTCAGAGATTCGAGTTTGGCTAAGGATATTTTGGTATTAAGGACGATAGAGGGTAGAATCCATATAGAACGATGATCCTCTCTTCGTCGAGCGATTTTCCACGGACACGCCGGTTTTCAGGATACGAGGAAAAGAGAAAAAGTATTTTCCGAGAGCATGAAATATTTATAACGTAAGTAGCGGCGAGCGCGACGCCCTCGCTGCGCTACGAACAACCCCTCGCTCTGTCCATCTTCGGCTTCGATGTGTAGGGACCCATACACACGTCCATATACAACCAATGAAAGGAATAAATTGGAATCGATTCAATTTGTCAACACGCGCGTAATTATGTTATTATTCCGGGCGGACGTTCGTCGCCGCAGAGGATGTTCATGAAAGTCCGAGGAGAAAAGAAAATATTGTGGGGTGTTCACGGTGGATCTTGAAGTGACGAGAGACGCCTCGATCATCAATAATCCATAAAAACGGACCTCGACAAAGCCCGCAAGCTCGGTTGCTCTTATACCGTGGCGAAACGAGAACGCACGTTAGCAAATTATCGATATCCATATACACGGTGTCCACAGAGCTGGCCCCATCAGATTTCCCAAGTTTCAATGAGCTGCCAAATTTTTCAGGCCAAAATTCATTTTTTTATTTCAATTTCATGCAAAAATAATCGGAATATTTTTTTCTCCATAGAAAACAATGAACCGCAAGTGACAGATGACCTTGGAGTGGGAGCAGACATTTTTGTACGTACAATATTCACGGAATAATTAAATAATCAATTAACAATTAATTATTAAACAATTGACGATTAATCGATGGATGAAATTGGAAAAATCCTCTTCCTTCCACGACATCGTCATTTAACAATGTTCTGTAGTTGATCGGTGACTTTGTAGACAGCCTGTATATCAAAAACGCTAACCTATATCACGAGCGGATTATGATTTCATGACATCGCGTAATGGTTCCGAATCGAGTGGTGATTTGTGGCTCTTTTCCGTGGATATAGTTTTCATTCACAGAACTCGGTACATATATCACTAAATTTTTATA
Organism: Campopleginae sp. 14b; assembly: GCA_030522525.1. NCBI lineage: Eukaryota > Metazoa > Arthropoda > Insecta > Hymenoptera > Ichneumonidae > Campopleginae sp. 14b. Next base: position 46,093 of record JAPYYS010000201.1, read on the forward strand.
CTTTAGCGAGGATGACGTGCTTTTTTTTCTTTGATCGAGGAAAACGCGCAAGAAGATTACTTTTATCGGATTTATATCGTCATGCCATCTATGCGACGGAGGGAAAGGATTTCCTTGTTAAAATTCAATGTGATTGTTAGCAGGGTCGCTTACAATGAAAATCTAATTTATGGGGTCACACCAAAGTTCCTAAACATTGAATAACAATTGCTATGGGGACTCTGCGATGATTTTAGTGACGGAATTTTTAATGAAATTTCGTTCGATGCTCCGGGGGATTAAATGATTGGAAAATTAAAGATTTCTCCTAAAATATACTCCATTTGGTTTGCCTGAGCGAAATGATGCGGTGGATCGAAAAGAGCAACGATAGACGAAAACGAAGACCGTGAAAAGACGTCGTGTTTCCGGGGATTCCAAGATCGAAAAGTATCTAAAAAAGGACGGCATCCTCTCGTCGCATTTGCAAATTTATTCGTCGGTGAAGATCTGTGACTTGGCGACGTCTTGCCTTCTGGCGAGGCACATGCATTCATACATGTAGATCAAATATGTACACGAGCCAAAAGCTACTAAGGCGTTGTGTTAGTTGCTCGGTTTCTTCGAGCAACTAGATTTATTGCACCACCGGATGCGCAAATACGGTAAAACTTCCCGACTTCCGGTCTGGCAAAAACTGTTCTCGGGCATACAACGCCCGCTGCGGGTCCCCATTCTTTTTCACCCTCACGTTCTATCACACCGTTGAGCATCCCTTTTGCCACAACTTGTAATGGGGATATTGCCAAATTTTCGTCATCATCTTGAAATACGAGAAAAATGTTTTTTATGTCACGACATTTTTCGTTGATAGGACATCGTGATTTCATGGGAAAGTTGTCATGGGGAATAAGCAAAATCGGCAAAACCGTTTTTTAAAATTTCTCACATTTTGTATCTTTAATCTTATCGACGGATTTTTATAAATTTTTCCTGTGCTCAGGCTCAGCATTTTCATCGCGAATGGACAGTAGAAAGGAGTGAAAAAAATCAACCGCATCAAATAAGAGTCTGAGTATCTTAAGGGACTCTGCACCGCGGCTGTATCGTGGGTGAATTAGATTCCCGATATCCGGTATGTTACAAGGGCCCTAAAGAAGGAGTAAGCGTGAGCGCTGGGCCAGCATTTCGCCCTCAAATTCGAGGGTTTGTTTTTTTTTTCGTATCTTCTCATTATTTTCCCTCCACGACTCAATCGCTGCGGAAATAAATTGCCATTGATAAAAATACATATTTCCTCCGAGCAAGATTATCAGGATTTAAATCCAACATCCTCGAGGCTGAGTGGTCGCGACCAGGACAATCGTTTGATTTCCATGAACCCATAATCGTGTCCTGGTAACGATTCATTGCGAAACAAAGCAATTGGCGACTCGGGTTGATTGCAAGTTTCCACGATTTGACTCTGTGATTAAAAAACCTAAATCGTCGATCAATTAACAACATAAATGCACAACTGCCAACTTTTTGTCGCATTCAACGGAGGCTTAACGATCTCCAATGAGACTTTTAACTATACATTGAATTCTGCAACGTTCTAGTCGCTCCACACTTGACATTCTGTCCGCTTTGAATTCACCATCTACTCATTGATGCTCGTATCGAGTGAGAAGCCACCAAGAGCAGTTGAAAATTCAATGAATATGATTCTCGATGCTGCTCACTTCAAGGCAACACAAACTAACGTCTGCCAGATTTAACGGTTGTACGTTGTACCAATATATTCACTACGTCTATACGCAGTGACGTATATAAGAATACAATTGGTAGCTGCATTGAAAAACAATTGCCAAGCGGTTGTAAATGTATTAAACTAGTTGTTGAAATGATTCTGGGTGCTCTGTCGTGTTGTTTGAATCCCCTCTCAATGTTAAAGCTTGCTCACTTGAGTCCCAAGTGGTACTTGACTCGGCGAGATCTCTCTTTAGCCCACAGACTCCACAGGCACAATCACACGACGCTGGATTAACGTGCGTGAGAGAGTCTCGACTATATGAGGCGCGAGAAGGACTTGGCGTCTGTTGAGGGTGAAATTTCAAGTACAACCCTATACGAACATCCACTATGGGCGTGACCCTCGAAAACGCTCATTTCGCAGTCGTTTCCCCTCCAATGAAAGCCACCAATAAAGTCCTCAACAAACTGATCCCAATTTTCATCCGTTATTCGTAATCCAACTGGAATTCCATTATTTTTTATGAATATCCAGCAATTATTGCAAAAATTTTAATAAATATTTTCTTCATCGGTTCTAAACTAATGAGATTTCGATTTTTTTTTTTGATAAACGTGACAAAAATTGTGCGAATTCCACTACACAGTCCGAACAATTTTAATCGATTACGTCCGGTCCCGATGACGTTGTTTATTCCCGATTGAAGTTAAATGATCCAAGATGCACTTTTCCATGCGAGTTAAAAAGATTTATTGAAAATTTCGATCGCTCTATTTTGAGTTTCCAGTTTTCTCGGTAATTACTCATTAACGTGCATAATGAATCGTCAAAAAAGAATTATCAGGATTTTGGCGAGGGAGCATCGGTGCTCGAGTGTGCGATGACATGAAATTATGAGTATCGGGTTTGCGATAGTCCATTGGTTCGGCAGGCTCGGTATGGCAAATTTTTTCATATTTAACCTCGTGGAACGTCGATATTTATGCGGCTAATTGCTATATTTGCCAGCGTATAGGATTATGGAATGAAAGGTGATGCGTGTGAACACCATTGGGAGCGTTGCACAACGAACTCGTGTAATGACGGTCGACGGAGCGTCCGGCCAGAAAAGGCTAGCGAATAATTCAAGTGTCAAATATAACTGTACGTAGGTTCGTCCTAGCAAAGCGAACGGCGTAATGTCAGAGATGAAAGGATCGGAACGAAGTCTGTATGAAATAATCCATGAATTTATGTCGAAGCATATAGATATTTATTTTCTATACAGGTGTGACAAATATATCTATGTAGAAATATTGTGATGCGGGAGCTCGAGTTATCCGTAGGGGTTTCCGCGGACTGTGATTTTCTGATTACTAGCGGGTCGACTGGTTGCGGTTAACCGTTGTTAGGTTCAACGCGATTGGTATACATGGGCTGGGAATCAAGCCAAGGGACCAGGAGAGAGAGAGAGAGAGAGAGAGAGAGAGAGAGAGAGAGAGAGAGAGAAGGAACGAGAGGGAGGGAGCCGTAGCGAGTGCGGGTTCTCACCTAAGCCGCTGGATCAACACCTATCGCAGCTTCTCGGCTCCTTTAGCGGCAAACCAAACAGTTCCCTCGCGGAGAGTCACCGGAAATGATACGAAAGCCTCAAACTATAGATATACGACAGGATCCTCTGATATTAAGAACTAAACATGAACGAAATGACAAGATGACAGACTCAATTCGCGCCCGTCTCCCACTCATCCGTCCCGCACTTTCCACTCGCGATTATTTCACACGTTCACCTTCTCCATTACGATTTGATGGAGCGCGCTTTTCCTCTCCGGGCCTTGACAACATTTTCTCATTTTTTATCGACACTCTTACAGCTCAGCCTCCGAAACACCAACTTCTCAATTTGTTGCTTTCATATAAAAACGATTTTCCATCATTAAACAATATTTTAGTCGCGATAAAAATATTCGACGCTTCCAGCGATAATGAAAATTTTTAAGCCAATTTATAGCGTCGATAATTACAGCAGCTTAATGTGTGTGTACATATAGAACAAGGGAATAGCTATTTTTCAGTGGTTGACTTCGGTTTGACACGAAGCACTCAACGAGACCCTTTTCGTCTGACGTAATGCGCGTGGTTTCGATAATATGAAGTGGTGCCAGTATATAGATCGGGAGGGTAGTTATATACAACAGGATATATATATATACATATAGACACATAAGCTATGGGGATTTTGGTTGTGGGGTTGCGTAATGACCCTAGCACAGATCGTGAGCAGTAACTCTCGTATGAATATATAGAGGTGAACCGAGACGTCGAATCCGTACGAGGGTTAGTGGAGGGGGAGGGTTACAATTTCCCTTGGATAATGGCACTTTGATTACCCCGTGACGCCGTGTGTGCGTCCTGTCAAGTGGCAAGCTAAACCGTAGTTCACGTGAAAAATAACGCCTAAGGGGTGGACCTCGATGAACACACGTGCCCGAATATATATATATATCTATATATATCCGTCTATATAAAAGAAAGAATTATTGTATACTCCGCGCTGGTTATTTCGCCGTACGAGCTAACCAAATCGCTTATACGTTTATATGAAATTCACTATGTCTATGTATATTTGAGCTCTTGTTACGTATTACACCCGTTACATTACATATATGGCTCCCAGGGTGGTGTTCCCATGTACTTTGCCGCTTAAATACACTATCGAAGGTGACTTCTCGATTGTTCTTTCTCGAGGATATTGGGAGGGGCATTTTTTTTCATTGGCTATGCTCAACTCGAGTACGCGCGTCTTGATTGTTTTCTTTTGTTGCCGATCGGTATCCTGGAGCTAAGGACTATGCGAACTTGACTTTGAGTTAAAAGCGAATTTGCCTTTTTACCGCCGTGCTCAGTCGCCCGGACGCGAAGCTTGTGAGCGATAAATTTATTCTCACGAATCCTCATCAGGTTCATCACTCGTTTTACGAATAATGTTTTTATTTTTGTGGTTAGCTCAATATTTCGAGGTTTTTTTTTGCAAAATGGAATACGGTGATTACGGACTTGTGTTGAAAAATCGTCACGCATGTGCGATCGATTATAACGTGACTGTAATCTTTCGCAAACGATTTTCATTCGAGCACTCGCCATTGTGTGCCCCGATCCCTAAATCCTCATTCGCCATGGATGTTGCGCTTCTATTCCTTTGTGGCTCTAAGAGCGAAACTCCTGAGGGTCAGACTCACCAATACTTTTACCTCGTTCAACGAATTCCCGATACGCAACTACGCCAGGCAGTGCTACACGTATCTGTACATATTTTTCGATAACTACGTGTTTTACGCGTTCGGAGCATTTACTCGGCTTATGTATGTTCGCCACATTTCCAACTTGAACGAAACACACCCGGACACGTGTCGTCACGTGTCAATGACTCCGATCAACCTCGATTTAATCTCTGACTCCCCCCGAGACTTTCAAATGAGCAACACTTGCAATAATAATACTTGCCTCCCATTCTGCAACGATAATTGACACTGTATTCTCCGCTCCTAACACCATACACACTCGAGTCTTTCTTTTATTCATAATTACACTGATTGCTAGGTCGCTACGCGCTGCGAAAGATTTTTTCACTATTTTCCAGCAACAAAATCCCAAGATGTACTCAGAACGATTTATTTATATGTGGCAGGATTTGTTGACTGCTAACAAATGTAAAGCTGGATACAGGGGAATCAATGTTTTTGAACAGTTAATCAATCATTTATTTGTACCTCTCCAATTTGTCTCAAATAAACATTTTTCAATAGTTAATAAATGAATCATTCAATCAAACGTAACCTTCGTTGATTGCAAATGAATTTGATGACCATAAACATCCACTGAGTTGAGGGAAATAAAAAAGATCGGCAAATCATTGTCTTTAAGAAAATGCTATGCCTATGAAATTTGAATGTGATAACAAAGATATTTTTTGACCATTAACAAATTTTGTAACAGTCAATAAATGTTTGAGGAGAAGTATCAACTAATCATATTCCTTTATTGTAAACAAACTTTCCTCAAACGTTTTCTCAGTGTGTGATGATTTCTCCATTTTGATTGCTAATTCATTGAGGTCTCTCGAACCGAATGACCACGTGCCTGGAAGCTGATGTTTCTTTTAACTGCTTTTATAAATAGCAAGGCTTACGAATAACTTGGCGTTTCGCCCTCCTCCTTGTTAGCTCATTGCTTTTAGTGCATACGCTCGTATATATCCGTTGGCTGCGGTTTCGCACGCAAGGTCTGATCCGCTGCCCAACATTTCCATGCAAGCGCTCGTGCATCTTTTGTCTCAGTGTTTATTCAACGATCCTCATAATACATATTCAAATATCCTCAAATCCTGAAACGAGCTATCTTTGTTCTGAATCGACAAAAACTCTCAATTCATGAGATGCGACTATTCTAATACCCACCAATTGAGGCCGCGACTTCCTTGAAAGCGACTTGAGCAATCGCCGAAGAAACGGAAACCGTTTCGTCAATAGTCGCTGCCACGATTTCTTCAACATCGTCGTCATTACTCGAGATAATTAAATAATAAAACAGTAAAATGATAGAGAAAGAAAAAAGTTGACGAATCAATGCTAACCAGACACGATAATTACTTCAATTTTTAACAATTGATTTCACGACGTATACGCAATGACGTCGCATTTATTATTCGTAGTTTACAAATTGCCGTAGATATTTGTGTCTCATTCATTCCCAAAGATCTATATGAATCGTTAATACTGTGTGAGTGCACAGACGAGTGATGTATCGTCGAGTCTTGCACAAGTTGATTATAATTACACATAAATAGTCGAGATGCTGTAAGGCCGATGAACATATTATCTTTCTTCTGCTACATATGCACGTAGACATATGTACGTGGATAAAAAAAACACACACACACATGCGAGCGAGCATACAAGTGGTTGGTATCCCACATAATAGCACTGATGATGTCTTATTAGCGAGTGTGTATCGTACATGGAGAGATCCTTGATCTGCGATACTGGCAGGTCTCTAAGACTCGTACTAACGACGATCAACGATCGAGGATCGATGAGTTGCCACGATCGACGCAGTAATTATCCGTCACTTAGGCCACGTAAAGAGCCTTTTTTCTACATTGTTTTTTCGATCTCTCTTCTTTTTTTCTTTCTTATACTTTTGTCGTCGTCGTATTATTGGATTATTAAGAAAAATGAGCTGACGGGAAATTTTCTACGAAACCAATCGCGAGCTCATTTTTTATTGGATTTTTTTCTTCTTACTCATCGCTCAGGCAATTGACGGGGGAGGCGGGAAAATCGTATCAACGTTTTTGTCAGTCGATGGAAAAAAAAGTATTTTTGTCGTAAATTTGGGAATTTTTTGAAAAATTCATTTTTTTCGTGCTTTCGCTTCTCGATCGAGAAAGATGGAGCACATTTTATTGGGTCACAGAGACTCGTGATTTGTCTGGAAACCAGGGGCGTTTGGACGAATTAACCGCAACAAGAGGATCCGGCGCCGTGAGGACGAATAAAACCGATATTATATAGGATGTAGAAAAGTCTGAGTATATGGGATGAGGAGAAGGAGAAAGAGTAATAGAAGGAGAGCTTGATGCTTTGCTATAATATATACGATTCTCTTGGTATCGCGTTATATCGCAACGTGTACATTCGACCCTATTGTTCCCTCCTTTGACGGCGATATTCTCGCAGCGCAATAACGCTCCGCAGGCTCGATTCTCTCCTGTCGCAAGTGCGAAATTCTCTCTCAATTCGCATCAAACGACGAGTCACCCTTGCTACTTTTTTGCCCCCTAGGCGACGAGGTTATTACCGGGTGTTTTATGCCGCCACCAAGTAGACAAAACCATCGCCTAACTCCGTTGCTCTCTCGTCACACCAGCCGCGCTACCAAAACCGAAACGTTGCATCTTCCGGTCGCGGAGGCTGCGGATGAGCTTTGGCTGCGACACTCAGCGCGCCGACTCTCCTAATTTTTCTTCGTCCCAGCAATACTTTCCGTATTCTGGGACAACCGAACAATTTTTGCTTTTAAAATAGTTGAAAATTCGTCCGACGTCACTTAAAATTTCATTCAGCCAAAAAATACATTTCTCTTGATATTTTTACGAATTCAGAAGTTACGAGTGTAAGGCAACGACAAAGCAGTATCTTTTGAAAAGAGTGCAAAGGGAGCAGGATCCCTTGCACAATAATCGCAAGTGTCGTATTACCAGTCGACGTCCGTGGCTGTTAACGCGACGACAAAAACGTTACGGCCCTTGGCGACGTAAACACGTACGAAGAAATGTCCTCCCAGGTTTTAAGCTCTTTACTCCAACCATAGAAACTCTTCGCTTCCATTTTTTAAATGCACCATAAAACGTACGGATATGAAGCTTTCCAGACGTCTCGAATATTAATTAAGAGCGACGAATAGAAAATAGATAAGCTGCGGTCCGCAATGTGTAAAGACTAAACTGAATATTTGTCTGTTAAATGAAACTGTGGAGAGTGGAATTTCACGCTTTTGGAAAAATCTCCAATTCCATCGGCGAAACGGCGAAGATTTCGTTGCCCAAAAAAAGAAGTAAAAGAAAAAAAAAAAAAAAATCGTGTCAATTCGATTCCGATTCCTGGTCGCGCGGCAACGAACCCATGAAAACCCGAGAGATGAGACTACTATGCAGAGCTTGGTCAGTCATGATATTCATGGCCTGAGACCACCTTGGGGTTGAGCGTGACCTGATATCGCGCGCTTCCAGTTATTCCATCTCGAATTTGAATACCGTAGATGAAAGAGATGTACATGAAAAATCAAAATATATATATTTCTATGTATATTTCATGCCGGTGTTCCGTAATCGATACTCACGAAGAGTCCAGCTGAACGGTTCACCACGTAGCAAATATACAGGGTGACGTCTGCATAGACTAAAGGACGTGCCATCTCTCGAGATGGTTGCTTCGTCGTGATTCACGTAAGAGAACTATCGACTGATATACAAAAAAAGATCAGACGTGCTCGTAAAAGTAAAGAATGAGAAAAAATATTCTGGGCGTTGTAATTTTATTTTTGAACGAAACGAATTAATCTACTTTTTCAGAGGGCGCTGAAAATTCCTTGCAGTTGATGAAATGTTCGGTGCCTTCTGTCATCGTCGAAATATCTTTGCTCATCCGTTTCGTTTCAATTTGGAGCAAGAAAAATGGGAGTCACGCGAATGGTGTGAGAAATAGCCTCTCCGGAGTTTAGAAAAGCGTCGAAAGCTATAAATGGCCATAAGGCGAGTGCATTATAGATTCTATTGTTGCTTTTTTGGGTATTGAAATGGCCGAGAGACGGGCTCGCATCCGGAAGCATATATGTGAAGATACAATAGGCAGAATTGAGGGAAATAAGTTTAGATAGTTTCAGTGGCCATGCACATCGGTAAATAGGTGCTCAATGCCTCGTGGTCTCGATCCATTGACAGGACGCTGGTCAGCTAATCGTATATATATGTAACGAATTATGGTAGTAAGAGATTTCTACACGATTCTGCGGTTGCTTTTTCTTCCTCGATTCGTTGTCAACGATTTAAAACATATGTCAGATTCGACGAAACGTATATGCGTATACGAATTTCTATAAGCCACTCCGCAACACTGCACGGGTTTTCGATTGAATCGGGTCAGATAATTCGCGTTTTTTTTTCATTTTTCTGATATAATTTCGAATTATCGAGGTCGCGGAAAGCAATTAAATTCCCAAAGCCCGCTGCTCGAATTTCGGAATAGTTTTGAATGAGATTACGATTTGGGAATGAAAATCCATGGCCGCACACTTGGTTTGTTTATGGGAAATGGAAACCCACGCTTTCTGGGGCGAGCAGCCTCGGAAGAGTGCGCGCACGAAAAATGCTCGTAATTCGAAAAGGCCCGGGCATTGAGTGTGGACAAACTTCCGAAACACATGACGCCCAGGCCCGCCAGACCGCAGACCCGATTCCGGTCCCAACTGTTATCCACTGCTATATATATCGCTAGCGAAAGTGGGACCTTAAAGATTCGGAGCACGCGATTTCACTTTACCACATCACCACGCGTGCATTTGGCAGTATGATTTTTTAGCTTCCTTCCTCGACAGCTTTCCACCATATCGTACACGACGGAATGCACCGATGGAACAAAAAAAACCGCTCAAACCACTTTCCCCTGCGTTGTCCTGCTCATAATTCTGTCCTGTTCATCGTACAATGCACCATAAAGCTTATTGAGCATGGTGAAATCTTTCACGAATCCCCGCGAGTGCTCAATCCAGATTTCTTTTTTATAACTGCGGTTTTCCTGTTTTACGAAATTCTTCCAACCAGCGGAAGTACCAAAGAATCCAATACCTGTTCCTGTCATTTCAATTTATTGTTACTCCTCGCGTATTGACGAGTATTTCCGATTTCTCGAGCTTTAGGAACCTCTCACGACAATCATTTCCGATACTTCCGATTCACCATCTTTCCGATCACCAAACTAACTCATTACACTGAGAAAACAGTGTATTTATAATAAAGTAATATATTTAGTTGGTATTTTTACTCAAATATTCATTAACTGTTATAAAATTTGTTACTGGTCAAAAAATATCTTTGTTATCACGATCAAATTTCATTGGCATAGCATTTCCTTCAAGATAATCATTCGTTCGGTCGCTTTTATTTCCCTTGACTCAGTAAATGTTTATGGTCAACAAATTCATTTGCTATCAAGAAAGGTTCCGTTCTATCAAATGATTCATTCATTAAATATTAAAAAATGTTTATTTCAGACAATCGCGAAAGGCTCTAATAAATGATTAATTATCTGTTTAAAAACATTTATTCCGCTGTATCCAACTTCACATTTGTGAGCAGTTAACGAATTCTGGTGCATATAAATAAATCGTTTTCTCACTGTACTATGAAGAATAAAACAATTTTTCCGAAATGCCGAACTATTATAAAATGAGGTATAATTTTTTTAAATTCATAATTGTGGATGTTGGATTGAAAATGTTTCCAGAAGAAATTACACAGATTTTGGAGGAAGGATGAAGAAAGAGAAAATTGGCCAATGTTTGAGAAAAATCTTGGCTCTGATTGGGTCAAAAGTTTCGAGCATATTCTTCATCGTATAGTCTTGTTTTTCAAGACCAACGGCGAAAGAAATGCCTGAAATATCTTCTGGAATGAAGATTCAAGGAAGCAAAATTGAGAGAACTTTCCGCATATTTGTTCATGTTCGTAAAACGTCTAACAATTTCCATATGCGAGATGTGAAAGAAGCGATGTGAGGGGATCGTTGATAGGCGGAAGATTTCGAAGGATCCGGTTTGCCGGAATCGAAGAAGGTGTTGGTTTATACGTGCCAACTAGAGGGTAGTAACTTTGCATGCAACATCGAGGGGTTTCCTTTCGTATATACAGAAATAGTTTGCCATTATTCCGAGCCCTTGATACAGGTTGTTGTCTCATACCTACACATGTCTGGACTTGGAGTATACATGCAGTTTCAATGTTCGTTGTGGGTTTGCAAGGGAGAAAGAGAGAGAGAGAGGGAGAGAGAGAAGGAGGAGCAGGAGGTAACGGGATGAGAAAGCGAGAGGGTTGACCGGGCTCGCATGCAGGAAAGGAGAAGGAGTGACTTTATTTGAAATTCATACGACGGTGTTGCTTCTCCACAGAGTAAAAGTACCCGCTTCTCAAAGCGGAGCCGATATCATCACCGCATCCTCGATCCACAACCCGAGCATCGAAAACAACCCCGCATCTGTCTCATCCTCCCTCTCCTTCGCCACATTTTCTTCAAAGGCGTTCAACATAGAAAGCTTGTCTCTCAATACCGAATCTTCGCTGCATAACACTAACACTATACATTTCCTTATATATGCCTATACATATATGAATATATATGCAAATTTAAACAATTGTTTCTATACCTCGATTTCGTGACAATTTCAATTCGTCGCACGAACTCTCAACTCCTTTTGCCCGTTACCACATCTCATAAACGCACGTATACGTTCGAGCGCGGTTCTTAATACGAGACGTTTGCTAGTTTTCATCAATTCCAGTCTCAATTAATTTTTATTATCCACTTCACTTTTTTTTCTTTCATTATATCAACAAATTCTCATCACGTGAATTCGTTCCACGTTCAGCTAAATCTGTCCCTCAATGACATCGGTTGGCAAACATTTTCTTGCTCATTCCGCCTCACGAGTTTCGTCGTCTCAACGTTTTTGGCAATTCCAATCCAGGCACGAGGAATCTGTAATTCGATATATGTCGCGGATGTATTGATCGTGTCAGCCTCGAGTGCGACATCTTTTTGGACCATCGCGGAATTAATCTTCTGCATTATTTCGCGACACACCAAACCAAACACTCACTACGATAAAAAAAAAAAAACAATCCAAAAAATGCCAAAAAATTAAGGAAAGAGACAAAAAAAAAGATTGACGATACAAAAAAATTGTCATAGTTCAGTAGGAAAGTTAAGACTCAATCGTGTTAATAATTAACGTTTTCATTTCGCAGCTGATTAGAATTCCGACTTATTCCCGTTCGTTTACTATGGACAGTTTGGCCGATATTGCGCGCAAATGTTCGATATTTCTTTCCCATTTGATTTTATGACCACGATTCACAATAACAGGCAAAAAAGATACCGTGACACCGCAGAGAGTCGTACACTGTCGCGCGAAATTGTGGTAAGACGAGACAAGCCCACCTGCTGTGTTTTTTTTCTCCCACTTTATAATTCATTGACTGCAGTTGTGATTGATTTAATCATTAATTTTAATGATTCGACCTATCGGTCAGGATGACCACCGTCTCTGGATTCTATTCGAAAATATATATCTTCGACACGCGATATAATAACATACGAAGAGTATCCCACGCGAAAAAACTTGCCAATCTAATCGAAACAAATCGGTACAAATTGGCGCCCATAAAAAACAAGAATTCTGAAAGAAAAAATAAAAGAAATAAAAAAAAGTAGGCAGGATCACGATGCAATTGATTTCGTGTGATTCCTGTATTTTTCTCAGGCTCAAAATATCGATCACATCGTTCGAATGTCGATCGGTTGTTTCTCAAAGAATAATTCGAACGCATTCTCGTGCCAAGACGTAATGCACAGCTCGAAAGTTGCTTCGTAATGTCTGTAATTCGATTCCTACTCCATGCCACGTATCCGTTCGTACACATTTTTATTTTTGCTAATATTAGAGACTTTGGGTTCTCAGAAAATCGACTGGCACGCCGTACTGTGCAGAAATTGATAGAAAAAAGGGGGCATAGTGTTTAGATTAGAATTAGAGATGAACAGATCGGGGATTCGCCGGTTCAAAGTTCCAGCGTTTTTTCGAGCATTTTGCTCGCGAGCAGGTGAACGGAAATTAGTAACAATCGACTTGACAATCAAGTAATCGTGACAGTTGGTTGTTTTGGATTTTAACGAACGGCGAATAAATAGAAGACGTGAATTTTTGTTCCTGCGATTCGTTCGATGGGTTTCATTCATGAAGAGCCAAAATTGGAGGAAGTGAGAGAAAACAAAGTGAGAATCAGAGTGTCGAGGGTTAAGGTGGTCAGAAAAACGGAACAAGAATACCGGAGGATGTTTCCATCGTTCATCCAAGTTAAAATGTGTGTATTGTGAGGCTCGCAACAAATTTCGAGCGATTAAAGAGTCGTGAACCGAGGGAGGCCACTTAACACGGATTTCCTCTTAAAAGAGAGTCGACAAATTTTTAGTCTCGTGTTGTTTTTTGAAGCTGCGATCTAAATAGAGCCATGTGATTAGGTGGGCGCGTGAAGATGGGCGCAAGCGAGATAGAAGTGTTGTCGAGTGCGAGAGAAACTTCCCTCGGTGTTTCGGGCGCGAGGGCTCTTCGTAAATTGGACAAGAGAGAGAGCAAGAGAGAAAGAACCAAATGGCCCTCAAAATTCTGTTCAGATAAGAGAACGAGTGCCTGTATACTAATCGCGTCGCACGTACGGTTCTCTCGAGAGATAGAGGTTGGACCGTTTTTCTGGTAACGCCATTCAGCCAACGAGGAGAAAACAGGTAAAAGGAAAAGCTCGAAAACGAAGAAAACAAATAACTGCCCGAGCCAACTGCTCGGGGAAAAGTGTTCTGGCTGTTGCTTAATGTGTAAGAATAAAAGAATCCACGTGGAGAATAAAAGTCACACGTGGCACTTTTTCACGTGGCCAGATCCAAATCCTTTATCATTCGATACCTGTCGGAAAGATTTTCAATCATCATCGATAATCGTTCTTCCCATTTCTCCTATCGACAGCGGAAGCATCGCTGCATCACTCCATATTTTTTCGATAATTAATTGTACTAATGACATCTCTGGTTCTTCTCACATACTGATTGAAAGGCATAATTATCTTCTCGATGCCTAAGTCTTCGTGGACTGAACTAGGTCACAGAAATTGACAATTTGCTTTCTCCCAAAGGAAACGTCATGAATCCATTTTTTTTTTCAAATTCAACCCCAACCGCAAATGAATTTTGCACTTTTCTGAATTCATTCGGTTTTTTTTTGGGCAGTTTCGATAATTAATACGAATTATTCTTGCGACTTCAGTGTGAGTTGTGTTTGCTTGAAAAATTGTGATGTCAGGCTTCAGGAGATTGTCAGTTTCTGCTCGGAAAATGTGAAAATTTGTTGAAGAAAAAAAATCTGAGAAATAAAATCGTCAACAATTATTATCCCAAAGGCTCGAATTTACGTTGTCGAGAACAAGTCACGCGACGAGACTCGGTGACATTATAAATATAGGATATTCCGTTCTCATACAGGTTTATAGGGAAAAGTGTGTGCAAAAGATCGCTTCGAGGTTGCTCATTTATAAGATTTTTCTTGGATGAGCTTTTCCACAAATCGAAAGAATTTTCTTTCTTGATGGGATACTTATAAGGGCGAATATTTCCTGGCTCTTTTCTCCCTTGGCATTCTCTTTCATAGTGGTTTAAGTCACGGGGGCAAATCCGAGAGAAGACTTACGTTCAACGTTTTATACGTCGCGTTGAACCATAGCCATAAAACCCATGAAACCTCTCGTAACTATCCAGCAGGTTTTATCCACTGATTTATACACACCTCTCTCTTATCTTCTTATTTATCGATTCACGAGCGTTCTCTCGTTGCTCTCGCGCGCGTTCCCTCTTTATTTTTTTCCACTTATTTCTTTTCTTACGGATAAACTGACTTCGGACTCTCGAGGATCATTGCGAGCTGCCTTTCAAGCGCCATCTTTCCGATTAAGTCCACGCTAAAACGAGACACTTGTTGAGAGCTACAATGCTCCAAAATCTCGTAGGTGCTCACTCACGTAATTTCCTGGTAGATACTCACAACAATGAACCCTAAATGTCTCTACAAAATACCGATACTTTACATAATGGCTCTCCCACTGAATTTTGTAACCCAACAAAGTTTAGTCCGATATGAGTTGCTCGCACCTATCTCGAGCCTCGAGTCTCTGTACCGGAAAAAAACGTTACGAGATAAGTAGAAAGAGCCTGTTCGACGAAATGTAACTCCATGGGAGATTGCGACGTCGGGAAAGGACAAATTTTCATATATTTTTTCTAATACTACTAGAAATTGCCTCAGAGATCGGCATAGAAGAGAAAATCACTGTGACTGTTTCGTTAATTGATTTAAAAAAAAAATAAAAAAATCGGTAATTCGTAAATTTCTCGAAATGACTACATCGTCGAGGAGATCGTTGTGAAAATAATTTGTCGAGCATTCAGCAGCGTGTAAAATCGAAGATAAAACAGAAAAGGAAGGTCGCAGGTTGTTTGGGAGAAAAAAAATGTCTCGTCAATACGAGGGAAGAAGGAAGAGGAACCGAAAAGATTAAAAAATAAAAGATTGTCACGCGTGAGATTTTTTCTGAGCTCGCTCTCTCTCACTCTTGGGTTATTTTTCTTTTAACGTGGCTTGGCCTTTTTTCTCACACTTGGTGTGCTTCGCGGTCCTAGAGTTTCAAGACGGACGTACGGATAGAGACATTTAATTTGTGAACAAGGCTCTGGTATCGGGACCAAACGCTTATAAATCGGCCTACAGAGGCGTCGGTCGTCGCGCGATAAAACGCCGAGGCACGCAACGATCCAAGAGTTTGCCTCGCAGCTGCTCCATCTCTATATCTATGGGCGCAACTTCATACGTATATAAATGTGTGTGCCCGTGTGTGTGTGTGTGTGTGTGTGTTCGGAGCAACGACGATGTCGGAGAAATGAAGATATATCGAAAAGTATATGTACAAGTCCTTTGGGTCGAAACAGCTCGTTCGCGTTAGGCTAAATCGTCAGATCGTCACCAGCTTTTAACTGGGCGGTCGAAAAAGACGACGAAGAAATAATCTGCACGGTTATCCTCTTGCGAGACCAATTCGAAAACCTCTCGTTCACGAAATCTTTTTTACGAGTACATAAAACGTCTTATCCATTAAGAGAAATACATTTTAGCTTTAATCGTCATTTATATAGATAGAGGTGAATTTATTGGCGTTGCCCAAGTTATGGCAAGCGAATGAGACACCGGACACGTTTTGTTAAACCGCTGTAGGATTCCGAGGCCATATTTCTTCTACAAATCAAATGAGCTTCAATTAAGGAAATTTTTTTTCGAAGGAGAAACACCTGAAAAGAGTTATCAACTCTTTACCAAAGTTGACTGCCGGAAATCAGCCTCCAGGAGAATTCTACGACGGTGAGAATTATTTTTCATGCTTCTACATCGTCGCCATGAGAATTTTTTAAATTTTATAAATAACTCGGCTTATCCAGGGCACTGCACTTTTTTGCAACTCGAATCTGCAATGAAATACGAGATAGTCGGAATATGGAACGAGTTATCGTTACTAGAAATACATTTTAGCGTTTATCGTTACACTTATTAAGATATTACTGAGTATCCTTAACGGTGGCTGTTGGCAATTTTTGTATCGGATGTGTGTTTAATGTCTGCAAATTGCTGGGATGACCGATTGGACGAGGGGATATTCGTAAGATGTTGCGGATGCTGTTACGCTGCTAACAGCGGTGAAAGAAAACGAAGGATAATCAGCAATGTCCTATACTCATATGGATAGATACATATATATATATATATACATATATTTATATTTGATGATGAGCGCTAGTCTTTAATAAAAAAATAATGATAATATAAGCATTTCATGTCGTGGTAATGAGACCGAGAGGTTCGGAGCTCTATCTCGGCGTGTCCATGTCTCTGATAAGAAGAGAGCATCAATCATCCCCCTCCTTCACAATATGCAACACGTATATGTATAAATATAAAAGTCTCAAGCACATTTCCCTTGGTGGACCTTAGAGCAGGTATAATAAAGATGAGAACGAAAACCTCTCGGTATCTTCTCGTTCGGTTGTCGCGGGTTAGCTCCATACAAATAAATATATATATATATATATATATATATATATATATATATATTTGTATATTATAAGTTCCATTCTTAATTCTGTGACGTAGACATCCGGATGAGTTGAGGGTGATAAGTGACACATTATAAACCCCATAGTAGCATCCTTCTCAGACATTAAACATTTTTTAACGAATAAAAATAATACAAATGAAAATGGAGAACATGGAGTAGCGCTCAACGGTAGCTCGTCTCTCGACACTTTCCAATTTTTCATTATTAGCCTTTTATCTCTGCATGCATTTATGGATGCGCTGCATATTTCGTTACGTAGACGCCGGTTTTGCGACTATGCATTATACACTACAAATTCTCGTCAGACCACTATTATTATTATTATTCATTATTAATTATTATTTTTGGATTATCAACGTCAATTGAACAAAAATTTTAAAAATCAGCAAACCCATCCCATTCTCAAAACTCTAGAAAAAAAAATTCCGTTGTGAATCGCTGGAATTTCATCGAACATCTTCGTTAAAATTCCTTTTTCTTCAAAATCGTTTCCAAAACCGTCCTCATGATGTTCAAATATTAATTTATAATGAATATATATTTAGGTAAGATAATAATGATTCATTCGATCCCTTTTATTTCCCTTAACTCGATAGATGTTTATGGTCATCAAATTGATTTGCTAGCAAGAAAGGTTACGTTTTATCGGATGATTCATTTACTAACTATTTACAAATGTTTATTCAATCGCGAGAAGCTCAAATAAATGATTCATTAACTGTTTAAAAATAATTAAGTAATTTATTTTTTGTATAGTTCGGGGCTTTTGTATGTCTATGAATATGCGTTTAAGTTGGATGCAATAGTTGTTTTGTTGTATGGTCACAGCAGTGCGCTCGTTCGCCTCGACATAATTGACTCGGCAATGCGTATAAACCGCAGCATGGCGGCTCTCGTCGGGGCGGATAATTAAATAACAATTAGGGACTCAGGTGGGACGCTCAGTCGGGCATTGGACACAACGCGTGCGCGGACGTGTATATGCGTTATAGTCATCGCACTGCTATAATAAACGAATCGTTCGAGCACTTCGCGATTGCAAGAACTCGCTGTCTCTCTTTTCATTTATTTTGCTTCACCTTTTTCGCTCTCTCGCCCTTCAGCCCCTCACTCTCTTGTTTCGTCCTCACTGTTCCAAGCACTATACACTATCAAGCACGCTTCATACACACATAACGACTGCAACAACGGAACAACGAAGCGCGCAGTCGTTGCATTCTCAACGCCCATCCAAAGAGGCTATTCTGCCGCCTGTTAAATTGGTCCTCCATAATTCTCCGATCGACATATGGCTCTCGCCCCAGTCAAAATTCACGATTCATCCCGGATATATCATCCGTTTTTTCCATATTTTTCATTCTATTCAATAGACAAAAGCGAGGGCGTGTTTGGAAAATACCGACACGTCTCTTTGACGGATTTTTCCATAAATCCTTATTATAAGGAAAATCCACTTGCTTCGTCGATGTTTCCAAAATGTTTTTCAAAATTTCACAAAATTTCGATTATTTTGGAGATCGTTGCCAATATTATTGTCAAAAAACAAACACAAAAATGCAAATTTGTTTGAGAGTTTCGTGAAATTTTTGTCCGCCGGGAAAAAAATCTTAAAAATTTTTCCTCTGCTCTTGAAAATATTTAACATGATGTTTTTTTCACCCTAAAGTCAAACGAGCCATCTCGTACACTTTCAGTCGGTTTGCCGGTTGTCCCTCCGACGAACGAGCAACGAGAGGCCAGTGTTCGTGATCGTTCGGCCGCGAAAGCACGGCACAACGAAATGTGAGGAATATATATATATATATATATTTATCGAAGCGCGGAGGAACACTCCGCATAACCGCAACTTCCTCCGTTTCCCTTTTTATTTTATTTCATTTTACCTTTTTACCCCCACCGAGGAACACACGCACACACTGCAGAGCTGCTCTTTTGTCTCCGTCGAATGACGGACAATCGGTAAATTATAATGATCGCGGCTTCGTTTGGCTGCGCTCGTGCGACTCAACCTTATCCCGCCGCTGTGGTCGTTGTATACATGTATAGTGAACCATTTACTATCGATCTTGCTATATGACTTCCTTCGCTCTCGAGGATGTGCACAAAGCTACAAACAATAAACTTTTCAATATCGATTTATATAGAAATACATTTCAATTATTTAGCGTCACTTCCGCGCAACTGTGAGAAGAGTAAATTGTCTAAGACCATAAAAGCCTGGATGTTGGCTATTTGGCTTTATTGTACGAAGATTTTTATTTTATTTTTTCATTTTTCAAAGTCGTTGGTCTTTTGTATACGATTTCAAAATCGCCACAACGCGAACGCAAGGCCGAGTGTTCTTGGCCGAGTGAAAGAAATAAAAAAAGAAAGAAAAAGATAATGGAATCTGGCAGAGACACGAATTAACGACGTGGATCTCGTGAACATAAAAAACCATCTGTCGAATCGTCAGTCCAAGCTGTTTTTTCTTTCAAGGAAAAAAGAAAGCTGGAATAATGACATCGAAAGGTTCCGAGCGCTCCAGGGGGTGCCGCACAGAAACTACGAGACCAGTCACATGTCTCATGTGCGAGGAGCAGGCTCTGCGCTTTATTCCCCTCGATCCATGGGACTAACGATTCTCAGCTACTGAAATTGCTCCCGGGATGCCCTTAATATAAATATGACGATATCATCATCCGTCGAAATTTTCAAGTTTCTACCATTTTCATATCGTTTCCTTCGCCTTTCTCTCGCCGCCAACTCCTCGGAGCAAAGACAGAGTGCGGAGTGATGCGAAACAAACAAAATGAAGAAAGATTGAAAAAACAAAAAAAAAAAAAAAAAAAAAAAAAAAAAAAAAAAAAAAAAAACGAGAAGCCCGAGGCATCGCGTCCCGCTGAGGAACCCCGTTGTCGAATTATTAACGATTCGAAAAAAAGAAGCGAATGAAAGACGCGGAGATATAGAGGAATAAAAAAAAATAATGTCTCTGAAAATTGTACAGGAATGAGTGAAAATTCGTAGCCAGGTAGTTCCGACACGTTCAATTACGAGTCTCGAGCCTTTTTCGATTATTCGCTAGACGAGTGGGAGAGCCTTCATTCACGAAACCTCGTCGCCCACAATCACATCCTTCGAGTGTCTCCTCCGTGTGTGTCGGCGTCGGCGATGCTTTCAACGGCCTTCCTAAAATCTCTTTTTAATGGGACACCGACCTTCCTCCTACTATATTTCAAGCTAAAACTAGCTCAACGCGAGTTAAGGCTGCGGGATATTCTCAATTCCGAATTCCTGACAAAAAGGATCCGGCATCCGGTATAGAAATTTCTATTAATTTGCCGTTGCACCCGGGCGCGGTAGAAAATGAAATGCCGAAGATGACGTGAAGTGGGTTCTCTTTTCAAAGCATCTTCGGCAAGTCTCTTCCAAAAGACACGAATGAAAAACACCGCGCGATAATCGTCGCTAGGTTTATATAATTGAATTATGGCTTCGAGGCGTTTCCAAGGGTTTTCGGTTAAATTTATATACCAAGTAACCTTGTTCTTAGTCCCTCATTGCGGCGAGAAAACGAGTCAGGGATGAAGAATGATTATATAGGAGAGTTCGTGCAAGGTGCTTCTCTTTTCACTTCCGGACCAGACACAAAAAGCCTCGTGACAAATTTACTATATATACAATGCCTCCTTACAGTCATCAATAGAACATTAAAGTATATGTTACCGGAGTGTCCATATATGTATATGCTGGCAGGTTAAATATTACGAGAATTTAATGAGCACCATGAGAAATGGTTTCGAGTTCCTATCATTGTTCCAGCAGCGTTTATCGCGATCGAAAACTGTTTTTCCCGAGTTCAAACGAGCGCCCGGGCGTTTTCGGTGCGTAAACTGAACCTTTCAAAATCCGCCTATTGAAAAAGTCCGTGAAAAAAATGAATTTTGTAAGTTGTTGTTGAACGATTCGGTCGCGGTAAAACCTGTGATTTCGAACGATAAATTTCCACCGTTCTTCAACTGCCGGAGCAGAAACATAAATCATAAATTTGTTGAGTATCGTGCCATGTATCCGCCACGCGCGTGTCTCGTTACCAATTTTCTCTTTCCGAAAAAAGGTTCTCGCGGTGTTTTACCAATTGCCTCGATATTTACCGTGGAAATTTCTTAACTGGCGGCGCGACCGTGTACGTTCGCATCGGCAAACCATGAATTACAGGAGCAGAGAAAAAACATCGGTTAGAAATTTACATCGCCCGCGATGAATCTTTTTCAACGAAACGAAGAAAAAATCAGTACACGTGTGGCTTACAAAAATCCTGATCAATCGCGATGAAATCATCGATAAAATAGTCTCAATAATGGAGCATGATTCCGCGAGGCTATTTTTCTCGATCGAGGGGTACAACCCAATGGGGAATATAATCGGTTCGTAACCTCGAGAACAACGTTCTCCTGCAATTACGCTCGCACTTTATATCGGGCGCTTGGAGCTCGAGTGAAAAATTATAAAAAAAAAAAAAAAAAACGAATGGCTGCTCGTGTGACGAAGTCGTTGGCTATCAATTTTTCACAATTTTTTTTAAGTTGATTCGTATTTTCGTAGAAAATATATACATCATTGTATGGATTGTCGGTGGAGACTCGAGAGTAATGCGTCAAATCGAATTAACGATGAAAGGACGGTAGAGCACAATTACGGGTAACAAATCCGTGCCCGGGTGGCGGGCGTTAATGAGTGCGAGCGGAAGTACTGTCTCCCCTCTCCTCAACGTTTTCCCCGCTGTGCGCGCAACGGCGTTTCCGGTTAGCTTGGGGGAATTTCTGTCTCTTTCTCCGCAGCTCTTTCCCTTTATTTATATATCTCCTATACACGTATATTAAGCCTGCGGTTTTCGTACACCGCGACTCACGCGCGCGTCATCAAGAAGGGGGACAGAATGCGCAGCCCAGGCTATGTGTGTTTATCCGCGTTTCGGTTAATCCCTCGACATTCGTATATGCCATGACTTATGTATAGCGCGGGCTTACATATAAAAGGCAGCCTCGAGTGAGTGCGATAAAATCACAGAATTGTTTCACTAAGCGTATGCGACTGACGTACGTGTACGAGCTCGTATTGTAATAGTTCACCACCCTCTTCAGCATCGCGACGCCGCTGTATTAATGTCCCCGCTGCTTTGCAACCGTGACTTCGGGCCTTTTACACCAACAGAGTATTGTCCTTCTTACCTAAACAGGATATTATAATCCAGTTAGACAGCCAGAGGCAAATTATTTTTTCAGGCTTCTAATAACGACGAAAAACATGAACCATGTAGATTTTCAGTTATCGATAATAAATTCCGGCTTTTTATCATGGCCCACGTAATTAAATGTTTCTAAAGTGTTCTCCGGTGGCTTTTCAATCGACTCGGATTTTATTCTATTTTGAAAACCTTTGTCAAAACGCCTTCGTGTAGAGCCATGAAGATCGATGAAGATTTTGGTTCCGCCTACTCTTTGCTTTTTTTCGAGATTGCTCACACTTTTTCACACGCTAATTGGTCCGAATCGACAGCGTTTAGTTTTTAAACGAATGAATAATGGATGCCGGTTAAGGAATTAGGACAGGATCATCGTCGTCGCTGACACTGACTAATTAAAAATGAATAAATGGAAGACCAATGAGCTCGTGAACAAGGGTCTTGACAAACATTCGTCTTCCTCGAGTCTCAGTCTCGTGGAAGGGAAGGAAGTGAGAATGGGAGAGAGTGAGAGTGAATGAGAAGGACACAAAGAGCTCTGCGAGGCTATACGTGTCTTTGGCGTTCAAGCTCGAACATAATTAGACGTTGTAGCGTCTTCGGAGCGGCGATAAGAAACGGTCATTATTTCCGTGTTTAGATAGTGCGCAAGGCGAGGCGCCAATGTGCGAGCAAGTCGAGAAACGAATAGCAAAAAGGCTCGGACCTCGTGGAGCTGAAAGACACGCAGCGGCGTTTTTAAAAAAATCATCCTCGTGGATTCGGTGCGACTGATCACGCACCCACGGCACTTTGCCACCAGCTGTTAACCCTCCGACTCAAATGATCGAAAACGAAAAATTCCCTACATAGTCGCACTCTTTCTAAAACTAACGAGAATGCACACTCGGTTGATTCTTTTCTCAAATCATGCACTTCGTGTGTTAGCTCTCTCGCCCGGGACATTCTTCTCTATACTTAATCCAATGAACCCAACCACCCTGCCTCACCGTTCGCTGCCACTATATTTCGAGATATCATTTCGAACGTTCTAAAGAAAAAAGGACAAGGAACCATTTCATTTCGTGAACCGCAACTTCCTGCCAACAAATGGAGCCACGAACGTGTCATGATCGTACCAACTGACCGAAAGAATATGATGATCAGCATGGATCTTCCAGCCCGTATAGTTAGTTGATCGGTGAAAAAATAAATAAATAAAAAATGATAAAACAAAAAACATCTCGAAGTCTGCAGCAATACCAACCACTTTTTTATCATATATCTTCAATGGCGGGTCTACGAAGGACTTTGAGAGCCTGTAAAATTTCGTTCCCATGATCGAACTAATGGTCGATACGCGTATACGAGTTTGGCTGGGGCTATGCGGCGGTGGTGATGATTATAAAAATTAAACGACGTTCATACGATTGATTATTGAAATTACACGAGACCCTCGGATCCAGAACCCAGCGGCAATCACATCTCGTGCCGTCGAGATGATCGTCAAAGATTACAAAGACAGTTTGCGTCCGCACACATCGTGGAACACGCGAGTGCAGCGTGAACGTTGACGGAGTTGTTACAGTTGGTCAGGTTCCCCAGCAAAAACGCCTCCCAAACGGTCAATTTCACCGCGAGCTCTTTTCTCTATATACGTGTTTGAAAAATATATAACTACTTAACTATATAGAAGCCTCGCGAGCACTGCGTCCATTCGAATCGTCCAGAGGGTAATCTGGTCCAGCTCCATTCTCGTTCTCTTCCTCCCTCGAAACTTAATAAGTCGTTTTTGAGATAATCCAAGCGACTGTGTCATTTCATTTCACGTGATTTCGTGGCCCGACGGACTGCTCTCTTAGGATCTACGTTCTTTATTCTCCTTTTTCTTATTCTCTCGCTCGCTATTCCGAACCTTTTCATCGTTGCTTTTTTCTATCTGATCTCTGTCTGTCGTGAGAGCCTCCAGGACGAAGATTACACTTATTCAGAGTTTTCAAATCAAGCTCTCGACTGTTGCACAGTATGTTTTTATGTGGTCGATGCTTGCAGGAGGAAAAAACGGGAGAATTTTTAGTTGCGATTGGAAAAACAAAAAAAAATATTTTTTCCGTCTCATTGACGAGCTGAAATGAAGGATCGACCAGCACTGGAAAGTTGTCTTCCCGAACGGAACGGCCGAAAGGAAAAAACCGGAAAGACGCCCACGAATCTGCCTGTGAGAAGCCCGAAACGGAGACGAGAGGGCAAATGAAAATAGAGAATGAAACCTTCCTCTTTCTAATGCCTCGAGACTGTCTCGATGTACCTGCGATGTTCACCGATAACCGTCGTCCTATCTTTCAAACTCTCGCCGTTTTGCCTCTCCCACGAACACGTTCCCTAAAGTTATTCCATGTTCCATCAACCAGGAATCCGATCAACATCAACGGCGACGAAAAGTTGCTGCGGTTACGAGATTCGAGATCTTTCTCGGTTCATACTCAAGGCTGTGGCGCCATACGATATGTTTTTTTTCAAAACTCGGTCAACAAATCGACCGTTTGACTGAGTCTTGCAAGGTCCAAACATTTCATGAAGGACTCATGAAAAAAAGTGAATCCTGCTCGACGGATTTTTCACCAAAATGTCGCTCCGAGGAGAATCAATCGAAAAGTAAAAGGTCGACGAGACTGTGGAGAAATCCGAGATTGAAAACAATGTCGAGGTGCGATGAGGAACAATCGAGGAGAAAAAAATGAAAACGATCCTGGCGAGACGCAGGTCCTTGAGGAAGGAACACGAGAAACACTTAAATATCTGATGAACTAAAAAATGATGGCGTAATGACAGCCACGCGAGGTTGAGCCGATGGTGGTTGTCGTTGCGAACAGTATGCCACACGAGTGCACACCCAGATGAACACACACATCTATCACAAGAGGGTATATACGTTTAATGCATTGAGGAGAAAATGGCAAGAGGAGGTTTACCGTATGATTACCAGCGAGCCAATAGGCCGGGCTCAGCGGCCATCATGGTCCAGCCCGAGACGTGCAATCACGCTGGTCAAGAGCATTAAGCCCCAAGTTCCTTATGCATCTTGGCTCGAATGGACTTGCCGAGATGAGACAACGTGCCTCTGCAAAGTGATTCTTCCCCTTTGATGTATATAACTGTATTCCGATAAATTCTATGTACAAGAGAGACCAACGACCTCCAATGCTTTGTAGGGAGGCAACACAGAGTCTGCATCAAACAATCATTGATTGGATTACCAATGAGATAGCGCGTTCAATGGACCAAGCCACGCTTATTTTCTCAACTGATGACGCGATTTTCTTGTCGTTGGCAAAATTCATAACGCAGCCAAAAAATTATAAATCGCTCGTCCTCTTATGCCTTTTGGTCTTTTATTTTTTTTTACTATTGCTGTTTTTATCATTTTCATCCACATTCAAAAAATGTTGCGTACACTGAGAAAACGATTTATTTATATGTACCAGGATTTGTTAACTGCTAACAAATGTAAAGTAGGACACGGCGAGATAAATGTTTTTGAACAGTTAATGAATCATTTATTTGAGCCTCTCGCGATTGTCTGAAATAAACATTTGTCAATAGTTAATAAATCAATCATTCGATAAAACGTAAACTTTGGTGATGGTAAACGGATTTGATGACCATAAACATCTACTGAGATAAGGGGAATAAAAGGGATCGAACGAATCATTATCTTCAAGGATATGCCATGCTTATGAAATTTCATCGTGATAACAAAGATATTTTTTGACCAGTAACAAAATTTGTAACGGTCAATGAATGTTTGAGTAAAAGTACCAACTGAATATATTCATTTATTATGAATAAACTGTTTTCTCAGTGTAGGTAACCAATGTTTCTTTTTTTTTTCTCACTCTCTTCCGATTTCCATGGAACTGCTCGTGCAGGTAATCGTCGTCCGTGTATTCACCTACCTATAACGAGATCTTCAATGATATTTCGCAACGGAAAGTCTTGAGGTGTTTTGTGTAAAGTGTGCGTGCACGGTTTTTCATGCTTTTGAATAGTGCATTCGTCGGTTATTTCCCGTGTGCTCGCGGTCAGGATAAATAATGAAGTGCGTGCACTAATATAAATTATCTCTTGGCTGTTATACACGCGGGTATGTGTGTTTCTATGTTTATAGAAAGGCCGAGAGGGATAGAGAGAAAAGAAGGCAAGTATGTTGAGTATTTACCCGGAATAGGGACTCATGAACATACGACTATGTTACGCAAAAGAAAACTCTGGATAATGGCCGCTTTCACGTATTGTGGATTTCGCGTTTCTGCGGCATCGCTCGCGCTCCACCAAACGTTACGTACATTTATATATACGTCCATGTTATTCTGCCGCGTGCGCACTCTTTCGTATATACATAGCAACATATATATGAGCTTTCGTTTGCTCGCTTGGGGAGTCTGCTTATCCACGAGACATCAGAACCCGGAGAGCTCTATATACACGGCAGCCAGAAGCACACAGAGACTTCATAACGCTAATTACCGGATTCAGGAGCTCGCAACTTTATTCCAAAGCCCTCTCGATCTCACTATCTTTTTTTCTCATTCACCTCGTCTCTCTCTCTCTCTCTCTCTCTCCCTCTTGTCCCCTCCAACCTCCACGTGACAATGACGCTGATGTATGCGTTTCTCTCGTGCATAGATATACGTGACATTCCCAAAGTGAGTGTCATTGACCGTCTTTTTTCTCACACTTTTACACAAAGAGTACTTTCGTTTGATAACTTGGCACAACCTTTTCCCAGTTTACGCCATATACCAAAGAAAATTTCAATTTGTAACGTGACCGAGACGCAGAATCAGGAAAAATTATTTTTTTGACAGGATCGAGCGAACGATCGGGAATCAATTTTTCGCAGAAATATTTTGGACTTTTATGATTGCGGATTTTATTTTTGAGCTACGAATGAGAACCTCGAATTATTGGCGGGGATCTTGGTGAGTTTTTTTCGCTTTAACGATAACACTTATGTCTGCGTTGTAATTGCATCCTGTCCTTAAGCTTCTCGTGTGCGCTCGAGCACCCACGCGCACACATAAGACACAAATACACTTGTTCGGGTTGACGAAGCCACATGGTCTTACGGAATTCATTTTTATATTCTTCGTGAAGATGATGATGATGAAAATGATAATGATAATGATGATGATGATATGACGAGGGCCTTCGCTCGCATTGGGTTCGCATATACAAAAGAGAATCTCACGCATCGATGTCTCGCGCGTTTACTTACGCGCCGCTCTTTAGCTGCGATGGATCGTTGAAGATTTCAGTTTTACTGTCCCACACACAGGCACTATTTTCTTCATACGTGTGTATCGCACAGACATCACATTTTTTGTACATTCGCGTACAATAAAGTTGGCGCGTTCGTGTGAAAATCGACGCGCACAGATAACGAGGCGAAAAAAGAGAGAGAAGGGCAAAAGTAACGTCCAAGAGATTAGCCAGCGCTTAATAACTCGTTAATTATCGTTTTAGGAAATCCGCGAAGAAGCGTCCAATTACTTTTACGTAAGACGCTCATACCTTCGTCATGTGCTTTTCGTGCGCATGGTTTCGTATCCACGTACATACGTTTTTTGCCTCATGCACCAACGAGTAATCCAACACATTCTGAACAAGCCACACACCTTGGCTCTTTCGTACCATGAGCCTCCTTCGCATTTCACCGAGCTGCCGCCGTCCTCGCGTTAATTGGTTTAATTGCCCGTGTACAGTACTTCGCCAATCGCGCCGATGCAATGAAGAGAAAAAAATGGCCGATGAGCAAATTGGAATCATTCTCCACGAGACCGCGCCACAAGCGCATTATTCAACCAATTAAAACGTCATTTTTTTAAATATCCACTCAGTTTTTCAACGGCGAATCTTCCTCGTGAAAGTTTGCTCTCCGAAAACACCATTTTGTAACCTAGTTTTATCCACCCATGCAGGATACTCGAATTTTTTGACCCCTTTTTTTTCATGGAAAATATTACGAACCACGGGTTCGGAAAAAGCGTCGAACGGTTTTCTAAAATCTTCTACAGGTACGTTTCATTTTTATGATACGCAGCGACCGTTTTTCAAATTTTCCTTCTTAAATTTCGATAAACAATCCTTTAATTTTGATCTAAGTCTCGATGCTCCTTCCATCCAAAATAAATATTTCCAGTCATGTCAGAAAACTGTCCATACTCCAAATTTTTCAAGATTTGTTGACAATCGTTTCTCTTTATAAATTGAAGAAAAAAATTCCTCTATTTTGATCGAATTTTCTCCACTCCTGCGATAAAAAATAAATATTTCGAGACATTTCAGAAAATACTTCATACTCCAAATCGATTTGGCCGAATGTCGCCGACGTTCGCGATCATTTTTATCATGCCAAGTTTAGTGACTGGCAAGTTTTCATCGACATTTCTTTTTTTCCGTAACGTAGATAATTGTTGCCTTTTAATTCGGTTGCTGCACCAAGCCAAATAGTTTCGAATAGTTCGCGACGATAACCAGGTGGGAAATGTGACACCGAGAGGCGGTTGTGAGTTTACGATGATTGTCAGAGTCATCGAACTACGAAATTCCATATTGAATTAATTTAAAAAAAGTAGGACGTGGTAAATTCTCCGTACCAGTTAATTCCAAGTCTGCTTCGCAGACGGAGTTCGCCCAATGGATGAAATAACAACACAAATGATTTTAGGGTATTCTTAACTGTCTCGCATTCCTGTGCTCGAGTAAACGTTGTGTGTTTTAATTACGATGAAAAAAAAAATGAGAGTACGTCGAAACGTGAATAAATCTCGTGGTGAGCAGCAACAAAGATACCGACGACTCGACACGCTTCTGTAGCATCGGCCAATTCAAAGTATCCGTGTTAAAATGCAGTGCCAAGTATGTTCGTAAACTGTGAACGAAATAGGCCTCGATATTCGCATACAATGCGCGCAGACTTTTATTTATGCACGCGAGGATGAAAAGTGCGGACGCAGTAAAAATTCTCCAACAAAAACATTTGGCCTCGTTATATGCCGATTACAAAATTATAACGGATATCCTCGCGAGAGGACGACGTACGGGTCTGGAGCATAGAGTCCAATCCCACGAATAACTGCACGAAATATTATGATCATGATCTTTGCTATTAGATCCGAATCGACGAGCTACGGCGGCTTTTCGGAGCGCAGCTCAACAAAGCAGCGACAAATGAGGTAATTAATATATAGTCGATCTCGACATCGTGCAAACGTTTTGATAAAAATCTTATTAAATATTTCATGGCAAAAAATTGTTTATTCATGAAGCAGCGTTACAAAAACAGCGGGAGCAGGAAGTAGATAGTGATTTTGTAAAAGCGTTCGTTTCGGGGGGGGGGGGGGGGGGGGGGGGGGCGCTCGATTAAGTAAATACTGATATAAAGGCAGCGAGATTGTGGAGCAGAAAATTCTTGATGCCCGTTGAAATGAGTGTAGTCGTGGTAAACGTCCTTCTCGTTGTTTCCGTCCAAGAGACCTTTTGCCGAGCGTCTTAACGTCGTGCGTATACGACCATTATGTCGGTTTTAACGGCGTATAACGCCACTAACAAGAAGATCGCGTGTTACCGCAGCGTTTTCGTCGCGTACACGTTTCAAGCTCGACCGAGACGTGGAAACGCGTATATGTATATAAAACTTTTTAGCCGCTTTGTATTATATGAAAAGTAGCGGAAAAACGCTGATTGCATTGCAAATAAAAAAAAGATAACGAGCCCCGAATGAAATTTTTTTATTGTATTTTTCAAATAATTAACGAAAGAGCTTTAGAGAGACGCAACGATTTTTCTACATTCGATTGTTATTTTTTGCCTCTCGAATTGCGCGTGGCTAATTCGTTTATTTCGTACAATAGAAAAAAACGATGAAAAGGAAAGTGGAAGACGTTAATCTTGTCTCGCGGCTGCGAACTGGTGTCTAAGACGAGCAGCGAGTGGAAGAGGCGAACAAGAAACGGAAGTAAGTACGAACGAGAAGAATTGCGTGTGTTGCAAGAGAGTCATTCCGCCACGCCCGAAAGACAATGCCACCCCGTACAACCGAGGAAGTTGCTCCCAAAGGGAGTTTACTTCGTGCAACTGCTTTTGAGAGCTGCTCAGAGTGTAGGCATGCATGTGTATGCTTGCTCCTTAATACCAGCGCATTTTCTTCTTCAAGTTAAGTAATCACCACTCGCACAGACCAAGCCAGTTTGCCACCCTACGACTTCGCATGTATAAATACATGTAACGACCCAACAACTTCGCGCTACCATTGTCTTGACAACTTAGCGGTTATTTTACACGCTGTTAGCTCGGTAAGCTAGACCTCTCGAGTTTACCGCTGTTTCTAATGCTAATGAGCGTCCACGTCAACTAGAAACCAGAAGAATAACAGAGCTAGATGGCAGATGCGAGAGACAGAGGCGCGAGAACAGCGCAGGAAGGAAGATCCGGTGCAAGCACGAAAGCTCGTCATCAGGCCTGTCCAAGGAGACCAAGACTCTGCAGAAAGGAATTTTCCGTGCACGCTGCATTTTCCATGAGCATTCGAGCATCGTGATGCGCGGGAACTGAATTAATGGAATTCCAATCCTCGTAAGAGCAGGAAACGCTGCCGTACATTTCCGGATTGGCACGACAACTTTCTCTTCTCGCCTTTGTCGCTGGAGCTGCATCTTATCAAGACTTTTTTGATTGGCTCATTCCAGCGCGATAACCCCGGCGGTTCGGGATCTATTACGTTGCTGTGAGGCCTCCAATGGTATGGAGACTGCTGCATCCTGCCCGCGGCAGGGACTGCCTCCCGCTCAGCGATTAATACGCGATAGTACGGGTAACTGCGATCGCCCGAGCAAAAGTAGCGACGTCGCGCGAGGCTCCACATCGTTGTTAGTGGCAGAGACGTTAGTTTTCTTAATGCACAGTTGCCACAATGGGTTTTGATCGCAGCAAAAGCACAGATGGTGGTGCGCGAACATAAAGTCCAGTTTCCGGTGATCAAGGAAACATTTTTGAAGTATTGCACACAATAGAGTAAAACAGTTGAATTATAAATCCAATACAAAATGAAAGTGTAATTGGTATGGGATAGAGAACGAGAGACCGAGAGATAGGAGGCTCGAGAACGCGAGATTTATCGTGTCGATAGAGAGAGGGCTTGCCCTCAAGTGTGTCCAGGCAGGCATAGAAAATAACGAAAATTTAGTCGGAGGGCCAGGCGCAAAGCGATTAAGTCCATTATCCAGTTTTATCAGCATGAGAAAGATCTAATAGCGAGAAGGCACACCAGTCCGTTCTGAAGACTAATTCTCACCCCTGTTCTTCGCCTCGGTGGGGTGGCCGATCATCCAAATGTCAGAGACGGATAAAGAGCGAAAGAAAAAAAAAGAAAATATGAGTTCGAGTAGGACCAGCCGGCGAAAAGGCAAATGAGGAAGTGCGAGCGAGAAAGAAAGAACAAAAAGAGTTGGCGGGTCAGAGGGAAAGGGCTACTATACATACAGTTTTGCCGACAGGCACACTCGCCATAAAGACCCTTTCTCGTGCCCGATGTGTCATACACGCCACTTTTTCGTATTATATGCTCCACATATCTCTATATACTAAAAAAACGTACAACTAACGAGAAAGTCCCACCCTCTTTATAAAACCTGCGTTCCCTCACCTTGGAACGTACAGACCGGTGAAACACCTGCAGGAAATCACAACCCCGAATGCAAATATTATCTTAATTGCTACAGAGAGAACGAGCTTGACACTCACACACACACGCCCTTTCACATTACGTACCTCTCATTTGCTTCAATTTTTCTTTTATACTTTTCTTCGTTCCACTAACGCTCCACATATTATATTGCGCAACGTCTATCTTGAAGTCTCCATCGCGTAACGAGGCGAGAGCTCGTGGTGGAAAATCACTCATGATTATTTTTCATTCGGAGTACAAAATACAACAGAAAATGGAAAAAGGAATGGACGACCCAGACAAATAATAAACTTCATAAGTTTTTCGATAAGACTGCGAAAATCACGATGGAGTCATGTTATTTTTGTTGATTAATAAAATCAACGGAAATATTTGAGATTCGCGTCTAAAGTCTCGCCAGATCATGAAATTTATCCAATGCACTGAGAAAACGATTTTCTTCCATATGTATCAGGATTTTTTAACTGCCAACATATGTAAAGTTGGATACGGCGAAATAAATGTTTTTTAACAGTTAATAAATCATTTATTTGAGCCTCTCGATTTTGTCTGAAATAAACATTTATTAATAATTAACAAATGAATCATTCGATAAAAACGTAACCTTTGTTGCTAGCAAATGAAATTGATGGACAGAAACATCTACTGAGTTGAGGGAAATAAAAGGGATCGAACAAATCATTATTTTCAAACAAATGCTGTGCCTATGAAATTTGATCGTGATAACAAAGATATTTTTTGACCATTGACAAATTTTCCAACAGTTAATGAATTTTTGAGTAAAAGTACCAACTAAATATATTTCTTTATGTTTTCTCAGTGTGTGGAGGATGTTTTTTTGTTGTTTTTTTTTTGTTCTCTCAAAAGTAGAAATTTATATGGAATAAATGCCCATCCATATGAAGTGCAGGCTCGAAACTGTAATGGCCTTTTTTTGCCTTGACGTACGGTAAATTTTCGCGGCATCTGTATCGCAGTCCTGGCACCCTTGTATCCGTTTCTTATTTACCTCCCTCGCTTTCGAAATACATTTAAATCTTAATGAGCACTTAGCATAACAAACGCGAGATCCGATCTTGCAGTGCAGAATGAGCGAGCAATCAGACCAACACAGACTGCGACGTAGGCGTATGGACATATGCACTTTGTGGATGCATGCACTCACTGTATAGGAAAAAGGTGAGCGTTGAAGTTTCAAGGTGTGGGACATCGAACACGCTTTTCTCTCCTTCGCCGGTCTCTATGCTAACGGATAGATGGTTATATACAGGCAGAAAACACCCTTAATACATGCTCGGATTGCGTCGAGTATACAGTACAAGGAGGTTGATCGTGTTCAGGTAAATACATACGCTTTACACGGTGCGTCCAGGAGCAAAGCGTACACAGATACAAAACTGCATACAGCACGTCCTCGCAATATGCTCGCCAGTTCTGCATTCGCATTTGCCATGCACAAGCCGAAGGGAGAACAAGAGACCTTTCTCTCTCCCTCTCATTCTCTCTCTTTTAGTCTCCATCTTTGTTTTTCTCGCAAGAAGTTCGCGTCGACGTGGCAGGCTGTCGCGTCCCCCGATGCGCATGCGAGCGCTCCCAACTTATGGAGTTTAGCCGTTAACTTAACCGGCGTTTACCTTAATCTAAGATCAGCGCAGCTCTTGCTGGCTTCTGGCTATGTATTCCTCGTGAGGTTTACTTATATGTATATTCCTGTGCGCTTGTGCCACCCTCCCCAACGATCTATATACACCTCTCTCGTGCGGGGTTATGTATGACCGTATGAATATGCATTGGACACGGTACTAGTAAACTTCTGTATACACTCATGCAGCTACACATCTCTATAAGTATAGACATTTCGACTAGCATCGTATACACCAGACTACCAGAGAAGCGCGATCAGCGAACCTACGACTCACACCTCATCTACGACAATTCCATGCGATCCTGAACCTGCGAGTTCCCCATTATGTCATTGTAACAAGAATTTCCAATTCGCTCCATTGCCCTTACGGATTCAGACGTTTACCTTTTGATACTCGGCGAGAAACGATTTGCTGCACTAAAATTCTTTTAGCCATATATTTCGCTTTTCTCAATTGAAAATTAGCGACCGACTACTTTGTTTATAAAATCTTGACTCTGTCAAATAGTTTTTCCCTTAAAAAATCCAAAATTATTTTTTAAGCATTATTCTAATGAGAAATTGTATCAGAAATCATTTAAGAGATAAGGATGTTGAAAAAATAGAAAAAAAAAAAAAAAATGCAAGTGATTCATTTTTTGTATTCCCTCTCTCTCCGTACACCGTTCTTTTTTTATCTTGTCACTGTCCCCGTCCCTGTCAGTGTCACTAACAGGCACAGACTCGGATGTTTCACTGAAAAATCCGAGTTTTTTAAAAATAATTGGAGAAATCACTTCCCCCTCCTCAAAATAAGAGAAAATATAATTTTTATGAATGTTGAAGAAAAAAAAATTATTTTCCATTGTAAATATTTGCCGCATTATTTCTTACGAATAACGAAAAGTTTTTTTTTCGTGCTTTTTGTATCATGTACGAACTCGGTGATGCGAAGATTGGGGTAAGAGAATTCGTGGGTTATTATGGAGGAGGATAATGCGAGCTGGAAACTTATCTCGTGGAGCAAATACTCTCGTCCGGTTGTGTCTCATACGTGGAACCGTAACCGGATACCGACGATATTCGAAATGGTATTTTCCTCCCGTCGTCACTTTTAACCTACCTCCATTTTACAATCTCACCGCATCCGCTTTTTCACCCATTTCGCCAAATATCCACGCTATTTGCGTGCCTCCATGTTTTAGTGATTTCGGAGAGGCCATGATTTGCTTGATTTTTATGCCGAAGCAGAATGATCCCCTAAACGGAGAGTGTAGATAATGCGCGCGTATGCAGACTCTCTTCCCATTAAATACCATCGCCATTTCCTTTCTCCCAAGCTTCTAAACTTTCGTTATTCTCGATAGAAAATCGTCTTTCCTTGCTGTACACATTAACTTCGATTTTTTTAACCCTTAGAAAAATAAGCCCGAAAAATCTAAAACGGACAAATTAAATTTCAGTTTTTTTCCCCTTAACCATTAGCCCATGGTCGGTGTGAGGCTTTGGCTGTCCCCCAAATTTCCGGCTGCTCCTCGGACAAATCCAGTACCTGGTCGAGTGACCCCTCAGCCTTGCGACGGCTGGCGCGTCCAGTCCTGAGCCACAAAGTCAATTTTTCCACGTTCCTCAATCGTGCCGCAAGCAAAAACAGTAAAAAATCAGCCTCCTGAATCGATCACTTTTTCGAGGGTAATTAAAGGGCTCGGTTACGAAAAATCCGAAAATCCCTGCACAGGAAGGTCCAAATTGGAAAAACGTGAATATTTTTTTTCATTTGTTCAATCACAATCATTGATTAAGTAATACGAAGGTGAATGCGTGTTCAAGAAGCGCGTCTGAACTTTTCATTTCGCCACCTTTAACGATGTGACTGGATGTACTAACAATTTATACACGAGTGTAATTCTCCCTGTTTTTTTTTTATTCTCATGTATATTTCATGAAGACGCGAGCACGAAGAAAACGTTCTCTTACTCCGTATGTAATTGCCAAGTATGTGGTCCGGTGCTTTGACACGACAGAGAAAAAGAGAGAGAGAGGGACACGTGTTACATGGATGTAGCGACATGTGTATTCGCCATATACAGAGGAATGAGTTTGGTCATCGTTCAGGGGGCTACACACGAACATACCGAGGGTCCCAAGGTCCTCCGGGGAGTCAGCACGGCAGATAAATTGCCAAAAAGGTGAGAAAGAGATTTCTGGATAAATGTCCTCTCAGTAATGTTGAAAAATGTAACGAAACTTTATTTCTCGACTGTGCGACACCGAGCACAGTGTGTACGTTCTGAACAAACAAAGATTCCTGCTACGCCTCGACGAGGGCACGTTACGAGCTCCGTTAACTTTTTTCTCCAAAGATGTTCCCTCTCCATTCGGCTACAGTACTCCGGATTTGTGCTGGCACTGACCACAACGTTTTGTCATGCACATTGAGCCTAGTCCTCCATCGCACCGCTCCGGGAAATTCATAACTATATCCTCGATTTGGTGGCAGACTCTTTTCTTTTTTTTTTTGACTTCCTGGTCATTATACATTAGCTGCTTGAAAAAAATAGCAGTATAATAGACAAACCGTTTGGGTATTCTTATCTAGCGTCCGGAATATAGTCATTTCGGTAAAATATACTGACTTGGTCACATTCAGAGCACATCTATCTATTTATCTCGTATAATCTCGTATAAACACATATCCGGATTGAATTCAAGTTTAAATGAAGTTGTAACAATCGCCGAAATAGAATAGACGCTAATTACTCATATGATATACGAGATTATTACCATTATCATTTGCCATTTGCCCTTATGAATATTTTTACTTTTTACCATTTACATTTTTCCATACTTTTTCATATTTATATTACTAGAAATTTGTTCTTTTCGTACATTTGTCACATGTGGATGGCTACGAGTTAATAAGATTTCTCCAATTTCGTATGTACACCAAATATAAAATTACATGTTCTCGCCTTTCGTTCGCTCGCGTCCATCAAAATGAATCACAGCAATCCCCCGGATATTCCTAATTCTTCTTTCTTCCCCGAACACCGAAGCAGCTTACTTTTGGTTCATTGCATCTTTTCCGCCCTTATCCGACCCTCCGTCGTATACACGAATACCAAATCGTCCTCGGACGTGTCATAAAGTCTCGCGGAGCTTAATTTTTCATGCCGAATTCGATGTTCTCATACAATCGATTCCTGTATCGAGCCAAATTAACGAAAAAATTTTAATTCCTATGAAAAGACCTTTAAGGGCTTTTGGTCCAAAATATTCATAGTTTCTTGCTCCAGATGTGCAAAGGTCATGGTTCGATGACTCTCGGAATACTCCACTGGGCGAGCGCTCCGTGGAATTAGCTAGAAAATGGAAATTTGTCCAATTTCCTCGAATCATCAAAATTGAATCAATTCGGTTGATAATGTGCAAGGCGAATACGGCATCGGGGGAGTTGACGATTATAAGGATTTCGTGAAAAGTCCGAAGGTATCGACATATTTGAAATTTTCTGTATTAAAAACAAAAAAAAAATTCGATATTTTAATTTTAAATCGAACATCGAAAAAAAATTATTTCCAAAGAGCCGGCACTGAAGTTCCGCGTTCGGAGCGGTCGTAAGGGTGCTAGGAAGTGGCAAAAAAAAAGGGGATGAAAAAAAAGAAAATAGAGGAGTCGTAGATTCGAAGGAATGAGTGAGCAAGCGGTGATTCGTTAATTCCACAGGACGAGAGACTCGCCTGCTTCCATTGCATGTATAGTCTGTTTTACCATGTGAATGTAGTAGTATGAAGACTATACATGTATATATACAATATATTATATCGAAAGCTTCCCTCGTCGCCTTCGTATTCCCCCATCGCTCTCCAACCCGTTCCACAAAGTCGTTCGGCACAATCTCGCCCGTTGGTTCACTCAGCCCAGCCCGAGCAATATACAGCTGGAAGCTTGTTCCAAACTAAAGCACCCACTCTTGTTACATGATTCGATGGGGTAAATCACACCATTCCCTAACGCCCAATCCTAAAAACTCTTTCACACTTTTTTAACATTTGATTTCACGTTCAATTTTGATTTTTTCATCTGCAGCAATTTCCTTCAGTCATCGATTCAAAACGACTCAACTTTCGTGGCCCAAAATCCATGCAATCACTAATCACGACAGCACACGCACTAATGACACTTATAACGACCCAATTTAGCGCGATAATGAATTACTCTCATTAGTATTTCCAGTGATTAATCCTCAAAGTGATTCCATTAGTTATTCCAAAACATTGATCAACCAAATTCATCGCACGACCAAAGTTTTCCGCCCACCCAATGTTTTTACTTTGTTCCAACAAATATTTCATCGTTCCATTCATTTATTTCGCCATGCTAAAATAAATACGGCGGTTTAACTAACAAATTAGTGGGAAAGTCGAAAATCTCATTCGTTTGGATTTGCTCCGATTTTCGGCGACGTCTGGGAGCAAATTCTTGGATGAGTTCCATGTCTGCGACGCCGTAGACCAGCTAGATTTTATGCAGACGATCCTAACACGCGTCAAAAGTGATCAACATAAAGCTTGGCCCCATGACTTTAAATATAAAACGCATTAAATGTCTGGCAAAACAACTCGTGATTAGTATTCGTCAGTGAAAATGGGCATCGCAATAGTAAACATTGATTCACTGACCCCATATACTCATCATCACTTTCCATTAGACGTATCAGTGATAAAATCACTTGTGGAGCTCATGAATGCCTGACTATCATTGATGAATTACTAAGAGTTTCTATTAATGCTCATTAGCATATTTCCTTAAGCGAATGAGTAGTCAATATTTAATGGGCAACCGTAGTGATTCTGTCGGCAATAAAACTGTATTTTTACAGACAGACACAATGGGAGTCTAGAGCTTGATGTCATTTTCGTTTTTATTGCGAATGAAAAAATCATTCTGATTCGAACATTTTGTGAATTCGAATGAAATCGATATGAGAAACGTATTGGAATCGTGAATTTTTACGGTTGATATTGATTTAATTGATTGGACCTAATGAGCGAATTGAATTTGTGTCTGCAATCGATCCGTAAAAATTTGGTTTTTACGCCCTTTTGGTTGCAAGTCTTGACTCGCCCCGTTAATTTTTCGATCAGTATCAAAACGTTCGTGTCAATAAAATTGAAATTCGCTCGGTCTTTTGATAAATTCCGCGGGTTGGTCATTGCCGACGCGAATTCGAAGAACTCGGTAATGTTCATGTTTCGCTAAAACTCTCTCGAGTTGCGGGCTCGCTCACGACTATAATGAAAGATATTAAGTACAATTTTATATGGTATTACCGCTGGAACACATTTCATATTACTTGGGCGTAACCCCGTGGAAAACGTAGCTGGATACGAAGTAAGAGGGGAAAAGAGATTGGACGAGTGGTTAAGAGGCTAACACGTGGATTGGCTGTTGTGAGAATGAAGTGGGGCATTTGTGGGGCGTTCCCGAGCTCCGATATGGCCGACTCGTCATGCACCCAAAGGATCTTCCACCGCCTGACAGGCTCCGTGTTAAGCTCAGTCGAGGTTCCTCGATCCGAACGTCCGCATGTCCGTAGGTCCCTTCGCAGCGCTCGAGACCATTCTTAGCCGTCAAAATCGTCGTTGCCTTTTATCTTTCCCATTGGTTATCGACGATTCTACGCTTTGGCTCGTTCACTCGCCACACTAACAACGACAAACAACAGCAACTTCGTTAGTGAAAAATTATCCCACGTGCTGCGATTGTGTTACGTCAAGATCGGTCAAAGTGAATTCGGACCGATTTTTTCACGACCATACCATTGCGCCAAATTTAGTGCAATTAAGGATTCTATTCCTCGTGGAGTATCAATTAAGTGGAGTGTGTTTTCCGCTCAGCACAAACGGCCAAGATAATAATAAACAAACAAGGTCGACGAACTGTGAAAGAAAAAGAAAAAGGATTGCTCATTGCGCTGCTACACGAAAACAATAAACAAATAGATTGAAGAGTGATCGTGCTTTTTTGCAAAGCTTCCTTGGAAAACTTGTTCGTATGAACGTGATTGAAGATCGAGACACTTAATGAGTTTCTGTCGAGCGCATCTCGCCACAAGATTTAAAGCAATCGGCAAGGAGTTAAGTCCTACGCGTGCGCGCTCATTTAAACTCGTTTACCTTCGTTACCTCAGACCGAGGGAGGTGTGTGCGCGAGGAATATACATTTAGATAAAACAGTGACCATTTGGTATGTCTGAAGTGGTGTAGGTGGATGGTGTGCGAGCTCAGAAGAAAAGAAGCAAAACCAAATGCCATCAGCGACGTTTAAAAGGACGTGAGACACCGCAGGAGCATCCGGCGACGAGAAATTGCATGAAAAGTTGTGCTCTGACTATTCCGTAACGAAAAATCATCCAGCGAAGAAAGTAGAAGGTGAAAAAGTGGAAAAAGTGAGAAGATTCGAGACGTTCGGCGAGTGTCTCGTCTGTCGTAAAATAAATAGGAGATTAATAGCGTGCGAGTGTGAGATTCGACACAAAGGAAGACTGAAGTAAGTGAATGAGTTTATAGTCAGGAGGAAAGAGAGGGAAATAAGTAAAGGAAAGCGGAAATGGCTGGCGGGCGCGCTTCTGTGCGCGGCAATTATGTTAAGTGGCCAATTAGCAATTAACCAAGGAACTGAGCGCGGCCCCCTTAATTGCGCCGCGGGAGGAGCATCAACGAGGGTATATCGAGAGTCGGTTGAGCGAGGCGCGAGCAAGTGCAAGGTGCCAAGGATCCTTCGGCCTCGTCCATAACTCAAGCCACTAAAGTATCGAATAAAATAAGCGGCACACGTCAAGGACGACGAAGAAATAAAAGGGAGGCAAGTTGTGTTCGCAATTATAATCGTGGAATATTCAAGTGTGCAACAGTGAATTCAGTGATTGAGCAACTTTCGTCTGTACAGAGGAGACGAGCGATAAAGACAGAGAAATAATCGGATTGGTTACGCTTCTGTAAACACCGTAACCGATGCGCCGAGCCTAATATATGCGAGACATACGAGACGTGTGAATTGAATATAATTTAAGAAGATAATAAAAAGTGTATATTGGTGATAATCTGGTGAGGTGCGACGGTTCCGTCGTGTCAAGCGTCGGCAAAATTCTGTCTCCTAGACATCGGATTAGTCCTGGGGTTGCGACGGAAGCACCCTCGGGGGCCCATAGTCCCAAACGACCTTCAGTGATGACGGTCCATCATCAGAATCACCATACGGCTGCCCTCAGCGGCATCACCGTTCCGGAAGCCCGAAACGGTTTGAACTTGAGCAGAATGTCCGGCCCCGAAACTCATCGACTTGACAATCATCATCATCAACAGCCAGCCGCTATGTCCGAAAACGAACGTAACGGCTGGCTGGTATTCGAGCGATTATCAAACAGTTTAGAAGGAAGGAATAACCCCATCAATTCAACCACCAACAACAACAACAACAACAACAACAACGTTCATAGTCACAGTCCGGATGAACGTGTGAGAGGTCGAGCTGACGCAGCTACCACAATGCCCCCTAGATCGCGTTTCATGATAACCGACATTCTTGCCGATGCCTCCAGTCCCATCAGCCAAGAACCACCCGGAAGTCCACCATCGGGACCTCGCGATCTTAGTGTCAGGCATCAATCCAGGCAGGTGCTTAAGCGCAAACGTGACGATGACAGCGACGCTAGTCATCATGATGGAGCATCCGTTTCGTCTAATGGTAAGCCTCATTTTTATCTTTTAAACCGCCAACCTTTAGTGTCGCAGTTATTACTTTTTAAAGGAACAGACCCTCCTGCATTGGCTCCTTAAAAGGCCTTCCAATAAAATAAACACCGCTGCCGAGAAATCGATCAATTCAGATCTTTTTTTTGCATCACATCCGAAAGCTAAACGCGCGCTGTCATTATTGGCAAGGTGTGAAAGACCTGCTTCAAGATCGTAGCAGATTGTTGGCCCCGCGCGTATACCGGATGTCACAGCGCGCGCGGTTAAGTTGCGCCGGTCGAGCGACGTAGACTCAAAGTCAAACTCCTCAAAAGAGACGAGGCTCGAGATCTTGCCTCTTCGTTCTGTTCGCACGTCCACCTCAACTTTATTCTCTTTGCTTCCTCCTTCTTCTTCCTTCTTCTTCTTCCTCATGAATCAGAGATATTTTCGGAGATAAAGCAGCCGCTATTTTTTGTCCGAAAACGTTTAGGAATTTTAATGGTTCCAAATTGGACCTCGGCGCAAACGGACGCTTTAATTATGTACCCTCATTTGTTTCATTCATGCGGCTTTACTAAACTCTACGTTATACCTGTTCATACATATTCTAGCTAGCTTCGTTGTGCGTGAGGTAGGCGTGTGTTAATACCTCGAGGCACCCACGCCGTCCGTCTTATATTCCTCAAGCCATTCGCTCTCCCCTCTCCCCCACTCCAACTTCCTTCTTCGTGTATTTATCCACAACCAAATCTCCGCTGCTTATATTCTCCAAAAAAAAAAAAAAACGAATACATTTTCTCGAATACGCGAATCCTGACGACAGCCCCGAGCCCGAGAATCCTTAGCGGAAACAACGTTTATATTATTATAAATGCGTGTTATGTATTCACCATTCAAGCCCCAACATCGGGGATCCAAGAAAAGCGGCTCATTTGGCTTTGCCATAATTATACATTACCCAAGACCCAGTGATCCTCGTACGAGCTCTTCCTCCCAGGAATATCACTCCATGAGGAAAAAACATTTTTTTTAGACTTCAACATCAAATTAATGGAAAAAAAAAAAATTAATTTTATTTGGAATACGATTAATCGTTTTCCTACGATGTCTTATCTACGTCGGACTTTTAGAAAAAACGTGATAATCCCGCGCAGGTGGAAAGTTCATAACTTATGGCTTATTGATTTTGCGTATAACCCACAACTGCTTAATTCTGATACTCCATTCCTGCTCTTATCTAACAACACGTTCCCCATCCGTTTGCGAAGTCGAGTCGAGCTCGTACACCGAGAACTCCTTGTCATAGTGTTATCTACGCTCAGGGGCATAAACTGCGCCATCCTTTTTTCTACGATCCCATGGATGGAGTTGTGCATCTTGTTTGAAAAGAGGATGACTGTGTCGAGGCGTTAAAAATGGAATGAAAAAGATTTGGTGTCGAGGTCGCTGACTGACGGTCCGGATAATATTTTGGGCCGATTGACAAATTTTCATTGAATATTTTTATTGATAAAATCGTCAGTGTCTCGATGATCCAAAATACTAAATGCGTGTCGAAAAGTCATTCGAAAGCTTTTGGTATACATTGGCACAATGGAGAACGTCAGAGAGACACGATTTGGTCGCGGGGCGGCGAACGATCTGACGGCAAAAGGAATCAAGAAAGCGTGAAATATTTCGATTCGTCGGGTACGTACGAAATTTCTCGATCTCTGCTTCGATCTCTCTCTCTCTCTCTCTCTCTCTCTCTCTCTTGGTTCGTCTTTTTCCATCTTTGTCGCACGCCAGTCACGTGTATATATTTATTAAGGCATATAGTTGAATCGTTTGGTCGTCCTCGGATCTCTATACACGATAATCCGCTTACCGGTGGCTCGACGGTTATAGCATTGTCGTTGAAGGCGCATAGGCGCAGAGG
The DNA here is from genome assembly GCA_030522525.1 of Campopleginae sp. 14b. NCBI lineage: Eukaryota > Metazoa > Arthropoda > Insecta > Hymenoptera > Ichneumonidae > Campopleginae sp. 14b. Next base: position 89,559 of record JAPYYS010000201.1, read on the forward strand.
AACCCTTATTGCGCTCGAGTTTTCGAGGCTCGGGCCAAACGAGAGCACTCTCATAAGGGCCAACACTCACGCGTTACAGCTTCACGGATGTAGAAAGCAAAAAAAAAGGTACTCAGCCTCTTCTGCATGTGCTCTCGTCCCCCAAAAGACACGTCAACTTTGAATCGGTTCTCTGACTTCACGGCGGGACGCTTGTTCCCGTGCTAACCTCTCACGCCGCTAATCCGAGAACCGGAAATGATTGGCAACCGTTTAGATCTCTGCGCGGATTAGAATTGTACTCGGCAAAACGACGTGACTGCCGTCGCGAAATTCTTTCCTTCTCATTCCTTGCGATACGATACGAAATGACGTTGAGCACGAGTAAAAGAGAGACACGACAAGCGAGCATCAAAAGACTCGAAAAAATGCCAGGCTCGTCGTCGTGGCTGTCACTATTTTGACGACACAATTTCCGAACTTGGCGGACCTGCGGATTAAATCTTCGTATTCGGTAGAACGAGTAACGCAGAGACCGAGAGAGCAACGAAAAATGGTAAAGAATAAAAAGTAGCAAAGTCAGGCGCCTAGCTAAAAAGACCGACTTTTGCATTACTCGTCTATATCCGTTACAAATCTCCCGACGCACCCTTCCGCGATAGTCAAAGAACCAAATATCGATCGAAAAAACTCGCTGATGCTCTGGGTCCGAAATATCAAACTCCACAAGCTCTCGAGTCTCGGAATGTAGAGAAAAAATGGTAGTAACTTTACACATGACGAATAACGATCGTTCACATTTTATTCCGAGCGCAAAAAAAAAATGGGCGTCACCGCGAAAAAAAAAAATCTAATTAAAAGAACGACAAAGAACGAATATGGCTTTGTTTTTTTGTCTTAACGTATATAGAGGCGTGGATCGAATAGCAAGAAACCAATTGGAGAAATCGGTTGGAAAGTCACCCTTTAGAATTATGTCGAACTGTTGGTGTTGTCGTGCATGGACACGCGGATTCCCCAGACAACGATATAGCTAATGGTACAATCGAATGCATCGGGAAATACATGAATGCACATGGAAATCTAGGATTGGTAGTTGGGACAGGGGTGCGAAGGAGATTAGCTCGGTCATAGACTTGAGTATGTACTTTAATGCCACGAATGTATACACGTTGATAGGACATCCAGACATGGATACGAGAGTCTACAATATGCACACTTTCTCACGGAGAGGGAGTTGTTGGTAGGAAAGAAAAAGTGAGAGAGAAGAAGAGCAAGCGATAGGAATAAAGAGAACAAGTTTGTGCGTGTGTGAGCGAGTGTCATCAACGTTCACGTCGTCGTAGTCGTCAGGATTCGTTCGGTTGGTTTTCAACGCCTACGTAACAAGATTCTCTCTCTCGGGCATATAAAGCCTCTTAACCTGCTTGGCCCCCTCAGGCCTCTGCCGACTCTAACGACCATATATTTTCTATCTGCTCGCTCGAGAATGCAAGCGGAACGCTAGTTTGACCCCGCACGAGCCTATAATTCCCGACTGCCCGTATTTACTCGGAAGAAGATAAAAAAATCGAATAGAAGCTTGATCGCAGTCAAAGAGTTTATGCACTCGATACCGAATGAGAAACAGCGTGCGGATGATAAAGTTGAAGCGATTCACAACGACCAATATCCGCGCGATAAATATTTCCGCGGGCCCAAAGAATTTCAAGACAAAACGATGATCCGCCTTCTTGAGATTGCGACGAGCTGGACTTTTCCGATTGGCGCTCGTTTATCGACATTTCTTTCGCTCCATTCAAGCACACTATGAAATCGCTTGACAGGGTGACTTGATAGTGTGTATTAGTATCATTAAATAGAGGGTATAACGTGACCAACGCGATGGCGACCAGCCGTCGCCGGTAAACTCCGTTCCTTCTATCTCTCTCCTTTCTCCCTTGTTCTTTGCACCCTTTCTCTTTCTTTCTAGCCCCTCCTTCTGATCGTGTGCGTTACGGCTTGCTCACCCTGTCCACCAAGACTCCCTATCTATGTACATAAAACTTGGAGGGAGAGCCGAATGTATATACACGAACAATTAGCACGCGACCTGATGCCACCATGCAACGGACGCCCTCCGATCAGAGATTCTCCTCTCTTTGGACACGATCCGTAGCGGCCCACACGAAATTCAACAACTATGCGTGCTCGTACAGATTCGCTGATGCAGTCGACGCAATAGAAACCGCGAACGATTCGTAAATCTTCGGAAATGCTCTAAGGATGACGATCCTTGGCCCTCGTTCTTTTCAATTCACTGGCAACAAGACTCCGCTACGATTTTACGAAATCAGGATCCGATGGACTGAACCCCAGAGATAATGAGACGAAAGACTTCGGAGTAGAATTTTCGCGGAGTCACAATCGGAAGCTTACGTATTCCAGGAACGACAATTATAATTCGGCATTTAGCTCATATCAATATAAACGTGTATTGCTGTACGCGCAAGGACACAATGAGCGTTTCATGATGTGGATTTGCACACTCACACACTCTGCTGTTGAATAAAACACGTGGGCCACTTGCCGCGACTCGCTAACACGATTTTCGCGTGACCGAGACCCGCCGCCGCTAACTTTCGCACTCGGTATCAAAAAAGCGTGTCTCTTGTTTGCCGTCGAGGTAAAACGCACGGTGTGAGGATTCGTGCCCGGAGGCTTCTCTTTCATTCTCCGCGAGATCACTTTTACCGATATGTTTGACGATTAGCCACTCTATAAATGTTTATAATCTTTTAATTATTTCGACTAAATCGCAATTCAATATTTATAAGGCTCTATCATTTATTCTCAATTATCCGAGCCTACGCGTGTCTCTGCTCGCGGAGAATGCAAGGATTTATTATTCCGTAAGCCCCTTCGGAATGTTGATGTTTGCGCTTGAAATTCGATCCTTCTCGCAGCCATATTACGCCATGGCTTCCGTGTCTCTTGCTTTTAACGAAGGTAATATCGCACCTTGTGAGATATCGGTAAGCTATACCGATCATTCGATATGACGCCGGTTACCGTCGAGCTATCCACTTTTTTCGAGAATTGTGTACAGGCTTATAAAGTTTCAGAGAATTAACATCGGATTGTCATTACACGGTGGTACATGCAGTGCCTCGAAAATGCAAAATATCAAAAACCCGTTATGCTCGGCGCAAAATTGCTCACGGAAAAAAAAAAAATTTATTCTCTGGAAATTTCCAACATTTTTTGTTTTTTTTTTGTTTTTTCTTGCATCTGGACGGTGAATTTTTTTTTGAAATCTAATGAAGTGATCGTTCGTTAAAAAGTCTCCATACAACTCTTTCATTGCTGCCTTTTCTCCAGGTTTTTATTTGTATTTTATTTTTTTATTTTCTGGTCGTCACCCCGAAAAGGCGACGAGACGCGGTAACACAATACGCAGGGGTCAGATTCTGGTCCACAGGGGCCACCGCCCTTTCGCCTATGTTTTTTTCCCTTACCCGGATGCACCCTCTATACCAAGAGAGATTTCGTTGAGTGGTGGGGCGGGTGCGCGCATATACAGGCCTGAATACAGCATCGCATTCGCACCCCTCTCGGCCACTTCTCTTCACGCTCCTTCTTTCCGCATTAACTTTCTCATGCGCCACATAAATAAGCCAAGTTGTGTAAAACACAAGACCCTTTGGCCTCGCCAAATTTGTGACTTGAATTTACGATATTTACCAGAGCAACCGTTCGCTTTCGAGTTTTATTCGTCCTCGACCTCGCGTTCGAATTATAATATCGATCCTGCTAATCGTCGCCTTTGCCAATCGAACGGTACGAAACGCAAATAATCCGCAAGGCGACATTTTTTTGAAGGAATTTCTGAAAAAACTAAATGCAGGAAAATTCACGTAAGAATTGCTCGCGTCGCCAGTTCCGCATTATCTGCCTCGTCGTCGAGAACGAAGTAAAGGACTATAAGGAAATAAAATAGTCACAGCGATAAGGTACAATAGAGAACGTTGACGAGTCGCTGAAGAGCCGAGAAAATACACATGGAATCATACCCCTACGTGTATAAATTCATTTATGTATGCACATAGCAGAACAGAAGCGAGAAACAGAAAAGGGATGCAGAGAAAACTCACCGGCCCATCTCCGCTTCTCGTAAAACCAAAGCAAGCGCTTTGGGGGAGAAACTTTTATATTTTCCATTTTTACGATCTACCAGTAAGAGAAAGAGAGCTCCCTACTCTAAAAATACTGAAAATCCTCACTTGCAGATGTCTGCGAAAACAACAGTGTGCATTTTAGTCGATAGCTCGCGATCCACCGAGACTGTGACACAAAAGATATACGGCGTTGCATCCTGATGAACTCTCCGATGTGGACGTTCTGGGAAATGCATCCGCAGCGATGCTGCGGTGTACAGCCAGAATGAGATTAAAGCGTCCAACCTAAACCGTTGACATTAAAACACCAAAAAGGTAAATCAATCATCAGAAATCGGAATTCGCTGCATTTCCAAAATGCACAAACAGCCTCGGATCCGTAAATTCAATTTCCAAGAAATCAAAACCGCAACGCGTATCGTTTGAAAAAAAAAAAAAATAAATAAAAGATCTCGTGGCTTTTCGGATACACAAATGTTGCCTCATTTGTCGAGTATTCTCAGCAACTACAATTGAACCGTACAAAACGCTAATTGCTGAGGCTCATAATAGCTCGATAAGCATCCCAGCAGTAATCACACTGCTTGGATACGAGAGAGCCTTACAATGTATTCGTGGTTGACACGCGAGATATCCTCGCAAGAAATCTCTACAGCGTGTCTCAAAAGCGAGAGTGAAATATTTCCAGAAAATTGGGACGATGGAATGGTCGTCATTGAATCGAAAAAAAAATCCCGTTGATCCGTTTCTATAATCCAACTCCGCGTAGCACTGAATTACAATATCTGTGAGAGTAGGCGATAAAATGTCTCGTCAAATTTGAAGAGCGACGATTGTTCGATACTTTGTCAAGAACGTGTATAAGCGTTGACAACGCGATGACGATAAATAAAAATGAAACTAAGCACAAATGTTTCTAGACACGGTAGACGCATTTACTACGTAATATACATGTGTGTAACGTGGACTCACACATCTAAACATTAAAATGTCCTCTTCAATGTCAATAATGCAATGGCATCTCTCATCGCGACATCCGGTCGCGTTACGCGAGGTTGATATATTGTCCGAGTCACGCAACGATCGAAACGAATAACTTTTTATCATTTTTATAATAATATAAAAACATTGTATTAAGATTATTAGGACGATTCGTTCGGTTGACTCGTCAGAGACTTTTATAACGACGAAACGGAACTTTGTGAGGTTAAAATCAGGATTTTTGCGTAATAAACTTTGGTAAATTAGGGAATATCGTCTTTTTCATCGAAAGGAAAGGAAACGATCTTAATAGCGTATTTCCGCTCGGGCATATCGCTGCCTTCGTGAAAAAAGGAAAAGTTATCTCCAAGTACGTATGACCGCTTGTCCGGGGGGTGACAGAAGCTTGGAAGGAAACGAGGGCTGGTGAGTTTGGTGAAGTGAAACGTACAGAACTAAAGACAGACGTGGAAAATGTAAGGAGGGCAAAGTACCTCCCCTTGCGGGTATATATACGTGGAGATAAATATTAGAAACGAAGAACGTTCTCGAGTTACTTGGCCGCCGGGTAGCCGGGTGAAAAACTCGAGTCAAAAGTTGGAGGTAACGTCTTGGAAGTGTCTCAAAAAGAGAACTCGTTCGGTCTCAGCATCTCCGAAGCTGCTCGCTGCCTTTTCAGCGTGTACATAAGCGGGAAACGTCAGCCGGGAGTTTGCTCTAAGTGTATCACATAGTAAATTTAGTTTTCCGACCTTCGTACGTTCGTCGGTCCACCCTCCGTTCGCAATCTCTAGTTCTCTCGTTCTCTTTCGCTCCATTTTAGTGTTCTCGTATTGGTGTGCGCGATGCACACAGACAAGTGTCGATAAAGTGAACGTTTTCGTCTACACAGAGTTTACTGCCGTCCGTGCTGGTCTCGCGTCTCTCCTAGAGCCTCTATAGCTGCGCAGCATCCTTCTCGCAACCCGGAGGATTCCACTTTCCCACTTCTTTCGTTGCTTCCCATGGATTCATTGCCCTACGCGATCCTCTTTTTATCTCTTACGGTTTATACGATTTTCTACCCTCGCTCTATGATATCGCAGCATTCTGCAGTATATTTCTGTCAACCAACTCGCTAAGCGCCGTTTCACTATCTTTTTTCGCTTTACCCAGCGCCCCGACATTCAGGCACATCGCCCGCACAATTTCTCTTTTTCTCATATATTGCAAATGCACCAGAAGCATTCCCTCGACGCCGAAAGTCTTCGCCTCTTCTCCTCCCTGTTTCTTCCATTTCCTTCCTATCTTCCTCCTCCCGAACCCGCCAAATTACATATATATACAAGTATACAAGAGAGATTGACTTATAAAGATATATGTGTGTGTCTCTCCTGAGGGATCACGTCGCGAAACGCTGCTCACGGCCATTTTGTTGCAAGATGGCGGTAAGAGGGGACCAAGAGCTCAACACACTATACATATAGGTATGTATAGTGCGAAGGACGAGAAACGAGAGAGCTAGAAGGCCGAATCGTTCAAGCGAATCTGGCCGATCAAACGGGGGCTAAGAGCCGCGCTTTCGACCGAGTTAACTCAATCCCACGAGCTCTAGTCCCTCGCCCTCTCATCCACCTATGCCTAGGCCACACACATCCATTCCTCGTCTTTGTATCATCAACAAATCGCGTCTATGTATGTGTCGACTCGAATAAGGAGCTTCCAATAAGGACCGATCGAGATCGACAGAGCGAGCAGAGTCAAATGTTTATTCCTAAACTATGAAGGACGTAAATCACACGATTACGCAAGAATATTGTTGCACATCGCGTGCCCTTTTATTCTCGATTAAGATGTCCACTCCCTCTCCGCACTCTCTGGTCCCGCTTCTCTCCGAGCTTTCGAGAGAACCGCGCCGTTCCAATCGATGAACCTGCGACAACGCCGTTTTTTCGAATTTACTTCGAAGCGACGAGCTTTTCTTTATAGGCCTTGTACGACCCTTGCGGCAATGTACCCTTGGGAAAATCACATGTCACTCAACCTCTTAGCGTTGCCCTGTTCTCGACGATTGGGCGTGACATCGAGGGCGGATTTTTAATGATCCACCGTACACTCATCGCGTCCATTCTTTTATTTTTTAACTTGAAAATACTTCGAGCAAATCGGCAACCGAATATTTCACGTCAAGCTCTCTTAGCGCTTTTCGCCACGGAAAATATCAAATATTTTCCAACTTATTTCTCCAGACAAATAATAAATGTGTGTTCGCATTATCCACGAATACACATCGTCCGGGGAATACATTTTTCTTAAATAAGCAATTTCCTAATACCGGTGTGTCAGAGTTTGCTTTTCTTTTACCAAGTTCGAGCCTCAAGCGCGCAGCTTTTCTTCCCACCCGATAAAGTGCGGGGAGGAAGGCTGCTCGGGCGGGAGGGATAATTTGCGGCTGCGTCTGCGTGCTGTTTCAATCGTACAGCAGCCAATCGCGTCTCACGGGGGTGCGCGGGGGCGCGACCGAGGAACAAAAGAATCGCGAATGCGGAGAGAGTTCCGGCTGAGCATCGACGGGGGTATTTTCATTTGTATACATATATACACTCAGAAGAACAATGTATGGGGACAAAAATTCCATTTCCTCGTCGCGCTCCGATCATCGATTCGAATACCCAAACGCTTCGTTATTCCTCCGCTGTTTATATTCATTTGGAATTTCGAGACTTTTACGCTACGATGAAAATTTTATGTTCCGCGTTGTAACCGAGAGACGCAAGAATTTCTTTTTTTAAGTCACGATTTCGTTGCTTTTTGTTGACGTTCCCTAATATAATTGCGAATAATCTACATTTTAATTATTTTTTCGATCGCGTTTATTGTCTTATCGATTCTTTCGATCTGTTGGATTCGCAGGCGGCAAAGAAGATGACCCCAAAGAATCGTCTTCGCCACAGTGTAAGAAACAACGAAAAGCACGGACAGCGTTTACGGATGATCAGTTGCAGACGTTGGAGAAAAGCTTCGAAAAACAAAAGTATTTGAGCGTGCAGGACAGAGTCGAACTAGCAGCCAGCCTTCGCTTGAGTGACACGCAAGTGAAAACGTGGTATCAAAATCGAAGGTACGTCGAGTTTAACTTTGTATATATATATATATTTTTTAATATTTCGGAGGGAAATTAATCGGGAATTGCCTAAACGTGAAAAATGCTCGAAGACCAAACGAAATTTGCCAAGGAAACCAAGGAAATGGGTTTGGAAAATACTGAAATTATGGACTTCCGAAGTAATTAATAATTTTTGTATTTGGCGGAAAAAACGACTAGCAGAATTTGTTCGAGGCTCGTCTAAGCAGGACGTAGAGTCAATTTATGAGCAGCAATTTTCAGGCTGCGATGGGAGGATCGTTCCACACGATGAATACGACAAAAGCTCTGAAAACGTTGCATGGGATCGTGAATGAGGCGCCGGTAAGCGTGTCTGAAGCGATTTTACTTCTTTTGTTGCGCGGTTTGTCCGTGGCGAATTCGTGAATGGAAATCGCGGCGTTCGGCCAAAGGCTTCTCGTTTAAAAGGTTAAACGACGGGATCCTCCGTCAAGCGCCTTAAACATCCGATTCTTTTTTCTTTCTTCCTTACACATTCATCGGCAGACCTCAGATTCACACTAAATACCAGTTTCTCTGAGTTATTATTTCGTCTGGCCAGTTTTTCACTCGATTTTTCCGGAGCCTCAAAAATATGATGATCGTCTCTCTATTTTTTATTTTCTTTCATGAAAAACAAATTTTTTTCTCAAAAACCAATAATTATCGTCGATCAATTTGAAATTTCATATAACGGCGAGAGATTCCTCGTTGGATCGAAGGCGGAAAAGCCTAAAAAATGTTGTAGCGCGATGACGCGAATAATTCGGATTTTTCTCGGTCCTGTGAATTTTCCAACGTGAGAAGAATTTTGTGTAGTCAAAGCGATGCCTTTCTAACGAGCGAGATAATCGCGTGTAGAAAAATGAGAAAAAAAAATTGAAGAGGCGTTTGGCGGAAACGGGAGAGAGAGAGAGAGAGAGCGGGTTTAAATTGTAAATTATCTCGGAGGGTTTGGTTGTCGGATAAAGAAAGAAACGCGAGAGGAAGACGGAAGAGTGTTCGGCGCCACGTGGTGACTCGGTCTGATGGTTAGTCTAAATCTGATGGTTAGGAAGGGGCTTTTGCTTGGGCGATAAAAGAAGCCGCTCGCCAATCGGTTCACAAAGTCTCGGGCTTACGATCCTCGAGTCGCAGCTGACTTTTTAAGTTCCACCTCCAATTTTTTCGTCTTTTTTTTTTAATAATGTTTTTTGGACGATTATTATTAGAGGCCGATTGGACGTTAATCAGATAATTGGTCTTCTGATTTTTCGTCATTGTTAGGCTGGTTGATCCGTGGCGTGTGTATTTATCGGTCTCGTAAAATTACTACGAAATCGAAGGGACTCTTTTTTTTTCAATCTTTTTCTTCTTTCCATTGCTTAATCATAGTCTCGTCCGAGTTAACCAAATCAAGAGAGTACACCAGCTCTTAATAATCAGATGCTAACGCTGGTAACGTGACTCGCGATAAATACGCTCAAATCCAGTCCGTCATCAGTTCAAAGTATTTCCCGAGATCCTTCGATCGCGCGAGGAAAAGTGAACGAGGAAATATATCTCGAGTGCTTATTAATAAAATACGCGTACGATTGCCCCAGCGGTCGACTCCGCTCGTGCCCACGTTTCTCCCTTATATCGACCTGCACGCTTTCCGTCATCCGTATAATTAGCCTGTCAATAAACGTTGGATGTACAGCAACCGAGCGATTATTTTCGAACAAGCATAAAAACGCGGTAATGAGAAGCGGCGAACGATTCGATCGATTATTCCCGCTCGTTTTGACTGAGGGAATTAGATAAATAAAGTCGAGCTGTTTTTTACAGAATTTCTATAAATTCGCAATCATTCGATCGCAGCTATTTGCCAATTAATTATTATATTTTCCAATCACTTATTCCCTTTAATTTTCGAAAAGCAATGCCGCTCGCTCTTTTCCCTTGTTTTTCGCTTCAAATTGTTTCGATCATTAAATTACCAGCGTTTTTTCCTTTTATTTATTCGGGGCCTGCATTGAGAGTCGGAAATTCAATAACTCCGGGTTCTGGGATATTTCGTCGTGACTCGCGGATCTTGTGGACTCGGCGTCACGGCAGCCAGGCGCCTGTTTTGCTGGGCAGCTCTTAATTCTTTTTTCTTCATATATTTCCTGCTAGTGATAAAAAGCCCGGACGAAAGCATCAACAAATAAAAAGGATTAATTCTCACGTGGCAGGGAAGGGATTCCCAAAATGATATCTTTTGATAATCGTCCCGAAAACAATAATGACGATCGCGTTTCTCAAGAGCGTGTGAGCGGAAGTCAGATCAAGGAATAAAAAAAAAGGTTAATTTCGTGATGATTGAGATACTTGGAGAATCCCATGGTCTCCGGAGCCGAGATGGGAGCCATCGGAAAAAAGTATCGTATTTTTTGGTGGCTAGCGACGATCACAAAAGACTATGTGTACATTAGAGTAACACGAGGTAATTGAGTTTGTCACCTATCGCGTTGGTCGGTGAAGAGACAGCGAAAGATGAGGAGGAAAGACAAGGAGAGAAAGCTGCTGGTTCGAGGGGAATTAAGAGCGTGATGAGGGCTTTCAAGTTCTCGGAGCATTAGAGCTGGTTATACACAGTTATAGGATAATGATTGACGTTCCCACGAGAGCGGAAGAGAGAAAGAATAGTACCGTGTGCCACAATCGCGAATTGACCTGTCATCATTCATTTCCAGTAATACGCCGTTGCTCGTAGAATTCTCTGTGCACAATTCTGACGGTCATTCTCGGCTAAATCCTCACAGAGTAGCACGCCCTTTCGACCTGTCGACCAATTGGTACATACGTCTGAGCGTTCACACAGAAAACAACTACGAAAAGAGCTCTGCCGCGTTGCTATATCCTTAAGTATTTCCAGAGCCTTATGAGGCTGGCAATCGTTATGAGTCGTCGAGTTACTCTTTTCCGTTGCCTCTGAAAAATCGTTTCTACTTATCGGCTAATCACTGACAAGTGCGTGGACACCGTGTAAAGCTCCGCTAGCGTGACGCCTGCTCAAAGCGATTCTCCACTTTCCATGTACCGCGAATATGTGCTGAGCTTTGCCAGCAAATATACCGTCCGAGAAATCCATTAAGGGCAAAAGTTAGCGATAACGGACCGCGTCCCTTATAAACCACTCGAGTTTTATTCCATTTTTATTTCCATAGCCCATTATTCTCTCGCGTTTTTCCTCTTTTTTGTCATTCGATCTCGTTCATCTCGGATCGCACGAATCTCCATGGATTATCAAACGCGTTAAGAAATGCTTTGGAGAAACGGGCTCATGAAACAAATTACGGAAAGAGAAAAGACGAGTCGCATCACGATTTTGCGGTAAACGCTCGATGATGTTTCTGGTTCTGCAAACTGGCGATCGCTCACTCTTCGCTACCACAGGCAAATTAATACACTAGAATTACGCGTCGCGTCCCGAGGGCAGGATCCTCTTACACGCATGGACACATCAAGCATCACGTAATGCTCGCGTTTCTCGATGCACTTTATAACCAGATATATATATATATATATAGCAATCAAGTTAAAGTATGCGACGAGCTCGCGGTCGTGCAGATCTTCATTTCACTCTCCGGTAAATGTTCGCCTTTTGCTATGCTCGGATCCATCAAGATGGAAGGATAAGTAGCAAAAGAAAAAGAAATAAGAAGGAGGACGAGTGAATGTTAAATATCGTTGGAGCAGAGAGCAGTTCCGCGGCTGATGCATCGAGTGTTGTGAAACCTCTTGGCAACTCTGCGAACTGGAATTACGCTTTTCCTCCATTCGTTCCCTGAATTTTCTTGCATTCCTCGCGCCTTTTTTTTCTCCATTTTTCGGATTATCTCGATTTTGTTATTTTTTACTATGATCGTTGGTAAATTAGTGCACGACTGTGAATTTCACTCTCGATGTTTTCGTTGGCGTGAAACATATATTGGGAAATTTTGAATTTATCGGTGCCGAAATTATTTTTTTAAAATTCTTCGGTCATCGATGTTGCTCTCACGTCCAAATTCTTGGCTTGGGATATTTTTTTATCATCTTCGTATTCGTAGACGCATGCACGGGAATACCGCAAGTTCAACATTTCCGGCCATCGGAGATTTTATGTCGGTCGTGAAGGAGCCTCGTTGCTCTCGTTGTCTCTTTTGCTCTTCGTTATGGAGGTATATTCACTTGTGTAAGTTAGAAAATTTGAACCAGAGGGATTTTCTGTAGCCGGCAAGCTTGGCGGGTTTGTACGGACACCTCGAGGTTGCTGGAGTTGCTTTTCTCGAGTTGGGGAGGAAAGAAGATGGTAGGCGCGAGCGTTATGACATTGCAACCGTGAGAATACGACGATGCTATATAGCGCGTGCACCAGGCGGAAGAAGGTGTCTTGCTTCCCACGCTAGCGCTGGCGCACTCTCCTAACTGCGTTATAACGGATCGCCACGCGATCTTCTCTATAACGTGTGTAACGCACACATACAGGAACGTTTGTATATATGAAATATAAATAGGTAAATGTGCATGTCGCGCGAGCAAGGATGTCGACAAAGTTCTCTCGATCTGTTCACCGCGCGGAGAGCAACCGCGCGCGGTCTCGTCATTCTTGCCCGTCGCAATCGGAAAATTGCAGTGCGGACGGGCTGGAGGACCGTATGCAGAAAAACATGTGTATTAACCACCGCTATAAACTATCCATCCAATTTGAGTAGCGAGCGCGTTATGCGAGCAGCAACTACGCGTCAAATCGACGGACAAATTTAGCGCGCGCGCGCGCGCGCGAGGCTTCGAGAAATAAAATAAAAGAAAGAGAAAGATTACCCGGAAAAGCAGCAGCGCGACTTAATTGAATGAGACGCAAGGAGGAAACAGCCAACAAAAACACGCGTTAAATACGTGTCAAATAATGTGTGTGTCTGCATTAAAACAGACGGAATATTTTGTGTGTCTTAATTGATTATTATTACGTTTTCTCCTTATTTTCGTTTCCTTTTTATTTTTTCCTTTCCCTTCCGCAAATATAATCGTAAATAGATGAGCTTCTAACCGGGCGCGTTTGTTATCCGTGTGCGCGGTAGACAATGATTTATATCCTTTTTCTAGAGCATAAATAATGGAGCATTAATTTTCTTATTTTTTTTCCTCTCGTTATCGATAATGAAGGAAAGAGCTTGTACGCGAACGGCCGTGTGTATGTTTGCTTGTTTGTCCTCATTACGACATTGTATTGTTGTACAATTTATACAATTCCGTGTGTATATTCGTTTCTGTAAATATATAATCGTCCGCTGTGCGCACCCGCTGAGCGTGTGTGACGCGTCACGCCAGATGTTAAGATGTAGGTGTACAGATAAGATTGGGCAACGCTTATCTTTTATTTATTTATGAGCAATACTGGCCCGGCTACTATTCCAGTTCACCAAAGTCACCATTCCTATTATCCCTTCTATAATGTAGATACGCACACACTTATATTTATGCGAAGGGTGTACACACAATACGGAAAGAAGGAACCACATGCCACGTGCTCGATTATGACATAGAATAGTCCTAACCTCTCCCGCGAACCGAGCCACTAACTCTTTTTCGCGTTTGAAACGGAGAACATGTGTCCCCCAGTCACCGAGGCAAGTAATCATTCGAAAATATGTCGCTCCTTCCTATTATTACTGAACGACAACCTCCACCAGTCACGATGTACCACCACCAACTTCTGACATTACACTCTGTGTTCTCCACCTCCTAATTCGTGTCCTATACATTTTGACACATGTGTGTTTGTCAACGTGGAGAATCGGCGTACCTACTGCTTCGAGAACTTTCAGCTAAACCGCACAGTTTGCACGCCAGAAAACCAGACCCTCGCCACTATTATAAATGCATTAAGTATACGACCGACGCGTTACGAAGTCGTGCGCCAACTCGAACCAACCAACCTTTCGGTGGGCCTCCACTTTTTCGCTATTATCCCTAAACCATATTTTATTTTTTTTTCACTTTTTTCTTTCGCTTTTTGTTTTTCTTCTTTTTGTCGTTGCGTTTAGTTGCACTTTGTTATTCTGCTCTTTGATGCATTGCGGTGCATCGGACACGATCTCAGAATGTGTATCCGGCCACTCGACCCCTCGGGGACCTTGACTCCAGTCGTTCGAATAACTTTTCGTATCTCTTTATCGAAATTTCGACTATGGGAGTTCGAATGATTTATGAAAATAAGAACCCGACGAATTGCGTCATCTCATTATTATAAATTTAACTGCTTAATAGCTTATGGTGAGAAAGGTACTCGGGAGGCTGCGAACCCATCGATAATCGTTTCGTTCACACAACACTTCGTCCTGTCAACACTCCCTGGGTTCTGGGGAGCATGACGCGATCACTTGAGATCGATCGTCGTTTCTTGCTCGAGGGGGTATACATTTGTGCACACGTTTCCTTACCTGCGTTCCCCTCCGAACGCTAAGAAAAGTTCTCGTACAATAAATCGCCATCGAATTCACGATCTTTGCATTTTTATTGAGCCTTTAATCCAGACAAAAAGACTACGAATCGTAATTGGTATTGGGCAATCGGAATCTGCACTGGAAAATTGACGATTCCGAAAAATTCACGATCCTCCAGAATTTTTCGATTTTCCAAGCAACAACAAAAAACCACAAATGAACAATTTATTTTAGCAGTTTAATTAGAGTCAATAAATGCAAAGCCTTCGCGGAATAAATCGACGAGAAATTTTCGGTCGGAAAAAGGTGATACTTGGTGTGTAAATAAAAAAGTATAATTTCTATGGGATTCGTTCCCAAAGACTCAACACGAGTCGGAAGGTGAGCGAGGAGGACAATGTCTCAGGTTAGAAAGCAACCCTCTTCCTTGTGAACAAGATCGAACCCCGTAATATCGTGGTAGAAACGACGCAGAGTACAATCTCGTATAATAAATCAATGATCCACAGACTCTCGAGAGTGGAATGGGGTCGCGAATGTATACGAGCGTATACAGACAAACAGAGAAGTCGAACGGGGCAATTAAGGGTGTTTTAGAGTGCTTGCTCTCGAACAGAATCGCGCAGCCGTGCCGGATTGTATAATTCACGAGTGGGGGTATTAAAAAACATTACTCATCACATAATCGCAGCTTTAGTGTGTGGCATTCTTTTTCCTCGTTCCTTTATCTCGAAAGCCGCTAGGGATTCTCTCTTTCTCTTGAATCCTGGTGACCGAAAGCGAGAGCGAGAGAGAGAGGCGCATGCACGTCGAGCGAAAAATGAGAAATGATCGTTCGCCTGAGTAGCGAGACATGTAAGTGTATGGAGTGCATACACGATACCAAGCGGCTGTTTAAAATTCATGAACGATTTTACTACTACCCCCGACGAGCAGCGTCACAAAAGGGCGAGCTCGGTGAGAGCACGGTGGGCATCGAAAATGTGGCCCACATTCGTCTACCCAAACCCCTTTTTCTTTCAACTTTTTCTCTCTCGTCTTCTCGCTCTCTCTCTCTCTCTCTCTCTCTCTCTCTCTCTCTGTTGCTTTGCATACGCGGAGCATTTTATTTGGCATCTGAATAGCCATCGACGAGGCAACAACGAAGATGCAATGAATTTTCAGGATGAAGGACTTTGCCACAATGCTTCTGGTTATTTATTAATTGTCGAATTTTCCAACCGAGTCGAGACTCATGAAGGGATCGTTTTTTTACGCATTGCGGATACAAACTCCTTTCTCAAAGGTTGACAGGACGATTAATTGCTCTGGAGCAAAACAGATAATGGAACAAATATTTTTTAGCGAGAGGCTCAAGGGATTTTAACGATAAAAGCTCGATCTGTAATATTCCGTCATCCTCAAGAGCGTTTCTTAAAATTTCCCTCGAAACTCAAGTCCCTCGGAGTGTAATCGTTTTGAATTTTCCTCGTCAACGATTCCCATCCCCTGAACATCTTATGGATTATGAATAATTGTGTGTGGCTAGAACAAAATCGAACCGCCGGGATTTCGAGCTAAGAATAGAAGCGGAGAACGTATAAGGTTCGGAAAGGCGATATCCGACGGCGCCTCGCTCGAAGGTCGGAGAATCAGCGTACCTCGCACCTCTCGCAAGCCGCGTGCTCGTGCGTTCTCCGCCATAGAGTGTTTCTTACCTCTGCCGCACGATAGGGTTGTAATTTTCGTCGGTATTATTCAAGAAGCGTTATAGTGAGGGTTAGCTCTGGCGTAACATGTAACGGCTACTCTTGTCTGATGCTCGTTTCACCCTCGTGGTAAAACCTCGGCGACTTCGGGCCTGTCTTTTTCTATCTCTCGAGCCAGCGTCCTTGCTCTCTCTGCTTCATCGTTCCCGCGGTGTACACACGAATCGCTCTCTTTCTCACGTATAGCTCTATGGCTCATGCATGTGGAAAATAAAATCGGGATATCGAGAGCGAGAAAGAGAGATGCCGACCGGGTACAATGTATGCGAGAGGGCGATTTTAAGGGATAGGGTTGTACGGGCTTGTATAAGTGTGTGTGAGTGGCATGATACGCGATGATTAGGCACTGAACTCCACGGGCTATTTGTTAGTATAATAAGCCACCGCAGTGTGGCCATCGTAACCACTTGGCGGCACGCCACCCCGTTTTACCATAATTTTCCTAGATCGGCATTTACATACGTAAAGTTGGGAGGAGCGAGAGGGTAGTGACTGTAAGAGGTACACATTAATGCACGTATAGATATATACATACACATTCGTATACATCGCAACTTCGAAGAAATAGATACGGCGCCCAAAGACAATGAAACCAAAGCTCCGACACTCGATTGCTGGAAATCGTGATTCTTCATGGCCTCGCACAGATCCGTGTGATTGTTATGCTAAGAACTTCTCCGCCCATTGAAAACACGGGCTAGTCCTATCACGTGGAGTCTCCAACCAACATCGCCTGTTTCGCGACCCCACCCAACCCGAACCTCACCCTTTCCAACTCTCTCGCTCCCTCTCTTTTTGTCTCGAAAAACAACCCTTCGAAATACGCCGTATGTGCCGTACAGCCTCAATTCGTATAATACACCCACCAACTTCCTGTAATCATTTTGCGTTGATGTCTCGATATCAAGTGATCACATGAACCATTGTAGCTCGCTGAGGCTTCAAATAGCCGGAATTGCGCACGTAACACATTGTATATACGAGCAAATGCAGGGTTATTATTGAACGATCTCGAATGAATACAGTTTACAAAGGTTCCAGGAAGGATATGAAACCCCTGGTGTAGAGTTAAGAAATCATAGGGAACCATTTCGTCGTAATTTGTGGGACAACGTGTGTCTACCGTGCTATTTTCGTAGAGTACGAAAAAAAAACAAGAATTCACATCGATTTTGGCAACTTTCGAGAACCCTCGAGGCTTCTTATTCATTTTTCGTCACGGGTCGTCGATGAAAATTGATCGTTTGCTAAAAAAAAAAGAAAAATAAAAATAAATTAACAGAAAAAGCAATGAAATCAAGTCACGAATGTTTTTCTTATCGGACGCTTTTGTTTGTGATTGTAGAACAAAATGGAAACGTCAAACGATGGTGGGCTTCGAGATTTTAGCAGAGGCTGGTCATTACGTGGCGTTCCAACGGATGTACAACAATGGAGCGGCGACAGGATCAGCGCCAGGATATTGGCCATACCCTGGGACACCAGCACCATCCCCCAACGAGTTGTTCTACAGGCAGGCAACGGCAGCGGCAACCCTACAAAAGCCAATGCCCCACAGATTTTATCCTCCGACGTTGATGCTGGCCGGACCTAGTGCGCCGCTCGGTAACCTTGCGGCAAGTTCGAGTTTATCATCCCTTAGCAATTATTACAATTACGAGAGCCCCGAAGTCTTGGACGCGAGGGAACGCGAACGTTTGGAACGGGCAATGATGCAAAGAAGTCGTAGCAAGAGTCTCGAGAGAACTCCACCCCCTCGGGAAGACACACCACAGAGTGTCAGGGCGGACAGCGACGAGGAAAGCATAAACGATATCTAGGACTTCTCGAATGATACTCGAGAGCAATTTTGTAATAAGTGTTGATCATTACCGTTGGACCAAGTGCGCTCGCATGCCTACGAGGACGAAATCGCGTCGCGTGGTTGACGTCAACGTTATCAAATCTTCGGTATATCCACACGCCGCGATCCTGATCGTCTCATTTGTACGAGAAGACGTTGAAAAAGCGTGGAAAAGGCGTGCGAGTACCAGAGCGACAGAGAGAGAGCAACGTGTAGGAAATATGATACTCTCAGGATTCTTCGTTCCGCATACACACGCACCCAGGACATCCGAGATTTGCGAGAACGAAATATGTCTACCCACAGGATGTGTGACCAAGATGCGGTTAACCGAGAAGCGGAGGACAACCCGAGCTTCACAAAGCGAATCGAAGCACCGGGGCGGCCTCTCTTTCTCTTTCTCTCCAACGTCGAGTTGAGCGCTCGATGAAAGTTCCTCGTGCTCTCGAATCTAACGATTATCCGGCTCTTTCCTTGGATGGGAACTCCCGCCCGGACAGCTCGCAGGATGGAGAAACTCTCGCGATCCTCATTCCTAACGACGTTTCGCATCGATCAACTCTCCGACTCGATAAACTATGCGACGACGACTCAACTTCTCGTAACGGCTGTTCCAATACCACGCTCATTCCAACGCTGGTACATTTTCAATTTCCACCAGATTTGTAATATATTATATAGTTTTTAAATTTAACAATAACGAAAATTATTATTAACGAAAGAAAAGGCGAATGAAATTCTACCATTAAATATCGTTCCTGATAACAAAATGATTAATTAATCGTACTCCGTTCCTCATAACGATTCGCTCCGCGTCAAGGCATTCAATGGCGTGAGCTCGATTCGTGAATTCCTTCGTCGTGTATACACCTTGTAAATTCTTATTTTTTTCCCTTTCTCTAAATCCAACGATTTTCGGAGACTCGAGAAATGACAAAAATTGTAAATATTTTCCGTTCAATTTTCCAAATGCCAACCTTTTATTATCGATCGTCGATAATTTGATCGTCATTGCAATTGTGAAACGAAATAATCCACCGAAGTAAAAATTCAAACGACGATTTTCTGGATTTTTCTTTTTTTCCATACATACGATGAAACTTTCTTCGTAATTATCATCTGCCTCTGCATTTGTCATCGGGGCCAATGATTAGTATTTTCTGGCTCGCCGAGACTGAATAAATTTGTTTTTTTTTTTTTGCTTTCTTTTCTCCTCGTTTCGTCGAAAAGCAATTGTGCTTCAAGAGGGGTTAATCGCATATCGGTGCGATCGTCATTTCGGGATATCGCGTGTTACACAAAAGTGTAATATTGCCGAAGGTGGAAAGACGAGAAGAGAGAAAGGGAGAGAGAGAGAGAGAGAGAGAGAGAGAGAGAGAGAGATGAGGGGTAACGACTTTAATAACAGCGAGTTTCTTGGGCTCGGTAAAAAAGAATCGATTTCTATATCAATCTCGAATCTTATCAATTTTTCACGCAATATGACTCGTCATGAATTCTCTAGCATTACACGTTTCGGAGTTAGCGTGCAGCGAGGGTGCCAACACTTTCGTGTCAGCGGTTCTGTGGACTAAACTTATATTTTCCTTCGCGGATGCGAATCGATATTGCGATGTTCGACTTTTTTTTGACTCGTCCGATGTCCTCGATCAACGGTACCCACACTCTCACGAGTGAGTAAGATCAGTGTCAGCTGAAAAACAAAAAAAAACAACAACAAAGAGCAAATCCGGGCT
Source organism: Campopleginae sp. 14b (assembly GCA_030522525.1). Lineage (NCBI taxonomy): Eukaryota > Metazoa > Arthropoda > Insecta > Hymenoptera > Ichneumonidae > Campopleginae sp. 14b. The sequence goes on from JAPYYS010000201.1 coordinate 109,561, forward strand.
GTTCGCGGATTGGCTCGCGATCGCGAAGCTGCAATTAATTCGACATTAGTGTTGCTCCGTGTGTATGGAAGTCGCCTGGGGCGACACGAATCTTCCAACTCGTTCTCTCTCTCTCTCTCCCTCGCTCTCTCGCTCCGAAATGACACGGAATTACATGCTCGCACTCGGCCATTGCTGGAAGCCCCTCGTTCGGCGACTTCAATCTCTGATTCGAGTAAATACAACAATAATAAAACAACAACAACAAAGACCAAGAAAAAATAAAAGTAAAAACAAAAATTGAAAACGAAAAAAATTAAAAATACACTCGCGACTCGGGATGGGGCCGTTATTCAAATAATCAGGGATCGCGTCTCGGAGTTCGTCGAGCATTCAGGTTGAAAAAAAAAAAACAAATTTATATACGTACACACGAATGGGATGTGAGTCAACTCGAAACTCGTAACTTGTTTCATCCCATGGCTTCCAGCAGTGGGAGAGAATATCTTGTGGATTGAACAAATAATATCCAAATGTGTACGTCAATATGTATTTTATATTCATGTGGTTTGGTTAACACGAGCTCGATATTGCGTCGACGGTTCGGCTAATTAATATCAAGCGTAGAATGAAAGTGAAAAGCTTGTCCTTATCTCGACTCTTCTTTCTTTCTCTGCGCCCATTCCTTAAAATATAATTCGAGGGGACATCGCATAAATTTGTGATTGGTTTGCACATCAGGCAACCATCGAAAGCCGCTTGTTTCAGCTTTATGCATAAAAACTCTTGGCCGTTTATTTTTTACAGCCCCACGAGCTCTTCCTTTCGCCCTGAATCGAATAATCATTGGCTCGGGTTTCTCGGAACGAAATAAGACAGTGAGAAGCAAAGAAAAAAAGGCATGTGACCGTTTCTGATTTTTCATAACGATTTTTTATCGAGCGGCCCGACATCGGACAAATCATAAAAACACTCTACTCTGTTTCGATCGACTGTAAGCCAAAGGAAGAAAATTAGCGGATCAAGAAATCCTCAAAGGCTCGTTCATAATCATTCTCCCAAGTTTTCATTCCGCGATTGTCGCACGAGTCTTGTAAATATATTCATTCATATTCGACGAAAGTGACGACGTCGAACTGTCTAACAGAAGTTGATGAAGGATCGAGGTATCGAAACAATAGATCGTAAGCCCAAGCCAATGGATGATGAGAGGCGAAAAACGTAAAGAAAACTTAATTCATATAATTACGGAACAATATTGCAAAAAGTATTTTTCAGATTCCAAGTATACGTATAGAGCAGCCCCAGTCTCATTATTCGAAAAATCGTCAGCTTTAATTTAATCGATTAAAAAAAAAAAAACACACAGAAAAATGTCGAAAAAGGTCAAAAAAAAAATTACTCCCATCCGATAAGAATGATTGAAAAATGAATAACCACGATTTTTCGACAGATGTGGCATCGGGGTTCGATTAATAAAATACCAGTATTATTGAATGTATAAAAAAATTTAGATTTTACGATGCAAAGCTACGATTGAGTGTAGCGCGAACGAATAAACGTAGATACGACCGAGGTGTGAAGGAAATAAATAATAATAAAATAAAACATGAGCAGTGAGTATTGAGGATTGTATGAATCGAGAGGAATTAAGTTATAGTGAATTATTGATTCGATGCATTGAATGCAAACGATCAAACGTGTCTCGTATAGACAGTGCGCGATTTTCATTTTAAGGATCGCAGCAAGTGAAAATTTATTATTATTTCATTATTATTTTGTTCTCATAATAATTATTATGATTATTATTATTATTATACGATAGTGAATCAATGCTTTGTATAATAATGTCTGTATAGCAAAAGTTACTATATGGAAAAATATATTATACTAAATTTACATCCAAGAGTTCACTGTCATACTGTCTTTTTTCTTGCTTCGTTCTAGTTTCCCTCCCCCGCCCCCTCGCTTCCTCCTCATCCTCGTTAGTTTTTTTTCTCAATTTTCGCTATTATTTCAATGATAAATTGTAACGCGCATCGCTCTTCATTGCCGAGAGCTGTTAACGAGCATTTTATCGTTCCAATACAACAACAATGATAATGCAATCAGGCCATACATGCAAAACGGTTTACGAGGAGACGAGAGTGTGTGAAATTCATGCCCTTTATGATGAAAAGCGGAGAATACGCGAACGCGAAGCGTGACAGACCCCGAGAGGCTTAATCGCATTTGCTTATTTCCGCTGTAGCGAGACAGCGAACTAAAGGGGAGGAGAGAGCAGAGAAGGGGCTCTCGCGTTCGCCTTCGGCAGTACAGCAATTATGCGGCGAGGAGAACGAGAACGGGAAGGGGTTATTTTATTCCTATTAGGGTAAAACGGGTAGTCCAACCGCGTACCCCCAATTACGTGAAATTAATTTGGGCCCCCATTAGCGGTCAAGCGGCGGTCTTGTGTGAGTATGTGCTTTTCTCCGGTGCCATGCTGAAACGCACTGGACAATGATTGTCTAGCGACTCACTCACCCAACGAAAACACTCCTACTCATACATTTTTAAAGAAACGTTGATACCATTCTCTAAATTTTCTACTCAACGACATTCACATTCGCTCATATAATTCCTCGAATTACGTGTGCTCGATTAAACGATAACCTTGGAGAAGCTATTTTTATGTTCAGTTAATATTTATCATCAATTTCAATCAATAAATTTAATTAATCAATTTTTTATCAACCCGAAGAAGCTAAATTCGTCGGTTCCCTTACCGCTTCGTTCCTGGCCTCGTAACGACTACTTCTCGGGACGCACCGCGACTCCTGGCGCACGGCCATTATTTTAGGAAACACGTAAATGTCCGTCGACAATTTTTTTCCGCCATTTCGATGATTTTTAAAGTTTTACGGGACTTTGGATCGTCGAGGTGTTTTTTGTTTTTGTTTTGATCGTTGTTTGTATAACGATCTTTCCGTGTATACGAAAAGTGAAGACCCTGGGGTACGAAAAAGGGCACTTGGAGGATGTGGTCAACCCTGTGGCTAAATCGAGCTTTTGCCAGGCTTCTGGCTCGCTCATCCTGAAACTGAACGCTATTGAAAAGTTCTCTCGCGAAGCGTTGCTATACACATGCACGTAGAACCTCCGGAACAAGAGAGAGATATATATATCGAGGTTTACCCAAACACCCGTTGAACGCGACATCCTGCTGCATGGCTCTGGTTCAATAACTCTTCTATCCACGACCTGCTCCTCCGCACTCGCTATACCAAGCAATAGAAAGGCCAAGCACGAGAAGAGGAAACCGCAGCGGTTTATCAAGTTTCTCATACGAAAATTATGGCTACGTCCCAACGTTCTATTGCATTTTAGTTTCACAGCCATGTACCCATCATAACGAGCCCATAAAAAATAGAAACGCATTGATATCGACGAATCTTTCTTGCGGCTCTAAAAAAATTGATAAACGTGTCAAACAAAAAATGTCCGACTTTTCAATATTACGCAATCATCTTTTGTTTTTCATTAATTACCAAACGTCGAGCACATAACTTTGAAAATTGTGTAATTGCTGCGACACTCCATGAAGATAACAGGCCCATTTTTATTTCAAAATGTTCGTCATCAATTAACGAATTCAGAGTCATCGAACGTTTAATAAAAAAAACTCTTCAAGTTTTTTAAAGTTTTCCTAATTAAGTTTTCTATTCACATCAAGCAAAGACGAAAAAATATTCAAAAATTTATATAAGAGAGGGATATTGATTTGCTGAGTTCGTAACGGAATGAAAATTTACATTCGACCACAGGGAAAGCTTTTCAGGACAACGAGTGTAAGGTACGAGTCATCGTTCATTGATTTTCCAATGAAACTGTGAATGCAGAGAATTTTCGTTACATCTAAGCCAATGCGCCGGATAGTAATTTATTCCGAAAAAGCGAATTAACATAAACGGTGTTACGATTATTCTATGTGAATAGAGTCATTGGACATGCTCAGAGGCGAGGGATCTGAGAGGCGAGCGCGTATAAAAAGACGGAAAAAACGAAGTACAAGAAAATATAGTAAACGAAGGGAAGAAGGTGTGTGGTGATTAAGAGCGTATAATGTGTCCAAAAGGCACCTGCTCTTCTCCTCCACGTGTGTGTGTGTGTGCGTGTGCGCGCGTGTGTGTGTGTGTGTGTGCGTGTGTGTGTGTGCGCGCGTGTGTGTGTGTGTGTGTGTGAGGCCTCTATACACATAGATACTTGCCCTATCTTGTTCTCATCGAAGTGTTTTCGTACGATATATATATATATATATTTAATATGGCAGCAAGACCGAGAGACAGGCAGACCGAGGTACAGAAGGACTGTGAGCTCGACCGATGCTATCTCGCTGCCTGGGACCAGCGGACCACTTATATCGTTAATTGCTCCAACTTCCGGCATCACAACGTGCTGCGCGCGCGTTTATACCTTCGCGTGTGCGCAATGTGAACACGCATCGTGTTTTTCACCTTCTACAGGCTTACGACCTACACCTACACGAAATCCCATTGTCCTTTTGCATTATTTCGTTGTTTTCACTCAAAAAATAAAAAATAAAAATTGCTCGTTCCTGCAATTTTTTCACCTCCACTTTTTTGCAGTTCAAAATGTATAAATTAAGAAATTATAATTAGACGAGACATTCAGGGACTTCTATAATGTTTTTTTTTACAGAAAATTCACTCAGATAACTGCGACAAGGTCGGTGAATTTCGATGAATCGAACTTCCGGTGTTTTTTTCACGACGATCTGCGAATAGAACGTATAGAAATAAAAATACGCGTTCAGATCGAAAAATGTCATTGATTCATCGAGAATTTATTCATCGTCCGCCCTGCCTCAACGTTTGTCTCTAAATTAATCAAATCCACTGTAGAATTAACGATGATTCTAATTTTAAATGGAAAAAAAAAAAACAAATGAAAAAATAATTTGTGTTTAGGTGAAATCGCTACCGTGTAACATGTCGTAAAACGATACTGGAATGAAACTGCTGCTTCGTGCGGATTTGGGAGAGGTCGATTTTATACCATTTGCGTAAATGTACGACACGATATCGTGCTGGTTAATTTGCATGTTGGATACATCGGTGCGGTTGTAACGAGGCGAGAAGCGCTCGGCGAGAGTGCTGATGGTTAACCCAGCACACGGTCATCGATATGTGTAATCGATGGCGATACTCGACGATTATCCATGCAACTCTACTTGTGGAATGAGCGCAATATACACACACTATATTTAACCGATTACACTCTATGCATAAAGGGTGTCCTTAATACGAATTAACAAATTTGACTAATTTATAAATTGAAAAAATCTCTTTGCTCAATATTTTACGAATTCGCTTTTCGTACTCACGGTTTTTTTTATCAATTCCGGAAATTGCAATGACGACCGATCGATTAATTGAGAAATTATAACGAGATAATTGAATAAAATTAACGAAAAATTAATTTGAATGAAAATGAAAAATTGTGTTGCGTAAAAATGGGCGAAGAAAAATGCAAGAAAACTTTCAATCCTAATTCAAGGGCTTACGAGGTTCATTAAGCAGACGAACCAAATTTTTAGTCAATGAAAATGAGTCCTCATGAACGCTGCGGTGCGTGGATGAAGAAAAAATGTCACGGTTTCCGAAAAGTGAAAGGAATCGGTGGGACTGCAAAGATTTCGTGTCATTTTAGAGTTTTAATTGATTCCTTGACGTTTCCAAGAAATTCCGGAACATCTGTTGAGAGTGAAATGGTGGCCACCGTGTATATGGGAATGGGTGTCGATTGGGAATGCCTTGGGGCGAGAATAGTCGCGCTCGCGGCTCACCGGCCTCGCGATGACAAATGATTAATTCCCCGTTTCTCTCAATTCTGTCATCATAGAAAATACTCAAGCTCGATGGGTTCAGCGACTGTCAACCGGTAAATTCGCTCGAGGAAAAACGTTCGAGCATTCGAAGAGACAAGAAAAAATTGCGACTGGTGAGAGGCACGCGTTTGCCAAGTGTTCCATCGATGTTTCCGAACGACATGTAGAAGTATGTAACGACCATAATTAGTAACGAACCAAATTATTTTGACGGCATTTGGATTGTGATCGCCGAGCGTAATTCTCGTCAGGATAATCGAGTGTGTGCGTATTTATTTGTCGTGTAAATTAATTGTCGAAACAATCGTTATGAGGCGGAAGGAGGGAGAACGGAGGAGAGAAAACAAGAGCAAGAGAAGCCAATTATTGATGTTAATGAGTGTATAATTGCCTATCGCGATCGGTAATGCGTGCATATCACGCGTGTACTTAACGGGCTCCGTAAAATAATTTCCATTTGCACAAAAATGTCAGAGCTTTTTCGAGCTCTCGACAAAATCGGCATCGGACTTGACGATCGTTTCCTCTTCATTTTCCCCTAATGATTCAGCCCTTTCTCTCCCTATCGTCGCGGCTGCGTCTCTGCGTCAACAATTCGGTTACATATTGGACGGCATGCCAGAGAAACTGCGGCATCAGTGCATGCGGAGTCGTGTGTTTTGTGAACTCAATGAATTACTGCGATCGTGATAGCCACCGAATGTTTAGCCAACAGTCCTTGGGCTCGTGCTGTGCGGCAAACGTTTTACTCTACATGTGACTCGCCTCGCATTTACACCCTCGTTTTTTGTCGGATAGTAAATTTTTCTCACGGACAAGGAGACCGCATGAGAATTGCCATCGTTTTGGACGAACCAGCACAAATTTCGTCCTGACAATGCTGCCTCGTTCACACGTGCATATATAAGTTTACGTGTGCGTGGCCCACGTTCTCTCGATTTAGTGGCGAGAGCGCAAGCACATGTCGGTGCAATTTAAATATTCTAATTATAAATAGATGGATCTTAATCTCCAACTGGGGCAGTTCCGACACAGAGATGAGTCGACGAAGTTTACTCCGTTTAACGGCTCTTACGCGCGAGTGAACGAGCATATGGTGCCTCTACTCACGATCATTGCTACACGTAAGCTGCATGGCTATTCGTTCTAAAGGCCAGAGATTCGCGGTTAGCGTTACTTCCACTTTGAGAATATAAACGTATTCCGAGTTAAATCGACCAGAGCCCAAGCTATTTATTATTTTCATATTTTTTCCCTTTTAATTAAGAGAACCCCGAGTGACCAGGAGAGCCATGGATTTTAGTCACGATTTTTTGGGCGTGTGGCCACAAGCAGACATTAATTGGATCCAAAAACCGACGGACTGGAAGGTTCTTATCGAAAAATGAGCTTTTGTTTTATCCTCGTTTGTGATAATCGGAGTTGGAACATGTCCTTTGTTTTTTTCCTTAACGAACATTGACAATCAATCTGTGTTGACTATTTAGTGGTTCGTGTCAGAGTGGCTTAATGACTTTCATCGCTATAATGAGTTGGTCAAGTTGCTCATTATTTACATGTGGATGTAAATGTATAGAAATGTGGAAATGAGTGGTCCGATTACCGCTGGATAATCGAAGAAACAATTTAAAAAAGCGCATGCGTTATTATCGTCTAGGTAGGAGGGAGTAAGATTGAGGATAATATCTATCGTTTTATCGTATCATAATTAAATGACTCGAAAGTTAAATGAGGCGTAGAAAACGTTGAACAAGCTGATGAGCAAGAGAAAGAGCCTGCCAGCATCGTTGGACATTGCGAGCAACGAAGACACTGCACTAATGACTCGACTTCTGGCAAGGCAAATGACGATCGTCGCTGCTGTCGTCGTCGTCGTCGCGTCGGCAAGCACAAAAAGTACATGCATAAAGGTTGCTTTGCATGCGCTTCAAGAAAACCACCGAGTCTGTAGGACATTACTTATTCCCGCTGTGCGCGAAACCGTGCGCCAGCGATAATGCCCTTGCGGTAGGTATAAGTCTACTTATTCCTTACTCCAACTCGACTGTCACGAACAATTGATAAAGTAGGTGACAAGTTGTTAAATTACTCCAACAGTCTTCGAGGCGTGGCGAGCATAAGTAATATCATTCAGACTACTCCGGATGCGAATATTTATACTTATCGAAACTGCAGCTACGAAATTAACATCGAAAAATTACTGTTACATCAATCCAAACCGGTGACAAGCTGAAAATTCACTTTTTTTTACTCTCTAGACATTTTTTCAGGAAAACATTTTCTTATTCGTCTGTCTCTTATGGAAACATGACGATGGGGCGACTAATTCACATGGTTAGTCGTTGATCAGTGTCATTCCGGTATTCATGAACCTTACAAATGTTTACGATAGAAAATAATACGATAAAAAATATCAAATAAAAACTTTTGGTACTTTTGATCACCAGTGAGGCTTATTGAGAAAAATCAGTTCACTAATGGTCTCTTAGTCATGATTACTAATGGAAAATGTTTCCCAGACAGTCGAAATGGACAAATTATCGTTACAGAGAAAAATTAAGGGATGAGCTTGATTTTTCAGCAGTTTTTGTTTATAACAAACTTAACAATTCTTAGATTGTTATTAAATTGACGTCGGAATGACGAATAAAATGACTAGACGTCCTAATGGGTTTAATGCTGTGCAAAATATCTTCGTAATTGCGTTATAATTAGTAGTAATGTGCTATTAGTCCTGGAACGTAATAAGGGATGTGGGAAAAAATTCGAAGACTGTGGACAGTGAAAATTCAGAGAAACGTCGAAGGTTTTTCACATTTGCTTCTCAACGTGTGTGGTTAATCGATGTGTTCAGGAAAACAGTAACCAGCCCATTGGCTCAACTTTCTTAGGATTCAGATTTCAAGAAAATCAAGACAAGGCATTGATTTTATTAATTTTAATGCAAAAATCTCCAGGTCCTTAGAAAGTTTGACATAATTATGATATTTCATTCCAAATTGTACAGAAACTCAGAGAATCTCGGTAAATTTTTTCGAGCATAAATAATGAGCAGAATTTTTCGTGATCGATTCATCGGAGATGAAGAAATCATTGGAGTCTATGAGAAGTATTAGTAATCCATGTGTTAATTGACAGAGTGAAGAAAAATAAAGAACTAATAAATGGAGTTGAGTTTGAATGAAAACAAATTTCTCTCGAGTGACTGAAGACTGACGTGGATTATGCGTGCACGTCAAAGTGGCGGGTCCGGAACGCGTAGAGAGTGAAACAAAGAGAAAATAAAAGAGTGAGAGAGGAGAAAAGTATTCTTTGGTAAGATGGATGGAGAATCATTTAGGCAAAAGCAATATATAGTGTATAGGTCCCGCAGGGGAAGAACTATTAATTACGACAAAGGGACCGCCAGGGCGCGAGAGCACCCTTATACTCTCGGGTGCACCATCTGCACAACCGCGCTGCTCGCATTTGCGGCAAGTTTGAAAGAGCGAACGATTAGTTACTGTAACCAAATTATCTTGCGGACAAAATGAGAAGGGTTTTCTCTCTTTCTCTCTCTCTCTCTCTCTCTCTCTCTCTCTCTCTGGTCCTCTCTGCCTGTCTCTCTTTCTCTCGACTGTAACAGGTGAAACGCGATCGTCTCAACGGGACGGAGTAAAATTGCAAAAGTTTTCCCACCGCTCTCCAGAGTTTGGCGAGGCTAATTCCCGAGACCCAGAATACTCGAAAATGTACGCCGATTCCAAGAATTCCCAATTCCAGTCAAACTCGACACGAATCTTTTTCGGAAAATGTACGAAGAATAATGAAAAAGTTGATGAAAAAAAAAAAATTCCAAGCTCAAAGAGTTTTGAAATTTTCCAACATCCGTGAGAAAGGTCGCAATCGGAAAAAAATTGATTACGAAATGGTAATAAGAAGAAGAGCATTCCATCAGCAGCTCCGAGTGAACACGAACGATCGACGGAATGACTGAAAGGTTGGGTCACGGAGTGAGGTCATACAACTTCATTTGCACGAGGCGCACAGAGTGGCAGCGTTAATTAACCTGTCTCTGTTAATACTCAATTAATTCTCATAGTCCTAACACCTTAATGCGATCGAGGCAACGACTTTTCGTTTTTTTGTTTGGTTGATTCACTGAACGAAAAGAGCTGGACACTGCAAAGACGTTATTATGTAGCGGTGTGCACGAGCAAACAGAAATTATTTCCAACGCCTCGTAGAATGAAGAAAAAATGAAAAAAAAAAATCATTAAGACAAGAATTTTGTGTAAAAAACAAAACGTTGGAGATTTTATTACTCCGCAGTGGCTGTAAGACCGTAAGGACGATAAGGCGAGTCGATGGAAACGACCATACATGGAAAGAATGCGGATTGAACGGTAAGCGAAAGGGAGGAAGAGAGAAAAGAGACGAAGCGCAATGACGGAGAGCAAATGAATAAAAAACTATTGAGGAAGAAAGTGAGAAAAAAGAGACGATGTGCAAAGCACATCGAAGCTCCTTTCTCAGCATTGTCATGTCGGACAAGATGATCGTTGCTCATTTGTTTCGTGGCAGGCGGCATCTAGTGTACGATGTGCATCACACATAGATATTGCTGCTGTGCTTGACCCTTTTGTCTCACCTCTCCTCAGTGCCGAGTAATTTAGTACGTCAGCACCGAATATTAATTCGAATTCTTTAGCTCGTAATTCGACAGAGAAGGTGAAAGGCAACAAAAGAGAGGAGCAACGGCGAGAATCAGAGACAAATGAATGCATGAAAAAAAAAAAAAAAAACAAAGCAGAAGGAATACACGAGCTTCTCTGCTCACGCTTGTTCTGTGACACAATAGATCATGTGTCTTACGAAAAATGAGACTTTCTTTTCCGCAGTTAATTAATTTACGATAGACCGTTGAATTGGTAGAAAAAACAATTACGAAAAGAAGATAATCATCAAAGTTTTCACTGATTAAAGAATTTATGATCATTTTCTGAATCCCGCAAGCGTCGCAATCAATGACGAAGCACACGTCAAGATATTCAAATCGTTAATGGAGATGGAATGATTTTTGTTTTTTTTTTTCCATAAAACAACAAATTCCGAGATCACGACCAGTGCAAATCGAATTTGCCAGTCGAATCGAGAATTCCGGAACGTGTATAGAGGACAGGAAATGAGGAACATTAGGGAAAGGTTGGATAAAGGGCTCCAAATGTCGGAGGAATCGGCATTTATCACTGGAACGAAAATAATGTTTTTCAGCTTCGAGAGAATTTTTTGTCCAGCGAATAAAAATATCTTCGGTAGCAACAGACACACAGACATGCGAATTAAATATCAGAGCATCCAACCGGACGTCCCGCAGAGCGTTCGACTTCGATTTCTCGCTTTGTTCGCCAAGAGACTGTTATGGGCGATGGAGCAGGGCGGGAGGAGACATATTCTTTGGGGACTCCCCGTTGCGGATAAGTGGAATCATTTCAACGATTCGTGATACGTGAATCTCTTCGACCATACAATTTTATATATTACCTTCTTCTTTTGACTTCGCTCAGACTCCTTCTGGAGTTGCGCTTTCTTGTTGCTTCCAGCGCAGCACAAAATTCCGATTCCCTCCTCCTCACCGATACCGACCCACACGCACACCGATCTTCGTATATTGATTTATATCAGCGATTGATTAGTAGGGAATGACGAATTATTTCTAGTTAAATGAAACTCATAAGCCTCCGTGTGCACACTGGGTCTTTGTGACCCCAACCATTTTCCATCACCAATTCGTTTGCATTCAATGGGCACGAATATTTCGGCGACCAATTCTCGTTTTTGTCAAAAAATCAAGTTGGGGCCTTAAAATATAGATAATTGAGTGAATTTTTTTTTTTTTTTTAATGGATATTTGCCGGATCACGACGATTTGAGAAACACCTCGGGTCAGATTGACCCAATATGCTTGAAATTTCAATTTTTTTAAAAGTTGTGTTTTTTCCGTAGATGGTAAAGCGCAAATACGAAAGCTCACGACGGGCCAACGGGAATCAACGATAAGAGAAATTTACGTAAAAAAAACATAAATACGTTTGAACACTTGAAAAATGATTTTCGACAAACGCTCAGAGCTTAGGGAGTCCCAAAAAGGCTCCAAAAAGAAGTGCGATAATCCATATCGATATATCGAATTTATCGAGAAGCGGAAAGATAAAACCGGGGCCTAGGGATGGGCGGCGAGTTCCAAGAGAGTCATAACGAGAAGCAAAATGAGGAATGGTTGATGCCACGCAGAGCATCGATGCTCGTGGTAAAGCGATCTGGAATGCTCGTCAACGAGCTCGCGAGGGATGTCGTGGCCGGGCGTTGTCGTTGTCGAGGACGAAAGAGGGCGAAAGAGGAGAGGGCGCAATAATTAAGGCGCGATGTAGTAAATAAGAGTCTTGATGTGTCGGAGCAAAGATACATATATAGAGAAAAAGCTTTGTGACGTGTATTGATGATGGTAGCACTGCCATCTTTTAACTACCGCTCCGCGCTCCGTGCATGATGATGCGCGTGAGAGAAAAACAAAAAAGCAACATTTCTGATTGAAGGAGCAACAGTTATGGTTGCATCGAAATATACGACTAAGCCGAGCCACACATACGCGTAAACAATCCATCATGTGCTCGTGTGAGAGTCATATTAGAGCCTAATTTGGCAGCGTGCCGGTTGTTAAATTTAATTACAAAAATAATCGGATAAAACTTTTTTTTACCCTTCTCTCGCTCTTCTTCCCACACTTCTTCGCGTTCACGCACACACATGCGCGATCTTCAGATACATTAATTTAATTATTTCCTTCTTTTGGCCAACAATTCGTATTTTTGTGTGTCAAAAAATGAAACGGAGAAATGCAAATGATGCTCGTTTTTTATTTCGCTAATTTTCGCATCTGCTGTCGCGCGAGGACACTTTTCGCTCTCGGTACTTCGGGGAGCCGAGAGCTAGATTGAAAAGCCGAGAGGAAATATGTAATTTGTCAAACTTGTCAAGAAAAGACAGCACTCGGAAAACGCCTCCGCGGCAGGTTCACCGAAGCCCTGTCGATTGTCTTTATATATAGATATATTCACGAATATAAATGAATTGATGCTTAAGGCTACACGCATTATGGGAGTTAATGAAGCGTCCTAAAATTCGAGAAAGTAACACGTTCACGTTTTATCCACCCCATTGCACCTACCAGCCTTCAAAACACCATGAGAAAATCCAGTCCACAGGATTTTTGTAACCGGCCTAAAACAACTCGAGAAAAAATCATTACGAAACGTCAAATCGCGACACATGCAAATTTAAGGCGCAATTCAAATTTCTACTTATATGATTCCGAGTCAAATATGGAGAAGCTTGGAGCTCGGGCATGGCCCCTGATCGAACGATGAACAACGAAATTGTCCTCTCCAGTGTCAGCCAATTGAATTATTTTTTTATTTTTCATTTTTTTTTAGCGGAATTTTCAATCAGACGGGACGATCGAAGTTTCCGGGCTTAGGAATTTTTTCTCGGGGGAGTTTCCGATGAGTTTTGCAATGATGGTGGTCGGTAAATCAAAGAGAATAGTTTGGATCGATAATTATAGTTACAGTCGAGTGAAAAGAAATGATTAACGGTGAAGGGAAGAGCGAGGCATGGTTAACACTTTCGTGCTCGTTGAATCGAGTAGTTCATACATACTGACAATGTTGCATCCGCGCAGGTTAATAAACGTACGAATAAAAACATGAATATATCTCTGTAAAAGCGTTCACGATGTTTTCCCAAGTGGAACGAGTTAAGGATAGGAAATTCTCGACTGGTATTGTGCAACATAATTATTCGAGTTAACGAATTAAATTGTGAAATGCGTAGCGGTCCGCGTAGTACGCGCAGAACATTTTATATTATCGCGAAACATTTTATGCATCGAATTATGTGCAGTTTGTCTTAGTATTTACCGATCAACTGTTAACGATTCGAAGACGCGAAATTTTATTCTTGATTTCACGACTCGGAGGTCGTAACACTAATCGATTGACTGGCTCGTTCCTTAGGCAAGAAAAATACTCAATTTCCCGCGTGGATATGTAAAACTCGAGTGCTTTTTATTTCTCTCTCTTTAATCGCACAATCTCGAGATTCGATCATGCGAGACGCAGCAAAATATGTTAGATTCGTGTAGAAATGTAACGGTGATTGAAGCGAGTGATTTGCGGCTAAATATATGCGCGGAGAGCGAGATGAAGAGAAAGAGACGAGAAGGAAGTCAAAGGGAAAGAGAGAGGTGTGTTAACAGCAAGATCATAGAGAAAACCTGCTGTGTAGTGCCACAAACAATCCGACTTAAATCCAATTAAGGTAAACCGGATGGTTAAAACAGTAAAATAACAGAATTGTTGTCTTTCTCACGATTTCTCTAATTCTCTAGATGTCGTTGCGTCCCTCGAGCTGCTTGACAGGGTGCAGAGTCAGGCAACTTGAGAGCGAGGGGTAGAACCCGAACCCCACGCCCTCTCAGGGATGTCCGCGCAATATCTTCTGTTTCGTGCTTCATTTGCCTTCTCTCTCTTTCCTCTTTGCCTTGAATGGTTACTTTGGACTCTCAACTGCTTTCTCTCTCTCTCTCTCTCTCTCTCCCTCGTTCTCCGCATCGCCACCCTCACTGTCAACGAATGGTCTTTCCCTCCCTCCATCTAGCTCTCTCCCTCTCTCTCTCTCTCTCTCTCTCTCTGGCTTCTCTTTCTCGCTATGATCGCGGTTGACCAAGCAAAAGAGCGAGGCTCGCAACAGCAGCGCACGCAGCTTTCGAAAGGACCATAAAACGATAAATTAAGCCGGTAGTGGCGACCGTAAAGGCATCATTCTCGGCGCACCGCACATTATTACCAATTGCCATTGCTACACTCTTGGGCTATTTCGAAGCCGATTCATCCACTACACTGTTTGAAAACCAGCCCTCGCCTTTTATACTCCCATCAATGCAAATATATACATATATTTCTCTTTTTGTACAAATACATGCATTCCTATATATGTATTGAGAGCTCGACGTTTCCATCCACAACTTCCGAAGATGTCACCCGCGTCAGGACAGTTATACGACACGGCTTTTTGTCTCGGTCACGAGTTATATGCCACCTCATAAATTTAAAACCCTCATCGCCCTCAGTCCGTCCTCGGCTTTGCGTTACGTGACGAGCTACACCGAACACTCAAGCTCTTCACTTTTCGACCAACTTGAACTGTCTTTTACATCAATTGCGGGTTAAAGACTCATGGCCACGGAAAACTGACTTGGATATTGTTTTTCCTCAGAGTCCACAACATTCTCGCTTTATGTACTTTCGTGCGAGAGCCAACGACGATTTGTTTTTAAAGAAATCGGGTCGAGCGCGGATAAACGGATCCGGGGACGTCACAGGCGATTTTTTCTTTCTTTTTCGCGTTGAAACCCTTAACAGGCTAGCGAGAAATATAAATAGAAGCAATAATCGGAAGTTACTACTTTTGTTCATCTCAACAGAGACACCGATTTCCGTTTGATTGGCTCGGATTCGTGGATGAAAAACTGCTACTCGGTTTTGTTTCGTTTTTTTAATGAGAATCGTTCTGCGAGGCGAAGATCCATAATTCCGATGGACTGGAGTTGGATCTTGCGCCATAAAAGGTCATTTCTTTCAAGGACCGCTATGAGAAATAAATCGCTGGCAAACAACCCCCTATAATAACGACAACGATTTCGGTCATTTAATTCCGTGCGATTCCGTTCTCCCTTTTGCGAGGGAGGAATTCGTCGACTTCCCATTACCAACATTTTCGTCCTTGTCTTGGAACATCCGCACAAATGACAGTGATATTACTGGCTCGCGGTTTTGTACAGCACGCACTGATTATAGACCATTCCAGGGGCGTAAACAACCGATTCTTTCCTTCCCTTCCACCCTTTCCCTCTTATCTCTCTCCCTGTCTCAAGGTCTTTGATTTTTTCCGCACAGGATCTCCTACGAGAAATTCGTACACTCTGCAGTAATATGAGCGCAGAAAAATCTATACGATGAAAGAACAACGGGTAACTTTCGATTGTGGAGGATAATGTGGAGTCAAAATTATTAATTGGCCAAGGAAACGGTCTGAGAAGAAAAAAAATGTTAATCGCGATGATTCACATATAAATTTCGTTCCACACGAAATAAAATATAAACCTGAAAGAGTTTTCGTTTCGTAATTTTTCCTGACCACAATAATCAGGTGTATTATCGTTAAGAGCCTCAATGACCTATAATTTGGAACGTAAACTTCGGATATAAACACAGATCCAATATTACGACTGCGAGGACAGCTGTTCGGAGATAAACTTTGGAGTTGTGTCAGAAAATAACGAATCGACGGTTGTCCACCCCGATGAAAAGCCGGCCCCGCAAGCTCACCCTTGTAAAATTGAGTCGCTCGTGGTAGTGTGCTCGGTAAATGCTCGAAGGTGAGCACGGGGTTAATTTGGAATTTCAATTTTACCTCGAATCAGGAAATCTTCGGAGCAGCTGGTCGTGCGGATACTCTTGTGTGCATCGGTGTGCTCGCTCGCGCGACGAAACCCCAATTACTCGGGTTTGTATGGAGATTACTATATATACATACACGCGTATTAAGTATATAATAACTTTTAGTGTAGAAAGTTCCTCATACGTGTACAGCCCGTGGATATCCGAAGCTTAAAGGGAAGCACACCGGTAATGAATTGTGTTTCATTTCAGTTGCTCTGAAACGTGTAATTTTGGTTCTCTCACAGTGGCTAATTAGGCAAGGACATCTGTGAGCAGTGGCTCTCAAACGAACCATCAGTTTCACCGAATAACATTAAAATCTTACTGAAGATCAATAACCACTATATTTTCAAGTTTTCCCACGCAAACTACCTTCAAACTTTGAGCCACACCAAACTCGTTACGATTATATGGAAATATTTATAAACATTTATGTAGCTATTCCATTGAACAAGTTGGCACGTAATCGCGTTTTTCATTATTGTTCTCGCTCAACAATCCCAATCGCGATGACGATAAAAATAATTTTTTGCCCTTTTTTTGCGACTGATCTGACGGGCAAGGAAAGGTCATAAGAGACACGTAATAAGGAAACCTCAGGGAAACGCAGCGGTGGGAATTTTCATAAAGATTTAAATTTTCTAAAAAAAAAATGGAGAATGAATATGAATTTATCTATGCCCTGAAAAATGATTAGTGGGCAATGAAGAAAGGGAATAAATAGATAGAAACATAAGCAATCGCGGCAGAAGCAGCAGAAAAGCAAAATAAAAAAATAAAACTGAACAAATGCTACGAAGGCGAAAATGTAAATAAAAATAGGAATAAAAATAAAAACGGGAATAAAGACGTCAGCCACAATGGGATGAATAAAAAAATGAAGGATGGAAAGGAAAGGGAGGATGAAATATGAATTTGAAGCTATTGAGATAGTAAAAATGGGAGATTGTGAAGAATTTGAAGATAAGGATTGCCTCTGGCACCAGTAAAATGTAGAGAAATTGAAATAATTATGTGACGTTGAAAAGCGAGACTGAGAAGTGTACGAGAAGCGTTGAGGAAAGGGTGTAAAGGGTTTGTAAGCTTCGTGACAAATTGGTGACCGTTAGTTGCCGGGTCTCTGGTTGTATACATATGGGAGAGTAACCCGTTGAAAAATGCGCGGCTCAAAGGTGCAGAGAGGGAGTTAGAGAAGACATCCGGGGGCGTTTTTGACGACACCGGAGGAGGCCTTTAGAATGTGAAATTTGGAATCCTTTATTTAGTCAACAAGGTGGGATCCACCGGTGCTCTGCCGAGAAAAAGTCTCTTTCGCATCGTCAATTGCGTGCGACCTCCCTAGGCGACAATTTTCCTCTTTGCCTCCATTAGCGTTGCCTCTTTGCTAATGTATCCCCTCAGAGTCCCTTAAGGCATCTATTAGCGTTTGCATAGCTTATTTCAATCGTTTTCTTGGCTCGAACTCGCTGTTGGATTTCGCTTTGGTCCTTCGCATAAAATACTATCGAGATTTTACGAGACTCTGGAGACTTTTGGTGCTACCGGTCGAATTGCGATTCGCAACGGTGCTTCCGTACCGAGCAACCTCTTCCTTTACGTTCTCCACGCCAATTTGTTGCTGACTTCTATACTCTCCGTTGTATACATATTTCTCACGCATTAGCGACAGCAAGACCGCATAATGTACGTCGCTTTCTCGCCTTCCACCGAAAAATAATAAGTAATGTAATAAACGAGTGACGATGACTCGGCTCCTCACGAGCCAGCAGTTTCCTTTTCCCCGGAAAACGTGAATTCAAAAGTGACGTTCGCCGCGCAGCACATTTGTAATGGTCGTGGTGCGTCGCGCCTACTGTAATAAATTATCTCCGCATATTTTATCCTTTCCAACGTTTATGCTATTTCCGACCTCACCGTTTATACTATTTCACTCAATTTATCTGCCGATTAAGTGTGTATTAACGAGATAGAGATGTAACGAAACAAAAAGACATTCGAAAGATTCCACGGCCTTAACTCAGCCTCGAAAGTATCAAATCCTCGTCTTCTTCTCCTTTTTTTCTTTTGCATTCAATAAATTCAGCGAGAACACGATTCTCTTAAAATCTATCGTAATCGAGCAATTTTTCTAAGCAGACAAAATTCGAGTCTCATTTTTCTTAGCCCGTTAAGCGGGCGCTTATATATTATGCTAATATTCTAATCGTCCGAGACACCTCGACACTTCTCACAAACATCGTTCCAAGCCACTCCATAAATATATAGCTATAGGTCAATGGGTTCGAGGCGAGGAGGATCATCGACTCGCGTCTCGTCTCGTAGTGCGACAGCCAACGATCTCGAATCTCGATTTCATACGTATATAGGCGCGCGAGCCCACTCTGCTCCGATCTCCTCGAGTCTCGTGTTACACACCCGGTTAAATTATAACTTTAGCTCGTGTGTCTATGTGTTGCCGAGATCAGTCTCTTCCACTCCGTACGAGCAGCTTTTTTGCCTCGTCGCATTCGAATTAGCCCCAAATTTTCAGACACACACACACACACACACACTCGGATTTTCAGTCGTCAACATATTTCTATGCAACGGATGAAAGACCCGAACATCAGAATTAATTCGACTGAACTTCTCGGATCTCGCTCGCGTCAAAATCCAACGAGAAACGCATAAAACCCGTCGCTGACAGATTTTACTATCGATCTACGATACACGACGCTTTATAAGAACAGCCAAAACTGTTGGAATCAATTTAGTCTGATTTTTATGGTTTCATCAATTACCGCTAATTGCTGATTCGATAATTAAACATTTTTATCGTCATTTTCACGATTTTTCGATAGCTGAATAAATAAATCAACGAAAAATCATTTTTTTTAAGGAATTTTGTGAAAAAAAACAACGTAATTTCTATTTTTTTTTATTAATTTGCCAGGTCGTCCCTGATATAATATTTTTTTCTTTGGTAACCGAGGCATGAAATTTAGCCGAGAGGGATTATTGGCATGTGCATGTGGTCGAGAACTGGTCCTGGTGGGTATTGTAAACAAAAAGATGGTGAAGATCGGTTGGGGTAAAAAGTGGGTATTTATCAGGGCGACGAAGAGAGAGAGAGAGAGAGAGAGAGAGAGAGAGGACGCGAGAAAGGAGTGGATGAGAGAATGGAGAAGAACGGGGAGGCTCTTAGCGAGTTCCAAGGGCTCATCCTCTTGGAAAAGACGCGGCAGACCTCCCACGTCGAGTAACCCGATATGCGAGACCCGGGGGTGACGATCCCGATCTCTAATTGACCATGCTTCACCGTGTGTCAGACCATAGACCCCTCTCCCCCCCTTCCTCCCCCACCCTCTCCTGTTTTACTCTTTTAGACATGATCTTAAAACGTGACGTGTCTCCATGACGAGACTGTAATAATCGTTCCGGACGTGAAACACACTCGCCCTCGTCGCATTCTCTCTTAAAATAAATATTTTTTCCATTCTCATTAAAAATCTCTATTCCCCCATAAACCCTCGCACTATGAGTTCTTCTTAAAAAAAACCACCATCAAATAAAGTACAAAAAATTTTGATAAAATTTCGATAAATTGTGCCAGTGGAAAGCACAAAATTTGAAAAATGATGATTTCGCATTTTTTTTTTCTCAAAATTGATGGCAATGTTGCCAATATAACGAAAAAATCTTTCGTACACGTCGTTACAAAGTCACCTACTCCGGCTGGATGAATGACGAAGCGTATGCACTTGGTGAAAGAATAAATAGAACAGAAAATTTCTAAGGAACCTCAGTAAGTTTGTTCCCACGTGTTGATATCAAGTGAGAAAAGAATGTCTCGAGAATGCAATACCGGACGGCGTAGTTGTTGGAGAATAACGAATATATTCTCTGGGTTCTTCGACATTCAATGTGTATGCAATTTTATCGAGAGCTGCACAGCGCGCGATGGTTATAATCTGGAAATGGTTTGAGCTACCGGGGTTGCATGTATATTATAAATAAATATATCTTGATATTATATGGAAAGATATATGTATATGAGGGCGGATGAATCATTGGCCTGCATAATATACGGCGCCGGAACGCTCGATGCAATTTCGTCGCTGTTATTTGTTCGTTCCAACGATTGTTTCACGGCCGACTAGTCTGGAGTAAAGCGGGGTTGAAAAGGCTACAGATAGAGAGAGAGAGGGAGAGAGAGAGAGAGATGATCTGTATATGCAGGTTGGATGGGTGCACGGTAGCGAACGTATCACGCGGTTCCGATAGCCTCGCACAAATTCCGCGCAATCACGGCGAATTACTCGACTGATTGGATCGTTTATGCTGATCCTTTGATCCCGTCGCTTCTCTCCTCATCCTCATCAGTCTCTCGCTCTCTCGTTGCTTCTGTTGAACCTCAACACATGTATCTCTGCTCTTTCTCTTCCTTGAACATTAGAGTATTGGCTCGTACTCCTTGAACCCCCACATTTATATAAAAATATATATAGCCCATCTGAGCTTCCCGTTAGAATTTATCATCGACCAAATAAGGCAGAAATAAAATGAGAAGAATCTCTCTTATGCATATATAAGAGGTGCAGTGGTCATTCCCGCTCTCTGGCGATGCTGCTCGCAAGAAAATCTCTTCCCGGAGATCTCTCTGCGGTCAGGGACAATCAGCCGAGGAATTACCAATATGATTGCCACTGACATATCCTCTCTGCGCCGACAAAGCTTACACTATCTATATATCTCTCTCCCTCGGTTTTTCTCATTCTTTTTATGTCGATTTCGCGCTTGGAGTTTCCACCAGATCCCACAGGACCAAGCGCCCAGTGGCTCACGGAGAATTATAACTTTTTGTTATTTGCACAGGCGAAATCGTAGAGCGTGCGTTAGGATCTTGAAAACACTCGATCTATACGTAAATATACGATATTATATATAATACGCGAAATTCAGGTAGCCCAGAGAATAATCGTGAAAAGTTGCCCTCATCCCGCCGCCCGTTCCATTCGCCTTTATTGTTATTTTTTTTCTTCCCTCATACGGATCATTGTTTCGTACGAATTTATTGCAATTCGACTCAAATAGGCACACGATTTATATTTATTTTCGGTAACAAAAGTGCGCATTGCGTCAAAAACAAGTTTCCCCATGAAATTTCTTGTTGGGATAAAAAAGGACGAGGAATAAAAATGAAAAATATATAAATTTGCGTGTACGAACAATGAGCAACGTTTCTCTGTGCAATAAGTATGAGAATTGAGCTGCTCATTGTTTTTATAGCGCGCTTCTCGCCTTGCACATGATGCTCTCGACGCTTCAAAGTTTCTCCTTAATGCTCCTATCGTCGTTAAACGAGAGCAAAATACTACGTAACCTCGTTTACGTGTACACATATATATTACAACACATAGACACAGGTAAACCGAAGCGAGAAGCCACCACGAATTACAATGACCATAAATTCCCATACAAACTACTCGCAGTGTCCTAATCGACGTTTTCCTCTACGCACCTGCTGTCCAGCCAAGTGCGAATTTGCTCCCTTCGCTTAATTATGGCCCTGCTCATCTTCTCCTCCATGATGCTTAACAATTTCCTTTGCGCAACGGTTTATTAAAGATTTAATAAAACGCGAATGGCTTGGACGTCCTACAGATGTGCGAAAACATTTAATAAACACCATAGAATCAAGGAAGAAAAAACTATACAAATATATAGGAGAACCATGAGGCACCGCGTCGATGCTTTTCGCGATCCATAAATTCAACCCCATCGCCCAAAGTTTATCAGCTTTTCAATTGCCCATAGAAATTTGTAAGTTTCCTCGTTGAATGGAGATCGAGGATAGAAACTCTTAAGCCCGATTAAGCGCACGCAAAATAAATTAGCGAGAGAGTCCGACGAGTCAAGAGCAGAAGAGAGAGAGAGAGAGAGAGAGAGAGAGAGAGAGCTCCGCGGGAAAGTAAACCCGAGGAAGATTCGCGCGCTCGTCGAATCCACCATGTCTATCTCCCCCGGGGAACCCCGTCGGTCACACTGCCCGGGGTTCCCTCTCTTATACATGCCGCACTCCTCACGTATACTTTAACAACAAACTGCTATATAATATAGCGTTACACATACAATCATATATTATATTACGATGATGCTCGCGCTGCACCAGCGTCAGAAGCAGCATCAGCAGGAGAGCCACGAGAGATGGATTCGCGGCAAAGTTGGTACGGAACGACGTCAATTAATAGCTCGAACTATAGGGTGCCTGCGGAAGTTAAATAAAATAAAGAGGAAAGAATGGGCATAAAAGGAATAAGAAAAAAAATTTGCAATGCCACAAGACGCACGGACTATAAGCAACCAACGAGCGTATATCGCGAGATCCAACCCAGCAGCTACGGCTTTGGCGGCTCTTCTCGCCGAGTCATTAAGAGTCGCCATTGTACAATCCTCGTGCGTTACCGCCGCCTCGACCGCCTCCGAGATAGAAAAAGACAGAAATTCAACACGCACGAGCAAGCGACTCCTTCCTATGCATTTACATTCGACATACAAAAGGGCGCAACTTTGGACTCGCGCCTCTCAAGCCCTTACGATTAGGACCCTTTCTCTAATAATCTTCGATACATCCCGCACCAACCCTGGCAACGTGCTGAGTCCTGACTGATCTCGCTTGTCTGCGTACATCTCACCATGGATGAGTATGCATGCGGCAAATGCAGCTTTGCTATTCGTTGCTTCTGCGACTTCTGATTTCTACACCGTTTATCGTACACATAAATGCAAATACCAAAGAATTTTTATGAAAATTTATAAATTTTATTGAATTTATAAATTTGTAGATTTTATCAATTTTATTTAGAAAATATTATAAAATTTATTTAGAAAATTTATAAGCTTTATTCAATTTATGAATTTATAAATCTAAAGTTTCCTAACGTTCTTTATACACTGAGAGAATATTGCACAACAATTACCGTTCAAGAGCACCTTTTAGTTCCATCGTGTTTTGTCGTCTCTCCGAGATTTTGCAGCAAAAAAAATATATGCAATTTTTCAGTTACTTTTCCATTCGGATAATCATTCTGATACTATATTCGCTTATAACTTTGTTTGGCGTAATTAACACTAATTTGAATTGACGGAAAAAGGGATTTATCGTAAAGATTCAATGATCGTGTAATTTGGTGAAAAATGTCTTTTACGTCTAAAGCTTCTGTCAGAACAGGACCGCGTTTTTCTTAACAGCAGAAAATGCATTCCCTGCAAAAGCCCTCATACAACCACTTATCGCAAGTTTACTGTATACAGGTTTGACGATAATTACTGTAACCAGTCGTAAATCATTTTCACTATTGTGCGAAGATGTCTCGCAATCATACAACATGTTTCTACATTGGTCACCCACTACACTCCCGAGACTGGAAATGATTTATTACTTGTTGTAATAACTAGGATCCTTCAGGTTTTATCATTAGCCTATGAATTATTCAGCCCTTTCGAAATTCATTATTCAAACGAGCGCTTTTCTTTCATAGATCCTTCCTATTTATTTTGTAGATATCGTTCAGGTCGTTGTTCGTTTTTTGTGCATTGGTTCGTTTTGGGTTTTTTCGTATTCGACTGTTTTTTAATTCGCGTGAGCTAGAGTGGTCCATGAACGTTACAGTGTTGTGTAAATGTGAAATGTTTGGGCAGCCGATGCGTTTTATACATTTATATGTGAAGCTGCACTCTGGCGAGTTTCACGAGTGAAATAATAAAATTTATAATTGCTTGTGATCGCTGCATTCAACGTGGACTGTCCTGAGCTTTCCTATTTTATGTCCTGCCCAACACAATACACCCAACAAGCACCACGTAATCGTCGTTCGCCCGAGGATATTCGTCCTCTAAATATTTCTATGTATTTTCCCACACGTGCACGCGGATAAAGCTTTGCAAATAGCTCGTGTATTATTGCAGCACGCAAAAGCTCTCGTCACCGCCTACTTCCAGGCTAAAGAGCACCGTTTTCAGCGTTTATTTAAAATCTGCACATTTTTGTTTAACGACAATAGAGATACGAGCTAGTGCTTAACTGCTGGACGCCCATTTGTACACTTTTCTCCTTTCTTTATGACCATTCCGGATCTCTGTGCTAAAACATTCCATACTACGATCAGACAAGTAAAAAAATCACGACGTCAAAACTAAAAAAAGCGCCATAGAATTTCTTAACCATTTGGTCACTTCGTTTCGTATCTTTGCTCATATTTATCCATGGAAATATATTTGATTGATCTCCCGGAACGAATTCGTCACAAAATATAACCAACGACGCTAATTAACCCGTAGACACGTGCCACACTCCCTTTAAGGCCATACATTCCCCACATTGATGCAAATTCGCACTTCGACTTTTCAAAACTTCGTACTCCTTCGATGAGTGCATAAAATCAATCTTGGGACCATACTTTTTAGGAGTTAAATATCCTGAGTAATCGATTGGAATGATTTTGAAAATTGAAAAATAAAATTTTACTTCTGAAAAGTGGCCTAGTTGAAGCAAGGAATTTTGAAAACCTGTTACCCTTGAAATTTTCGTCGGTTCAAATTTGCACCAGTGTGGTGTCTACGAATCAATAAAATTAATGAAAATATTGAGGAACGTTCGAAAAACCGTTCATTGTTGCTCAGAAAATGTTGAACAATCAATCGAGGGAAGCCTAATTGTATTGATTAATAAACAAGGAAAAGTTTGTGTCGATGTAGGGATCGAGGATTTTTGTATTGCAGGCTTTTGCGACGTTTATGAAAAATGAAGTAGCCACAAATGTGTTGACCCTTTTCTTGAGGTCCATTGGGGAAAAGGGTGGCGAGATAATTCGAGCCAATATGAAAGATTCTTGATGAATGACGGCGTGAAGTAGTGTACGAATTAGTGATGCATAAAGCTCATGTATATATATATATATATTGTATATGTATAATGGAGTATGTTGAAGCTGAGAATATGTCGTGCGTAGCCGGAGGAGATCCCGGTAGCGATCGGTCAGGATCAGCTCGGCAGCCGTTCGGTTAATGACGGTAATTGAGTTTTTATGCCTCAAGGAGGCAAAAGATCCTCCCCCGCTGCTGGATCGCATATGATGGATGCTCATCATATGTGTCGGCGACCTACTCGCTCGACCTGTGGCCAGCGTCACGCCACCAAATCGTCCACCCTTTTCTCTTTTATTTCTCATTCTTTCCACGTGTTTTTTTTTCCTCAAAATTTCGTTTTTTTTCTCCATTTTCGCTGCGTCGCTGCAGTGACGAGCGAAGAACAGGCAGAGGGAAGAAAAAACGAGAAACATGAAGAAGACGAATGAAAAATTAGCCCTTTGCGCTCAGCGTGTCCGTTTTTTTTTCTCCACCGATCATTTCTGCCAAAGTCGTCGGCCTCTTGCGCCGAATCATTTTGGACAACTCCCCGTTGCGGACTGCTCTTCAAGTTAGAAATTTTATTTCGCCAGAAGCGAAAACTCGCTGCCTAATATTCACTATCCACTCAAGGGACATTTCAACTGACATTTACGTCCTTGCGGAGCAGCGAAATTCGAAGATTCATTTGGAACTCCGATACAGCTTCATTCTCCGTTTATAACTATTCGTAAACAATTTTTAAATTACAAATAACAAAAGCCTCAAAGTATTATTTCAACAAAAATTGTGGCAACGATTTGAGAAAAAATATTCGCCAGCGGAAAAGACCTGCGCATGACTCTCTTCAAAGAAGCTTGTTACGAAACGTCTAAACAAACATTGAATAACATGACCCAGCTTGGAATGATACGTTGAAAGTTTTGAAGAACAATTTGCCTCGTAAGAATAGCATATCGCGTGCGAGTAAAAAGATTCATGGAGTCTTTATCTTTCTCTCTCATTCGCTCTCTTCCTTATGTCAACGTCAATCAACAAATCCTAGAAATGACTGACAAACACACCGATCATTGCGGACTCTGAATTCCCGTTTTTTGTATTACTCTCGACATAATTTCTCGTTTCCTTTCCGTCATATAATAGAAGAATAAACACACGACATTAATTTACAAATTTATACATGTATGCGTGTATTTCTATGTATGATCGAGTCCGTCTGCGTGTATCCAGTTTAAACTATTCAAATAACAGAAATCCATTTGTCTCCCTGAAATTATATGGCGAAGGTCGTCAGGGGGTAACTGTGATAATTGGACTACGTCGATATTACTTTTTTATGTTTCTCTCTTCTCCTCTCCCTCTCTCTCTCGCTCGCTGTCTTTTACAAATTCCTTGATTACATCAGGATGACGATTATCGCAAATCGCAGCGCTCGGACTCGAGTGCATATGAACACGCGAGAATCTGCGTAGTCGTTGTCAAGCAGAATTCGCTCCTTACCTCCTGGTACATGCTTTTTAATCGATTTACTACTATACACACAACAATAATGACAATTTTCGATTCAAATGATTCAGTAACTTTGTATACTGAGAAGACAGTTTATTTATAATAAAGAAATATATTTAGTTGGTACTTTTATTGAAACATTTATTAACTGTTGCGAAATTTGTTAATGGTCAAAAAATAACTTTGTTATCACGATCTAATTTAATAGGCACAGCATTTCCTTAAAGGTAATGATTCGATCGCTTTTATTTTTCTTAACGGTTACGTTTTATCAAATAATTCATTTATTAACTATTAACAAATGTTTTTATTTTATTTTTTCAGACTATCACGAGACGTTCAAATAAATGATTCATTAACTGTTCAAAGACATTTATTTCGCCGTATCCAAGTTTACATTTGTGAGCAGTTACCGAATCCTGGTACACATAAATCAATCGTTTCCTCAGTGTAGGAAAGCATCGAGAGTAAAAGTATGGATTTTTTGCTTATTCTATGAAGATTTGTTTCGTAAGTCATCAATACAGATTGAATATTTGGTCTGCATAATGGGAGGGGGGGATCGAATGACGAGAGACTAATATCTATTGAATAAGAGAACGGACCGGTTAAACGTGGAATGCCGTCCCGTCGCGAATAGACTTTGAGAGCGAGGATCGGACGTACAGCTCGCGAGGGCTGTCCGTCGGTTGCGCAATCACTGCCACTTTAAGTTCATAACCGCGAGTGTGCGTTTCTATATAAATACTCCGAAAAAATAAAAATAATATTCGCGGCGTTATAAGAAAATGAGTAAAGATTGGCTGATCGTTCGAGATCTCTGGTCACGTTATCCGACACCATATCGTCCTTCTCCTTCTTTCCTTCGTTCCCTTTCTCGCTTGCCTCCCTCTTTCGATCCTTCATTCCGATCCGATGTTTTATAGACTGTAAAACCCGGGCATAATACTTGGCTCTCCTCGTGTGCCTGCTGTACGTTACAACGCACTTGCATTCATCCCTTTCCTCTGACACGTTTTTCTTTCGCCCTTTCTCATTTCACTGTTCTCTTGCTCGTTCTCTGATTTCGTCTCTTTCCTTGGTGACTCGATCGCGCTCGAGCCACACGCTACGGGGGCTTCAAACCACAAAGCTAACGTTCCCATATGTATCATATGTTGTGTGTCTTTCCTACCGTGTATGATGCCCCTTAACGAGAAGTTTACAAAAAAAAAAAAAAAAAAAAAAAAATAAATAATAAAAAAGTATGTGGTAACGATCGCGAGCCAGAGGCTCCGAAAAAAATGGAAAACTTTTGCCAACCGACTATTTCGCTGATTGTTCGATTCACTGCTATCGGAACTGCAAAAATTGTGGAATATGATTGATTTTTCAATGACCATTTATGGAAATATCGCGAGGGAGGCGTCGCCGTTTCAAAGCATGGAAAATCGTTCGAGTCTTTTGATTCAAAGAATTTTTCGCCAAGACACGGGCTCGATGAAAGTTTGAGAGCAGGGAGAAATATTTCGTGCGTGCGGACACGCGATCGTAGGCTGAAATTTTTCGTCTCCCAGATGTATAATAAGTGCAGTTTGGTGTGTACACAAAGTATACAATCGGAATATGTATATGCATGGATGTTCTGAATGGAAGGTGGAAAGATACGCGGAAACGTATATAAAAGATATGCCCGTGAGGCGAATTGTAACTGCTACAGAACACGCTGCGGTCTCAACGGCGTTATATTCGTTTACCTTGCGTTAATCATGGCGTTTTATGGTAATTCGATAGCGTCTTTCTCACCACATCTCCTCCTCGACTGCTCCGATCTGTCGCTATATGTCTCGCCGCCTTTAAGCGCAAATCTCCTCGCTCTCTTTCTCTCATCGCTGTTCCTTCGACCCTTTGCACATTTCCTTTTTTTTTTCATTCTCATTTTGCTTCCCAAGATCGCAGCAACACACAACATTCGTGCAATCGATCTCTCTGCGGAAATCTCGCATATCGATACCGATTCGTCCTGTCCTCTCGCACTCGACAATCTTTCTCTTTCTTTCTCTGGCTCTCTCAGCTCGGCCGGTAATACGAGAGATCGAACGATATGATCGGCGTGCTTCGTAATATTTTGCTCTGTGTATAGAGATCGCTGAATATTACTGATCGCGCCGAACACCTTGCTCGCGCGTTCCTATCGATTTGATCCTGGATACATTTCATAATCTATATATCTATGTATACCTGACAGTGTTAAATTCTCTCGCGCGTTACACAATTCATTTCTCGAGTCTGATATTCGAGCAAAATTGAGGAACTAATCTACACCGCGCGGTTACACCAAATTCCTCTCCTGAAACCCATGACAACGTAAATTCCATCGAATGAAAAAAAAAAAATAGAGCGGCAGGCAAGTTTTTTAAACTTTTGGATTTTTGTTCGAATTGCACTGAGAAAATGATTTATTTATATGTACCAGGATTTGTTAACTGGTAACAAATGTTAAGTTGGATACGACGAAATAAATGTTTTTCAACAGTTAACGAATCATTCATTTAAGCCTCTCGCAATTGTCTGAAATAAACATTTGTTAATATTAATAGTTAATAAATGAATCATTTGATAAAATGTAACCTTTTTGATAGCAAATGAGTTAAGGGAAATGAAAGCGATCGAACAAATTATTATCTATAAGCAAATGCTATGCCTATGAAATTTGATCGTGATAACAAAGATATTTTTTGACCATTACCAAATTTTGTAACAGTTAATGAACGTTTGAGTAAAAGTACCAACTGAATATATTTCTTTTTTATAAATGAACTGTTTTCTTAGTGTGCTTTTCGTTATTATGAAAATATTACTTTCATGTGGTAATCGAGGTAAAGGAAATTTTCACGATACCCCGTGTACAGGAAAGATCCTGATTTGGATCGATGAAACAAAAAGGAGAAGAAAACACGACATTTGTGATTTTTATTCTTCTCCGAACACTCCAATGACGTCAAGCTCACGTTTTTCTCTTTTTAATTGGGGGAAAAATGGTTTCGGTCCATAAATAACAATGAAATTTATATTCATGGAAATCGATATGATCGACACGTTAATAGTCTAAATCGTTGGAGAGATGTGAATCAGAGATCTGTTGAAAATCTCGTCGTTGATCCTGACGCTGTGCCGAACGAAGGGTTTCTTTACGAGCGTGTTTCATCGACACATAATATCCTGGGCGGTTAGCTCCTTCCTCGCTCCATCGAACCCGATCAGATGCTACAAGAAGGACCGCGACCAAGGAGACGGCCGATCTCTCGCGTCCGAACATTCGATAATGAGCTTATACGTCCACGAAACAGGAAGAGCTGAAGAGCGAACGAGAGAGCAATAGAGCTGAAGGGACGAAAAACATGCCAACTTTGGATAAAAGTCAAGAGCTCTGTCGCTCATCGTCACCGAAACAAAACAAAAAACACATTTTCAGGCAATGCATCGCCAGGAGCGATCCACTAAATTCTTCGCAAGACGAAAGCCGTACGAAAATCGTGGCATGAAGATTTTTTAAGAATTAAAAAAAAAAAAATTGAATTACAACATTTTTTTAGGGGACACAAGTTGACGAGAGAAAGATTCTGTGGACGGTAAAATAAAATGGAAGTGCAAGGAGATGTCATCGAAGTAGCCAGCGATGATTTTGCGGTATCGCAAAAGTTGGTCCACGATTGGAAAGAAGAAAAGAGAAAGAAAAAGGACAGATTGGAGGCACGAAGAGCAAATACATCGGTCGGCCGCAATCTTCAGTCAATTTCCGTGATCCCGTGGACCGAGAGAAGCGCAAGATTCGCGAGCAATTTGGCTGAGCAAACAAAAAGGGTAGGGAGCAGGGTTGTGGCCTGTTTTCTGGGACCGCACGGCCTTAAACCGCGAAATCCAATGGAGGGAGCCTGCGTGAAACGAAACAGTGAGAACAGCAGCAAAATACACATCGAAAATGGGCATTCAAAAGCACTGGAGATAAAAGGAAGCCAGCAAGGCAGGGAGGAGAAAAGAATCAAGTACAAGATTAACGAAAGTCGATGGAAAAAAAGATATCGAGTTGTGTGTCGGTTGTTTTTCAGACTTTTTTTTTCAGTAGCCACCGAATATTCGATTCCTGTGTATGGGCCACTGGAATCTTCCCCAATTCCGATATTTTGCCTCGAAGTTTGCTTCGTCGATGAATGGCTCAACTCAGAGCTGCATTTCACGTCAAAAAAAGTTATGATGTCTTCATTTGCAAATCTGAGTTCGTAACAATTGCCACCGCTATCCTGTCACTCTGTCTATCTCCCCTCTGCCTCCCTGTCCCTCTGTAAAAAGGTACAGAGCTTGTCGCTTCTTTCTCATAAATAATATCCAATTACACGTAACGTACGATCCTCACGACCAACACACACCGAAGTAATTGTTAACAAGGCAAATTGGTGAACCGCTTTTCATATAAAAGGATTCACGTATAAAATGACCTACGAAGTTTTCCTGCAACGACGTCGAGGGAGACCAATCTCAACCAGTTTCGAACATCGACCAGCCCGATTTCAAGCCATTTTTGCGATAACAAAAATAATATGAATCCTGAATCTTCCCTCATCCGCAACCAATCACACTGGGAAACCGATTTATTTATATGTACCAGGATTTGTTAACTGCTAACAAATGTAAAGTTGGATACGACGAAATAAATGCTTCTGAACAGTTAACGAATCATTTATTTGAACCTCTCGGGATTGTCTCAAATAAACATTTGTTAATAGTTAATAAATGAATCATTTGATAAAACGTAACCTTTGTTGATAGCAAATGGATTTGATGACCATAAACATTTACTGATTTAAGGGAAATAAAAGTGATCGAACAAATTATTATCTTCAAGGATATGCTATCAAATTTGATCGTGATAAAGATATTTTTGAACCACTAACGAATTTTGTAACAGTTAATGAAAGTATGAGTAAAAGTATCAACTAAATATATTTTTTTATTATAAATAAACCGTTTCTCAATGCATTGAATAAGTAAATTTCGTTGCCAACAATAATAACTTTTCCGAAAAAAGCTTTTCGAGTCATAGTTCCAGATTAAAATAATAAAAAAAGATAAAGAAAGAATTATAATTCGAAACTTGGATACATCGAGTCGACACCGAGTCGGAAAAAAGGTTGACTAGAATTAACCGTTGCTGAATGCAGGCAAATGTGTATGGCGCGTAATTTTTTATCGTGTGCTGTTACGTACTCGACGAGATGCTCTCATAACGATGATTGTGACGAATAACAAGGGGCGAAACATTGGAGTCTTATATCCACGTTATTATCCCACTTTTCTCATGACTCGGTGTTCTCCTCGGCGATGTGTCTACGATAATTCATCGTGAGTGTATGTGAAGGGGTGTATATGTATACAGAAAGTTTCTGAGGCGTAGTGGAGACTTCTATGCTCGGACAATCTACGAGTGATAAACGTCTAAATCATGGATTCACTCTAGGAGCTAAACAGAGAGCATAATTCATTTCTTTGGTAGTTTTTTTAAATTCTCGACTTGGTGTCCCTCTGAATTTAATTCCGCGTCTACATCGTGGGCCGAGGGCGCGTGAGTGATGAGAGCCAGAGGGGAAGAAATTAAAAATGAAGAAAAAAGAATGAAATTTGAAAAAAGGTGAGAAGGCGGGCCATTGAGGCCGGGGCTAGCCGAGCAAGAAAGCAGGGAAAGAAAGAGCGAGCGAGAGGGTTAAGACGTCGAAAGATGGACCGAGCATCGCGATGTTTCTTTGATGCTCGTCTCATTCTCTTTCTCTTTCGCTCTGGCCCACAGGAGGAAAACAAATGAGCTTTGGACAGGCAAGGTTCAAGCCGGCACTTTTGAAGGCCTTTGACGCCCGGCAACCGGGGGTCAGGACTCTTCCTTGTCCAGTAGCAACTCTCGCCTTTCCCCATCTTCGTACTATCATTATATTCCTTTTTTTTCAAAACAATACATATACCTGAGAGCTCGAAACACATGTATGTGATTTTTTCGACCACATCGGAGTACGAAACCCGAAAGATTTTTGTGATCCAACGATCGCACTGCGCCCTATCCCTCAGGGATGTGTTTTTCAAGAACTCATATTAGTAATGAATGAGAAAGCACAATGGGACGTGCAACAAGGCAGAGAGGGCATAGCACCCCCTGGCAGAAACCTTAGCTCGGGGACGACGAGAGAAGGCATAATGACGATCCTCTCATCTTCCGATCGATTCGTAATTATCCTTCGCTGGATAATTAAGTGCCAAGGAGAAGAGGTGAGTGTGCAAGAAAATTAACCCTGCGGCAAATAAAGTCTCAAAGTTCAGTCTTTCGTTCGAAATTATCGTCAGAATATCACAAATTTTTAAAAACTCCTTTACATTACGAAAAATAACTTTGAATTTTTTTATCGCGATAAAAAATTTGATGATTCGATTGTTTTTTTTTTTTGGGCTTCTTTGGTTTCGTATCATCGATCGGATCGCCATTATTTTGATGAATTGTCTGGACGATCGACCGAGGATATAGATTACGAAGTGCTTTTTGCCTTTTAGAGAGAGAGAGAGAGAGAGAGAGAGAGAGACAATAATAATTGTACGTGCCAATCATTCGTTGCGGTAAGATCTTTCGAGTTTCATCGGATATCGTTTCGAGCCATTCGCGCGGTGTATCCGAGACTAGCTGCTGAGGAAAGATAATTAAACGATGCAATTAAAAGGATAATAGCCGTGGAATGAGCAAGCCGATCGTGCTATTTGAGCTAACCTACACTCGTACATAACGCTGTGAGAAATATATTTTAAAATGTGCACACACATACATGCGCGAAGCCGTACGGGTCCCCATAAGACTGGTGGGCCGTACATGTATGTGAGAGTGTTCGGAGATCGCTTGTAAATTGTAACAATGGTTTGGCTCCCTGCGTGCGCTCTATTGTCGATGATAATATTGATTAATTACAAATTTGAAGACCGCTTACGCCCGAGCGCTTCTTATTCTTCACCATCATCGAACATCTCACCCAGCCATTTGTTCGAGACGCGATTCTTCGTGATCATCAAAGCGTCCGGCTTGGGAGCCCGGCAATGGGCGCGAGAGAGAACTACGAGGAGCAAGCGAGGAGGCAAAGTTGCTTGATCAATGAGAGGAAAGTATAATCGAACGATCCTAAGACAGCGATTCTTTATACGCGCGAGCACATTCTCTTTTTCTCATCAAGACAAATCTCATTACACACTCGATACCTAAATGCTTTATTAAATTTTGACAATTGTCCAAAAGCTTTTTTCGGCCTCGTCGCATGAGCTCGTAAGAAAACTCATTATCAATTTTTTTCACCTTCTCGTCAGTATCCGAAATTCTTTTTTTTTTGACGATTCATTTTTGCACCGAGTCGCCGATATTTTGGCATAATCGCTCGACGTATCTGAAGAAAAAACGAGAGAGGAGTGACTGAGAGAGCTTTAAACCGCTCTTAGGAGAATATAATAGAAAAGTTATCGTCGAAGGTCCCGCGGACGTTCGTAATGAGTCAGAGAGAGGAAAAGGGACGGCGAACCAAAGGGAGAGGGC
This sequence comes from Campopleginae sp. 14b, assembly GCA_030522525.1. Lineage (NCBI taxonomy): Eukaryota > Metazoa > Arthropoda > Insecta > Hymenoptera > Ichneumonidae > Campopleginae sp. 14b. The sequence continues at coordinate 143,954 of JAPYYS010000201.1, forward strand.
TGTTGATAATTAATGGGCTTTTTCAACCTCCGCGTGGCATTTCGATGCTCACGCGGACTCCTGCAGTGGCGTGGGTGGGTACTCTGCAGAAGAAATGGACGAAAGTCATTCGTCTCGCGAATACGATATATGGACGAGGGACTTCACAACCGATTCGCGTTTTCTCGCAGCCAATAAAATCGGCAAATTGAACATTTGTTTTTCGCTTTGGAATTGCACACCGAGATAAAAAATTGATTAGGTGTCGGAATCATCGAGGCTCCTGACACTTTAAATACAATTTTTAAAAAATCCTTAATCACGTTGCCATTCAAATTGCATCCTCATGAACAAAAATAAAGATAAAAAAAAAGTATTTTTACGCGAAATCTTTCGACAATCAATAGCCACAAACTCCCTGGCGATCCAAAGGTGTGCGCCAAGAAACGGGGTAATTAATTAAGTTTGACTTACAGGGCGCGTGAATAACAGACTTGAGATCGCGAGGGAAAAGGGATTCTTGGCAGAGTCGATTAATTAATCGTATCTCGGTCTCCCTCCTGAAACGGTAACGAAAAATCTATATAGACGTTGGCAAGGGTCGATTTTGTCACCTTTTCACGACGCACACAAAGCTGCCGACGGTTATACAGATATACTCCATTCGGAACACCTCGAGGGTCACAATTGGGCGAACCAGGGCTCAGGAATTCTAAAAAAAAAGGGAATCTCGACCTGGGGGAAGAGGGTCTAAATAATTTTTGGCAGGGTTGCTCTCTGACAATCATGCGTTTTCTTCGCATTGGCTCAAGAAATTTTGGAACCGAAAGAAAAAAGTCAGTCGCAGCGGAAAAGAATGAAATTTTTTTCTAATAAATTGCAATTTGCGCCTGGACTCATTAGAAAATACAACGAAAAATGTGAAAAGTGAAGACTGCAGTGCAGTTTTTAGAAATATGTAGAGAGTAGGGAAGCCAAGTTCATCGCGACGTGAATTCGCGAGCTGTGGCTCCGTGGCGGGAACGAATGAACGGGGAGGTAGATGACAACAGGGGCGCGGGTTGCTCGGGTTAGGTGGAATAAAAGAAAGCTGAGCTCACAGCAAAAGAGAGTAATGCCTGGTGGAAGCAGTTAAATCCGTTGCATGTGTGCCCCTGCGGCGTCAGGATTCGCCTCGACTCTCTCTCTCTCTCTCTCTCTCTCTCTCTCTCTCTCTCTCTCTCTCTCTCTCTCTCCCTCTCTTTCTCTTACTTCTTCCTCCCGCACTCCCTTTTTTCTCAGCCCCTGCAGTAATCAGAGCTTCTATTAAGTGAGGATATTTATACATGTATTGTAGCTACATATAGGAAACTGTATTATATCTCCTTTTGTCTCTGCGTTAGTTAAGCTTTTGTTTCGCGGTTATACGACCGCGCACGGATATTCGTTCTCTTTCTTTCTCCGTTGCTCTCTCTCTTGCTCTTTCTTCTCTCATTTCTTCCTCTCATTCTTTCTCTTTTTCTCTGTGCGGTTGCTCCACTACGAGACCTCTACTCCAATAAAACGAAAAACATCCCTTTTCCTCATACCCTCTTTTTACCGTTACATGCGCCGCACAACCACCACCAACACTCACACTTTACAATGCCCCACCAAATTTACATAATTCCACGTAATCTCCGACATTTTGGATAAGCTAGATCTATCTTTTCTCTACACATTCTCTCGGTGAAGTAAAAAACAAAAGAGATTTCTGCATTTCATCGCTTTCGCTCCTTTTTGCTTTGGATATTGATAAAAAAAAAAAAAATCAACAAAAAATTTGGAAAAATTCATTCAATCGCTTAATATTCAAGGGTGTCTTCCTCAGAGAAGCAAATTTTTTCCACTGATGCGGAGCTCACAACGTGAAATGTCGATTGAGAAAAAAAGGAGTAATTTTTGTAAAATTTTTCTGATTTTCTCGTTGGAGAGAAACTCACAACACAAATGAATGTTTGATCGAACTTTCGTGGGTAAAGATTATCTGGGGTTCGGATTGACGAAACAAGTTTCATAATTTTCTGCAATTTTTGGCATGGAAAAAGGACGGACAGGGGAAGTAACGAGTTGGATGTTTCAGATAAAATAAATATTGACTGCAACGAACTCCGAGACTCATAAATGCTAGACAATAAATATAAAAATGCGTATAAACTTAAATACGTGCAAGGATAAAATGTTGAGTTCAATTATGAGTCTGACACGCTATTCCCTCGTTACAGTGGACATGGAAGCTCGGAGTCGATTGCCGAGCCATACAGCTCTGGTTTTGTCGCAACCGAGTGCATACGAAGCCACGGACGAATGCACATGCACGTCCATAATAACTAACACAAAAGGAGAAGTGCGAGTTTATTGTAAACACGTGTGAGAGAGCGCTCCTTAATATTAGTAGCGTGACCAATAAGCGCGAACGCTATTAATCGAACCGCCTAACGTGCAGCACACACTCGCTCAATGTGAGCGCGCAAGCTCCTTTCGTCACACAATTATGTACGTAGTCGGCGCGAGTCAGTGGCACAGCGAGCCTTTCTGCGTTATAAAATTAATAAAAGTTGAAATAAAAATTGAAAAATTTAAAAAAAACGAGTTAATGAGTGCGAACATTGGCGTCCGGTGGTATTTCTAATTACGAAAAAAAATTGAAAATCCCAAAAAATGGTAAAGAATCATGGAACAAGTGGACAATTTGGAATTCCCCAAACCGAAACTCGCACGAATCCCTCAATAATGATAAAAAACGATCATTCAAGAAATACGTTACTGCTGATTATTCATTCGATGCACCTGTCGATGCGGAGGGAATAATTAACATGTAAGGGTTGTAATTCACAGTCCAGAGCTGCATGAAAAAGAAGCACGACGACGATAATTATTCGAAGCTCGAATGTATCATCATGTTAAAAATCGATTAATTATTTATCTGTCTGTTGCAGTAAACTGCGTCAGGTTTAAGGAGGCTCCTTACATACGAATATATCATAAGAATTTAATAAAATTTGGTCATAATATTCTTTAGCATCAAATACGATAAGACAATTTTTTTTTCATTTTTTATCTCCATGGTTGTCGAATAATTTGAGAATCCTATGCCTATCCATGTAAACTCTGGTGTACAATTATTCGAGAACTATGTAGAAGAAAAATCTTTAAAAAAATGTGTTTATTCATATTTAACCCGTAGACACCAGCCTCCCTTTGAGGTTATGCTTTCACCACACTGGTGCAAATTTGCACTTGGATTTTTCAAAACTTTGTATTTCTTCGATGAATGCATGAAATTAATCTTGAAACCATACTTTTTAGGGGTACAATATCCGGAGTAATCGATTGCAATGATTTTGAAAATTGAGAAATGAAATTTAATTGTCGAAAAATGGCCAAATTGGAGAGAGGAATTTTGAAAACTTGTTACACTTGAAATTTTCGTGGCTGCAAATTTCTACCAGTCTACGGGTTAATACTACAGAGTATGCTCACAGAATTTCATTCAGGGAGATATTCGGGTTTCGAATCTCCGAAGACAAAGCTAAACCACAAAGATGCGATAGATTTATAAATAAATATAAAAATGCGACACACTGCGAAAAAAAGGAATAAATATATTTTATCCCGCGTAGCGACTCGGCCAATGGATTCTCGTTGCTTTTGACGTCCAGTGCCATGTATAATGAAGAAAAAAAGGATTCGAATAAAAATGAATAGAAATCGATGCCTGGGATCGAGCGATCCCGGAGGCGGGCACGTCTCTCGGATGGAACGAAACCTTAAGGAGACACGGGTTGCCCGATCGAGTTACAAAATCGATACGGCCGGATCGAGAGCGTAATGGCCGAGCGATCAAGCGCATACGCGCGTATACGATCCTCGCAATGTGTAAATTGCAACCTTCTCTTTCTATCTTACTTCGTGTATTTATATTTATTAATCCAATGTGAAGAGAATCATGTCATCAGAAGCAACGTCCTGCGACCGAGATACTTTGTAGGCTTTATAAAACTGACATCGAACGAATCGACGCACTAGCTCATCGACGGTTAAGAGAATCCACTCGCTCAGCGTACAGCTGTGCACAAAATATTCGAATTTTTCGTAATCCTCGTCACATTTTTCTTCCTCAATTGAATTACCGATTAATATCGATTAATGTTTTTTTTTTTCATTTTCAAAAATCCACAGCTTCTTTTCATTTTTTGCAGATTTTCACGATGATTTTTCAATTTCTCTTTCGCCAGCGTTCAAACTGTCGATTGGCCTGAGCGAATAAAAATACCAGGCTTAGTTTCAAGAGCAATTCGTCCGCGTTACGAAAACAGAGGTTTCATCTACGGATCTCCAAAAAAATGAGCTTCACCAAGGGTGAAAGATCGTGGGTAAAGAAAATCGATTTGAAAAAGAGTTTTCAGGAAAAACGAGATTGAGAATTTTTGAACATGATTGTACATTGCGAACTCGCTTTCCACGTCGTGGTTTCTCTTGTCAACGAAGCTATAGTACACATTCACGTCATACAAATCTGAGGTATTTTTTCTTACTAACCAACCACAAGCTGGAAAAGAACTCGCGGAGGATGCGGCCAAATGGACTTGATGCAAAATCTGACGAATAACGAGGAATGGAGGATGAAAAATAGTTGAAAAATCGTTTTTGGCTTCATGGTTTTGTAGATATTTTTGTGACTCGTTTTCAAAAGGATTTAAACAAATATTGTCAAACGTGGCGTGTCTAACGAACGAAAAGAAAATGGAATCGTTCATGAGACGCGAGGCTCGAATTAAATTCGCCATCTGTCGACATATGCGTTTGACACTCGCGTGCTCTATTGTTCAAAGGCGTAAGAAAAATAGAGAAGAACGACAAAAAAATGTATCGTATGGAAAAAAACAAAAAAATTGCAAATATCGCTGACTCACGTGTTCACGAGTCGGTCGCGTGTGAGTTTTGCTCGCAACTTTCGACCGAAAACGATCACCGACGAAAAGATAAAGAGAAAATGAACGAAAAATAAAAAAGCGATCCCATCTAGGACCCAAAGAACAGGATAAACGTCACGTTCGCCAAATTCACTGTGTAAATCTTTTCTATGATATTTTTTGAACACATGAACTGAGACGATACGTTGTTACACCAAAACCGTTCGCGTGCCGAGTCTTTGAACTATTTGGGTAAATGGCACGTATCACCAGGTGGCTCATAGATTTTCTCTTCTTGAGCCTTTTTTTACACAAACAGATCGCTGAAAAAAGAAGAAAAAAATCACATGTTTTCAGCCACCTGACCAGTCGCAACATTTTGTGACCTTGCATGACTGGAGAATCGCCCGTAATCCGAGCGGACGAATCCAAAACGAACAAACATGCTGGATGTGGGAACAGTAAGTCGTCACTCAGTGATATTCTATTTCCTATTCAAAAAATCATGAAAAATATTAAAAAATTGGTCTGATCATAAAAAGACTTTTCTTCTTTCCCAAAAATTGCTTGATAAATAAATTTCTTCGCGGAAAATGTTCGTCACGGTGCGATGATTAAACTGAACAATTTTTGTACAATTTGGCAATTTGCCTACGAACTTGATACACTGAAAAAATATTTTGCCACAAAAAAAAAATTCTGCGACGGTTTTTGTTGACAAAAAATGAGCAACGATTCATTTTTGATTCCTAAACTTTGAGTTGTCACTCGTAAGCAGAAAGACCGATAAATAGCGAGTACGAAATTTCGAGTCTGCTGCACGTGAAGACAAAAGTAAAAGTTGGAGGGCTGATGGAGTCCAATTCGGAATAAATTAGCTTACCAGCAGAAGTGCGGATTAAATGAAAGGCAAGTGCATGCAGTTTCGTACAATAAATCGGGAGCCTGCGTTTTAAATGACCCGAATTCTACTGTCTCTGGATTCGGAGTTGATTTTATTTAAGGTAGTAAAAATTCGGGGAGCTGTGTTGGTGTAACAATAGAAATTTATGAGCTTGTTTTTGAGCGGTCAAATGGAAAGGCGCGAAGGAGAATATTAGGCGGAGGTGAAGAAAGAACGCGTAAAAGACCTCGGGCGATGCGGGCTGACGAGAATGAAACGGAACGAGTTTGGGCTGGAAGTTAGAGCACGATCACGAGAGCAGGAAAGAGAGACACGACGGTAAAGAGAAAAACTTTCGCATAATTCGTTAATCGAGCTTTCTGGCCACTATGACGAATGAACGGGCTGTTTCGATCGCAGCGAATTTCAGGACGAACTAGTTCGAGCTACGGAGAAATTCGTAGCGTTTGGAGGAATAAACACGAAGTGGTTTAGAATCGGTGGCGACGGGGATTGCCAGAAAAACTTGGCGTACGATTCGGCCCTCGAATTATGCATAAATAATATGGACGAGGAAATAAAGTCATTGAATAAATAATCAAGGCGTGGTATCGGTAAAGTCGCTCAAAAGGGTGAGAAGCTAAAAAGTGTGTGTGTGTGTGTGTGATAAAAGGTAAATCGTAATTGGAGTGACCTTGAGCAAGCAATAAAAGTAGCTGCGATAATTTGCGGCAATTTCCATGCACGATTATTCGTCCTATCGAAGGAGGAACTGTTGGCGCGTCATGATATTCTTCATTTATTACACCGGGAGAGTAGAGTGGAGAGAAAAAAGGGGATAAAAAAGTCCTCGAATCGAGCAATATCCTTCTTTGATGATGAATAAAAAAAAGAGCAAATAAAAGTAAAAAACTCTCTACTCGGGCGAGCAGAAATAACTTAACGATCTGAAACACCTTTAATCACAAACTTTTCGCTTCGCCACTCCCACCCTCGAGGCTTTCTGATGAGTCTACTTTTTTCTCATTTCTCAGAATGGCAAATTGTACATTGTGCCAATGTAGTATAAATATATAGACGTATTTAAATTCGATAAAAACATTGGAAGGGAGTGAAATGCGTAGATGGAAAAAGGGGCAAGCGAGGGAATTAAAGAATATAAAAGGGATGGCCGTTTGGAGGGAAGGAAGAGGGACGTATCGCAGGGAAGCTGCTTAAGAGAGCTTCAAAGCAATGGAGAGGCAAATTACCTGCAAGTTTACCAACGTCAACGTATTTCTCCATCTTTTTTTTTTTTTTTATTTCTCTTACTCATCCCCCGGCCTCGCGTTTTCTCTTTGAATATTCTGCGACCCGCCCGCTGCCGCGTGCGCATCACTCCAGACGTGTTTTCGTTCGAACTGCAATGAGTTAACGAAGAAAGAGCCAACCAGGCAAAAAGAGAGAGAATTGAGTGCGCGCGCGCGATCCTCTCGATTGAGGGAGAGCTGATAATCTTGGACGGGGCTCTTTAAATTGGCTCCTTTGACGCAAACGTGAGCTGGGGATGAGGTTCATATCGGAATAATTTTCAGGCTCTCCTCCGCACCCCCTTAACTCTCTCTTTCCAGCCGCGCTCCCGCGCGACCGATCGCGCTGCGTTTATCACGCGTTTTCTCTTTCCACGCGCATCTCTTTGCATATTCGCGTCTAAAAAAAAACACGATAATCTCGATCTCCTTTTACCTTAGAAAAAAAAAAAAAAATTCAGCAATTTAACAATCTTCCCAATTTTTACCAGAATCACGATCGATTTTTCTGATTGATTGGATTTTTTTCCTTGTAATTGTCAACTGACAAGGGTCCGGTGTATGAACGTAAAGGCTTGAGTGTCCTCATAATTGTAAAGCGTTGAAAACTAGCAGCAAACGGAAGCCTCAAAGTTAGAAAGTTGTTAATAGCCATAAAAATGTGTGGGTTGACGTAATTCGGTCTGACAAAGGTATTAAGTCTTTTACACATTAATTATCGTTATGGCACAATTGATAGTGAGTCTTAACAGGTGTAGGACGCTCGCGAGAAAAGAAAGTGCGAGGATTTCTTGAGGTGAGACGAGAGCTGTGAAAAGTATTGTACGAGTGCGTTTATGCAGTATCCAAAGTACTGTGAGAACGCGATTAAATATCCAAGTGCTGTGTAGGCGTCTGATTAATGCGAGGAAATGAAATTGTCTCGCGATCCGCTTTAAGAGGCACACGAAAAAAACATACCTAAATAGAATAATTGTTGCCATTACTGCAACCAAGTTTCGGGCTGCGTTAGTGTCTCTGTGTGCATCCAATAGTTACAGCACGCACTCGAGCGAGCCTTTGTAGCAAAAAAGGGAATTGCGAGCTACAGCGAAACAGATGGAACAACGAATCGGCTGTTCGAGCACAATGTATACTTTTTCATTCACAGGGTATCCCCAAAGTTTAAACTTTCTTAGGGCAGAACGAGTCCAGGTTAATTATCGAGGGAAAAATCTCGGTGCATATTTATCACGAAGACAATCCGGTGCATCGGCCGCGCCACGACCACTCTCCGGCAAAATATCTCAGGAGCTACGATGCAGGGGTGAAATAGCTACAGGACTTTTCTCTTCGAAATGTCATAACCAAGACGTTCGTCAAACAGTTAGTCCGATTCCAGAGACACCCTGTAAACGGGGAGCCTATGGGGAGTTTGAGGTTTGTGAGAATCCAAGCAATTACGGACTCTATTCAGATCGCAATCCGGCTTCTTGTTTATAACGAATTAATTTAGATGTCTTAATTGCATTGGTTAATTATCTTAGTACATGTGTACTTATCCACTGCTTTGCACATATATCAAATCTCACAGTACACCAATAAATAAATAACTATGTACATATATTCTGTATGTACGAACGCCAATTTCTGGCTTCGTGTCTACTGCCTTGGCTTTTATGCGATGCTTTCACTCGCCGCCGCACTTCCGGATGGATTGAATAAACAGCCAAGAGAATTATTCGCGAGAACTCATCTCCATCGCCTTACATATTGTTTGTTTTTTTAAATTCACTTCATTCAACGCAATCGTGTGTTTTTTTTCCAACAGAAATCGTTAGAGTTTGTGTGGCGAGATTAATGAGTCCTCGCAGGATTGATTCTACGGACGAAACTATTAATCGCGATTGACGGAGTGACGAGAACGATGAAAAATTCCAAATGGAAATAAAATTCTTCGCAACGACGAGTGTCGAGTGTTGTTTGAGAAAACGGTATAATAGTGTCGCAGCGACGAAGCTCGTAATTAGCACCGATCTATCATATTGAAGCAAAGTCACAAGGAAATTTAGAGCTGAGAATATTTGGCCATAATTGAAACGGTCGGGAAGCCTGTTTTTCCGAATAATGTGCAAACGTCTGAGTAGAAAGTTGGATATACCAAAAGCGATACTATTATTGCGTGTGAAAAAATAAATTGGCCTGGAGAGGATGAACGAGGATCTTGTTTCCGAATAAACAATCAAATGAGCGAGCATCTCGTCACAATAAATTTGCATTCGCGTGGACAAGTAGCTCGTGGATATGCGAATAAATAAATAAGTATCTGTGTGTATCGATCGGGGTGTGTGTTGCGCGCGGTTATTGTAAGTACACGGGCTGTTGATCTTAGCTACGAAGCTGAGCAGGCAACAGAGCACTCTCACTTTCGTCCTGGGAAAGTTTACGCACCGCAGCGTGTTAATTATAATGGTAGTTAAGTAATCGCGATATGTGAGCCATTATCGTTGTTCCGGTAGTAGAGAATCACGAAGGCTTTCGTGACAGTGAGCCAACGCCACAAATTTTACATTTTTTTTAATCCAACACGTAATTTGTGCGTACGAGACACTAAGCAACACACACACACACGCTCGCCGGCGAAGCTTTAAATATGCTTGAGAACTTAGCACCGGTAAATTGAACAAAAATTAAAAAACAAAGCAAACGCTAGGCGCGGAGAATCGACGAGAAATCCGGAAAACATCGTTCGTCCGGGACGATCCTAATTCGAGATTTTCATTCATTTACTTTTCTTAGTCTCACGGAAGGAGAAAAAAAAACGATTTTGTGGTCATCATGAATTCCGACACTTCGTTCACGCGTTCCCAACGAACGCGATCGAAAAAATTCTGCAAAAACATTTAAAATCCTTTCGATTTTTCGTTTGATCCGAATTTTAAAAACCTCGCGTGGAAAAAAACTGAGACTGAGGTGCTGTCTGCAAGTTTGAATGAAAAAAAAACGAAATTCTATTGAAATCGAAATTTCGTTATATTTTTATGAAAATTTATTTTCCCCTCGAACGAAGTGGAAACTTCGATCGCGCTCATGGTCCTCGATAACGGGCGAGGATACTCAATTCAGTTCACAAATTTCGTAAAGGTATGAAGGAAAAGGAAAATCGATTGATTTTCTCGAAGCTCGTGAGTTTGACAAGGAGCAGGCGAAGCCTGGCAAGTTAAGCAGTCACGTTAAGTAAGCAATGGGCGAGAGATATGGTGTAGTGAGTTTGAGCGATGCAATGGAGGCGAATAGAACGGGAAGGAGTATGAGAATTGCGACGGTTGCAATATTCATGATGTATCGCCCATGCATAGACATAATACAAGTGTGCGAGAAATAACGAGCGATCGTGTTGGTTTTTCGTTTACACAGGCTGCATGTGCAGCACACCGGAGGTCCAAGATGACGGCAACTATATCGTAATAATACAATTCGAGTGTGTGCAAGCCCGAATATTCGAGGCTGTGTGAGTATACATTGAAGGAAAGAGTCTGGAAGCAGCGCTTTGCAATGGCTTCTTCGCACGACATGTCAATAAAACGTTCCTACGAGATGAAGGATATAGATGCCCGCTGTAAAATGTAAATTTTTCACGCGGATGCTTAACGCGTTTCCAACTGTAATTTACTGGGTGCCCTAACTCTTCCAACTCTTTTCCCTTTTCTCTCAATCCTTCTGAGACGATTCACAAAAGTGGGAGGATAAAAAATGCACTCGATGTCACCAAAATATTGAGGAAAAAAAAATTATGCCATTTTTTCGAGTGAATGGAAAAGTTTCGTGTTTTTACGAATTATTCTGGAAATCGGGAAGCAGGAAAATTGTTCATTGGGCTCTGATTCTTTATGTTGATTCGTCGGGAAGAAAATTTGAAGATTTTCCGATTTTTTTTGACTCCAAACTTTTGTGAATTGTCATTTGATTATTTATCGACAAGTTTATGGTTTTTGCATAGAACTTCGAGAGATCCCATAGGAACGGGTAAATTACTGTCCTCGAGGAAGACTGAGACTTCGGGGTCCTCGAGACTCGACTCCGGAGTATCGATTGCAAAAGAATTGTATCGATTATTGAGAAACGATTAAAATTCTAATAGTTGACAAGTTCTGAGGTGAGTAGGGGGTAAAAAAAAAAAAATAATTGAATGTGTTTATTCTCGAAAGGAATAAAATATTGCGGAAGCAATCGAGTCTGATTACGAGCGTGAAATGATAGGAAAGAAACGTCACCGGAGGCTGACGATATAATTCAAAAGAGTGAGAATGATTATTTATAATTTTGTATACGTGACGGCGAAGTGTAATCGATTCGAAAAAATTCCTAACTGGATGGGTAAATCGGTAATGGCCGTAAATAATGGGGGGCTCTTACGAGTCCTTACGTTTTTCACGCCAGGAGCGAAGGAAGCATCTTCTCTGAGATGGGATAAGAAAGAAAGCTTCGCTTTGGTATTGCATAAAGAAAGGGAGGGAGAAAAATGAGGAAAGAACGAGACACCTTGCGGAGTGCATGGCCTCACTTTGTCGGAAAGCCCTTGGATGTTTTTTTTCGTCATTGTGTCTTTACTTTTATTATATTTTTTCAAATTCTTAATTTTCTCTTATCCTTTAGACGCAGGCCGCGCTTTCTCTCTTTTCGCTTCGCATTAATCGGGCTCATGCTGTGCATATCTGCCGGTAATGAGAATAATTTGATGATTTTTTTGTCAGGAATTAATCTTGTGCTCGATGTGCGCAGCTCGTTTAGTTGCGAGGTAAGTACAACACGGGGTTTCGACGTTACAATGTATATGTGAATATCCGAGAACCCTGAAGTCGAAAACTTCGTCCAAGAATATACGGAGAATGTTAATTAACAAGAATATCCAAATTGGCCCAGTAAAAAAAAAGAGATTCTGACCTTCAGCTCTTTTTCATTTTTTTCCCCTGAAAATTCATTCATTTTAATTGCTTAGATTAGTCTTAACGGCATTAGAGTCTCTACTTATCGTTGCAAAAAAAAATATTTCCAAATTCAATCGTGGAGTTGATCAAAAAAATTATGCAGATATTTTCACTTTTGTAAAATCAATTGCAACGAAATCCAATAAAAAACTGTTGATTTTTGGACAAGTAGTTTAAGTTTTCGAACAATAATGGATCTTAGTGCAAACGATATCATTGAATAACTATATAATAAAAAGAATAACTCACTGAATTCTACGATGAAGACATCCAGCGAGAAAGAAATCTCTTGCCTGTAAATTTAGTAAAATATTTGTTCATTATTGACTGATGAAAATTAGTAGAGCATCGTCCAATCTTTTGAGCTTGCTCAAAAATATTTTTCCAACATTTTTATGAAGAAAAAATGATGAAGGTAATTGCAGGGCGCACTGAGAGAGAAGGTCGAGGGGGTTTTGATATTTTCTACGTCAGTAATGTTGAAAAATATTTTTTAGCAGAAAAAAAAAGATTTTGCATTTCGATAAGGTTAATCAATGTTCTTGTCATCTTCGTGAACAATAAAAAAGGAATGAAATTTGCGGAATGATGGGACGAGGATAGAAAAGCAAGGGAAGAAAATTAATTTTCAGAATTTCATTGTCACGGAGTACGGAGCCTCCGAGAAGTTTCTTCAAGTTGATTTTCTCTGATCGGGAAACACATTCACAAAGAAGAGCCCGAAGCGCCTGGCAAAACGTCATTCATCTCTCTATCTCGGGTCGGAGAATCGTATGGCATGGAAAGAAGGCATAATTAAATTAAATTAAGACTCCCCTTGATTCCCTTAGGAATCCGGACGGGTTCGTCCTCACAACAGCAGAGATGTCATATATATATATACATTGATATATAAATATATGAGCGTAGCGGAATATCTGTGCATAGTAGCGAGCGAGAAGCGATCCTTCATTCGTAAGCAATTTGCGGCTCCTCGCGATTGAACGTGAAAAAAAAAACAAAGTTATAAAATTGCCAACTGATATTAATCATAATTTTGAGATGAGTAACATGAACGGCGTCATAACTCAAGAATGACATTCGAAAGAAATAACAATATTGTTTAAAACTTAATTTTTTATGTTCAATTGAATTTCTGGCTTTCTTGACTCTCGACTTTCTTGACGTCGACGTCAAATTACACAATTACATCAGATTGATCGAATTTCTTTTTTTTCCGCCAAAAGTTTGTTCAGTTGTGAGAATTTTGGTGGAAAAAAAAATTTTCATAAAAAAATCCACGTATTTTGTACCCCGGAAATATTGTTGATTCTGAAAATCTCGAAATTGCTGCTGACGCAAAAAAACGATGACTACGTCATTGGCTAATTAATCAATTTCCATTTATTTCATTTATGTTCGAGGGTTTTTAAAAATATGATCGTATTTTACGAATTTGTTCGTCTGATTATTTTCCATGAAGTACCCAAGATTCCCATTGATGAAAATTCCATTTCCCGAAAGTCAAGTTGCCAGAAAATTCAATCGAAAACTAGAGATCCCGGAAAATGCATGGGCAAGAGACTCATATATTATGGGATTCATATGGGGTCCAGAAGACCCTGGTGATGATATCCAGGATTAATGCTCCAAAAAAGTTGCATTGTGGCCGGTCGATGTGAACAAAACGAGGAGAATAAATTGATAAATACGATTTAGTGAAAAAACAGTATTTACATGATTATTTAAAAGTCTATTCGAAAAAAAAATCGTGCCGTTAATTTCACTTTTTATGAGGTTTTTTCATAGACTCGAGTCCACTGCCGTACTCGGAAACGTTGAGCATTCTTGATTTTTTGAGTAAGCCAGGTTTTTGACCGCCGACACCGCCATGTTGTCTTTTCTGCGGCAGCTTCGCAGGTCTGGAAAGTAAAACAACGAAATTTGTTTTTTTTTTTTTTCACGAGATTCATCGAGGCGAAATATCCAACTAGCTTAACTTCCCGCAAAAATTGATCTCGGAAATGAAACTAATTTTCGCTTGAATGGCAAATAACCGTTCGGAGCAAAATGAGGCGTACGATCGTTTGACATTTTTCTATGAATGAATACCGAGCTTCTGATCGATCCAAGAAAATAAACGAGGGCAAGAAAAATTCCAAGTTTTGTCGTGAAAAATTTGAAGAAAAATGATGAAATTTTTGCGCCGAGGCTTGACGAAAATTGGTCTTGCCATTTTCCAGGATTTCAGTACGAATTCGATAAAGACCGAGAAGCCAGGAAGGACGGAAGAGGGAGAGAGAAAGAGAGCGAGAAAGTGAGTGAAATAGAGAGATGATGTTGATGCTGGTGGTCGCGGGCGCTCGGTTTCCGTAAATGCCTCGAGTTGTTGGCAAGCCGGAAGTGGCGGTCGCATCAGTCTGTTTAATAGCCGTATTGTATAATTATGAACAATGGGGGATATCTCTGAGCCGTGGAGGAGAGCGAGGAACGATATTGTGGAGATAGGAACGAGCGGTGTAGAGACATACGCGGACAATCGTATGTGCGTTGTGTGTGGACACATCGAGCTTATGACTCGCGTGTTAGGTTGATGGTGAGTTGCGAATTCAACGTTAAAGGTACATGAGTGTATGAGGAAAGAGAAGAGAGGGGGGAGGGCGATAATACGGGTGAGTAAAGGGACAGGAACGAGCAAGGGGATACACAGCCGCGGTCGACTTGGTCCCGCGTGGATGACGAATGTGGCTCGAGTTTGTGGAGCAGAGGAGAAGAGATAGGGACTTTGACATTTGAGTGGTTATTACAGCGAGCTCCGGTAGGATATCTAGAGCGATGGTCAGAGCACAGGAAGAGGTGACACTCGTCATAGCTGGAGAATGAGGAGCTGGGATCTCTCTCCGGTCTTTCGTCAACCTCGTCTCAACGTCCATCGTCTTTTGTCAAGCCTGTTCGCTTCACAATATCGTTGACAATGTTCTCTGCTCTACGCAATCTCGATCTCCTCTCTCCAAACGTTTCGAGCTCACTGATTCTCTTACAACCTCAACCCAGCCGTGTCTCCTTCATTAATACCGTAATCCAGCATGCCTGAGAATTCAAATACAGAAAGGAACAACGAGCCACTGCCGAACGAGACTAAACTATGTGTTCGATTAATCCTGAACGAATCGAATGCTCCTGGAGTTTAAATCGCAAGCAGACGGTGCGTCGATCATTTTGGCGCTCCATTTCCGTACATCAAATTTATCAAAAGATCACGACATCGTGGGGTATAAAAAAAAAAATGAAAAATCCTTCCCACGGAAGTGAAAAAAATTTTCTCCATTTTTCCGGCAACGATTCATTGACTCGAACAATTTTTCTCTTACTTTTCCGAACCGTACCGATTAAAAACGTTGCAAAATTTTTTTGTACAAAATCGTAAATTATAAAAAAAACACCATTTTACAAAATCCGTTGCCTGAGGAAAACCAATGCGTTGCTCGGAATAAACCTCGAGTAAATAATCAAGCAGCTTGGTTGTCGTAATTAAAAAAAAAAAGCGAACCTTTCATTGCTGAGCCTGTTATTGTGTCGTGATTTCGAGGCTTCGTTGTCGCGAAGAGTTTTCCCGATCCCTCCGATTTTTTGGGGAGGATCTCTCAAGGCGAAGCTTTTGGCAAAATGTCCCAGATGCAGGTCCTTGCGGTTGAAGACTTCTCGCATATCTCGAGGATAACTCGCGTAGAAACGTATCCAGGAAACGTAAGCTAGAGAAAAAAGCAAAAAAAAATTAATAATTTTGTCGATTTTTCGTCAAGTGAGAATTTCGTTATTTTTTTTAAATCGTTTAATTTCACGTTTGGAGCTCGAATTGCGCATTTTAGCAGGGCCACGAATTTTCGAATAACACCTATGGTAGTCCAAGGGCATTGAGAGAGTCGCCTCAAGTCAAGTGTAACTGCTCCATTATCGTTGTCCTGGAGCTTGTCAGGAAGGGGGAAATCAACAGAGAAAAAGAGAGAGCGAGAAGAAGAGAAAGAATTCAGTCTGGTTGCTCGTCGAGGGTGAGAAAGCCGAGGGTACAGCGATCCTGAGAGAACTGGAACATATGCTGAGGCGATATGATCGCGCCCTCATGTCGTTCGTTCAACGACCAACCATTTGGAGAACGTGCGAAAATTTCATCGTTCATGACCCCACTTCGAACCCTCAATTTTCCAGCCACAATATTTGATTTTAAAAACGTTCACAACTGTTGCTAATTCCACTCGATCATAGTCTCAAATAAACCAACCGAAAAATTAACTATTTATCCAATAAAAACCTCATTCAATGAAAAAAATCATTGCAGCAAATTAAAAAAATGAAACAAACGGTGTAGAGCACATTAAAAAAATAATTGAAACGAAACTTTGATAATTTTTCTAGAAAATGAAATAAAATTGTTTTTTTTTTGTTGGATAAAAATAAAAATAATACCAAAAATTCGATAAATTTTTATTACTTTTTTCTCAATTGTCAAAAATACGAAATAAAATAGTAACGATGAGGGAGCATCGTTATGGAATTTTTTCTCACCCTTTAATATCAAAAACTAGTCAACTTTGGTGTATCAACGTGAAAAACAAGTTCGGGCTACTCGTAAAAAGTGCGAGAACCCCTTAATGTTTACGTTGCTTCGTTGGGAAGAGTTTTGCAAAAGAGTGAAACCACAAAAATACATTTTGAGGGTTTAAAAGTCAAAATAATTGGTCGGCAGGAATAAAGATGATTGTGAAAATGTTTTCTCGGAGGTTTTATTTTAATGAAAATGGAGGTTGGTTTCGATATTTATATATTTATATCGAGCGGTAAATCAAGCTCAGAGCGGAAATAGCAAAGCGCGTAAAGAACTCTCGTATATAGTTGAATAGCGTTGGCATGAAAGAGAAATGTTTTTCTCCATTTAACACATAAATCTCGAGTAGGATGGCTCCGGAGAAAGGAGAGCTGAAGCTTGGGAGAGGGTGGGACTGGATGACGTAGATAGTTGGAGAAGAAAAAGCGAGAGAAAGGTAAGGGGGTTGGGAAAGAAAGAGGGGGTTGCGCTGAGGAGTCGAAAGAGCTGCGAGCTGGTATTGTTCCTAAGTGATGTAACTGCGTCTTATTGTATTTGTATCCTGTATCGTATTGTTAAGAGTCTCTTCACCACAAAGCGTAAGTGGTTTTGGCGGAAGACACATTCAGCGGTACGGATTGTGTGTCGGTGCCCCGTGGTTCGTCGTAATCTCCCTCCCACCACGGGCTCGCTGCTTGTTTCTACCCCTGAAACGCGCCAATGCCTCGTCTACACTCCATTCGACTTCGTTCTCGTTAAACCAACGAAAAAAATGAA
The DNA here is from genome assembly GCA_030522525.1 of Campopleginae sp. 14b. Classification (NCBI taxonomy): domain Eukaryota; kingdom Metazoa; phylum Arthropoda; class Insecta; order Hymenoptera; family Ichneumonidae; species Campopleginae sp. 14b. The sequence goes on from JAPYYS010000201.1 coordinate 161,344, forward strand.
AAAATCGTAATTTCGATATTTATGAGGCGTTGGGAAGCGGAATTCGAAGTCGATGAAATATTTTGTCATTTTTTGCTAAGCCTGTGAGCAGATATCGGAATTCCAACGTAGCAAAAAGTGAGAATTTTGAATCGACAGTTTTCTATTCCCATCAGCCTCTCCGAATTATTTAATTTAATTTTTTCCAGGCATCAAAAACGAGATACCACAAAACCTCAATTTGACATTCCATCATTAAATGTTCCGAGGAAATTGAGGACGCGAGAGCACAATGATATTAATGACTTCACGGTTCGATTGCTGACGATGAGCTACCAAGTGGTCGGAAAATGTATTTCTAGCGGAGAGAGAGGGAACAACATGATGATCTATCGGAAGAGGCGCAAAATACAATCAAGTGTAAGGAAGTGAAAGGGAAGAAAAATCTGGACGAAGAGAAGTTTGTCAGGCTGTTGAACAAAGGAGTGAGAGAGGAAAAGGATGTAATTAGTTAGGAAGAAGATTAGGAAAGTGGAGTGTGAAGTTATGGCGTGAGACGGAATTTCTATTGAAGAGCGAATCCAGCATCGGAGATCGATTATAATTATTTTTAGTCAACAAGAATAAATAAATAATTGAGAATAAAACCGAGTTTTGTAAATTCTCGACAAAAAGGCAAACAAAGTGTTGATTATTATTTCGAAATAAATCTGCAGGATAAACGAAAAAAATGAGGGAAATTAATGAAAAAAAAAAAATGAATGAAATTTCCAGAATTTTTGCAGGTTGAATCTGAGGAGGGGGAAAAGTATTACGTCGAACAGAGTGTGGCAAGAACCATCAAGCCACGTACAAGGTTCTCGCATATATACGTGCAAAGAGGGGGGTTCGAGTGGATGAATCCCTTAAGCTAGTGGCGAGTGGCATACGATATAGGGTCGAGTGGAGGGTTATGTGGATGTGATGGGTGTGTTGGGTTTGTTCAGTAACTGAAGAATACAGTAGCTACACACGTTATTAAGGGCCATTCGGCTTTATCGAGGCGATAATGTTACGAATTAGCGAGATTTTCTCCTGTCCCCATTCCCCCTATTTTCTTCTCCCTTGCTGATTCGTCCCTCGCAAACGTGCACGTGTACTATTAACGATCGAGTTCAATTGCTTTTTACCTTTTGATGAGAATTCGACTCGAGCTCAAACTTTGCCAAATTTTGTGGTTCAAATTAATTTTCCATTTCAAAATGTCTCAAACTTTCTTAGTAAAACAGAACAGCAATTTTTTTCCAGCTTTTAGAAGATTTTGAGAATAATCATCTCGATCCAGAATCCAGAAATGTTTTCCTTCGTCATTCTATTTTTTATCAACATTTTCCGAGTTCGAAAAGTAAAAAATGCCAATAGATCGTTTTTTCTTACATAGTAAAACGGAACAGCAATTTTTTTTTAACTTTTTGGAAAATTTAAGGAAAATTCTGCCCATCCAGAATCTAGAAATTTTTTCTTCCGTCTTTATATTTTTTATCAACATTATCTGAGTTCAAAAAGTAAAAAATTCCCCTAGATCATGTTTTTTGTAAAAAAAGAAAATAAACCATTAAAAGAATGGAATAATTTTATCAGCAGAAATAAATTAAATTAATCAGAAAACGTATCAGATTAAGAAAAAACAATGAATTAGTAAACGATGAATTTTCTCGCTTTTTTGTAAAATTTGTGTCGAAAAAATAAAAAAAAAAGTATTAATTGAAGATAAAAATTGTCCTGCGGAGAGTGGAAATTTGATTTGTTTTGTGGTAAGATTTCCTGGGGTTGAGAGAACGTGGGAGTTGTGAAGCAAAAAAAAAAAGGAGGGCGAAGAGATTGAGATGCGAGGGTGATGAAAATCTGAAGAAGTTTTAACGAAGAGTGTGAAAAATGGGTGAGGGATTTTCTTCGGTTGTATGAGACTTTGATGGTCGAATGAAAATGCATTCGGTTGTCGGGGGGCTTTGGGTTTGCGGGAGAAGGCCTGAGCTTCTCGCAAAAGTGTACACATGCTTGTGTGGTCTTGATCGAGAATAAATCTATCAATCGGGGGAAACGTAGGACGCGGTACGGTCAAGTGGTTAGCCGTGTAACGTCAGTCAACGTTCTCTCGTTCCATTCGAGCTAACAGCTCAAAAATCGTGGCTAAGCTTCGTGTAAAGCAATGGAGGAAGGGCCATAGAACGTCCGGAGACGAAGGACGATGTGTGGGAATTGGAAAAGCCTCGCTCTCGGGAAGATTAATAGACTTGGCCTCCCGATGGATTTTATGAAGTTTTTTTTCTGACCATTTGCTTGCCCTCTCGCTCATTGTCGCCGAGAAAATTCGTTGAATATACTATTTGTTTACTTTCGGAAATCTTGAGAGTAAAATCCTGATGCCAGAGAATTTTTTCTTCTCCAACGCCAAGCCTGACATCCAGGAAGAAAAATAAATTGTCAACACGTCGAACAAGCCGTAATGAAGTAACGAAGCCAAGTTTGATTCGTTTTCGACTGGTGACAAAAGCAAATTGACTCTTTCCTCGAGTAGGACGTAATACCGTATAACGTATTAATACTGTAGCACCCATAAGCCAATTTCGTTGACACTACCCTCGTAGGATTCGCGCACAAAATCGACCCTACACGAGGTATTATTTAGGGGTGCTTCTGAGCCCCTCCCTCGTTTCTCCATTCGTTCGCTTCCTCGCGTCGAAACACTCGGATATATTTACATAGTCTATGAGCGAGGAGGGATGATCTTGTTTGCCAAGCCATCCTTATACAGCCATTAGGGTCGTTCCTGGAGGGGCGGGCAAATTTATTTGCTACGATAATAAATCCATTATTTTGAGGACGTAAAATTCACTTCAAAAAAATACTCAAATTATAGCGAAATATTTTTGAGGCACTGTGAGAAAAACGAAGTTCTCAAGTAAACAAGAAAAAAAAACTCCAACTCACCCTTGCAAGCTTTCGTATGAATATTTTTGTCCTCGATAACGAGATTCTCAAATTCATTTTGTAAAGCTGTGGCCGTGGCCTCGACAGTCCGATGTTTGGACAAGGGCCCCATAAGTTTGTCAAGAAGGTCGTTCATATTTTCTTGTTTTATTCGGATCCTCCGAGACTCGAGCATCCGCACGAAATCGATTTCAGACGGTGTGAGAAATATTATAGAGACACCGGAAGTTCCTGCTCGTGCGGTTCTGCCGATACGATGAACGTAATCGCGAGCGGAGAGAGGACCGGTGTATTGGATGACGGTATCGACTTGTGGCATGTCCAATCCTCGGGCCGCAACGTCCTGGATCGCAGAAAACGAAAAAAAAAACGAAAATTTAATCCAGACTGCGAGAAAAAACAATTTGATAAAATCGCAAAGTTAAATTATTCACGAATTAAAATAAAATGCGACCCAACTCGTTCGCCTAATTATTAAACTCATTAACTTGAAATTTACGATTTTAGGGAGCAGGAAAAATTAAAATGAAATGTTAAATTCTTAGTGCGAGCACCTGCTACAGAAAATGATGAAAATTGGGAGAACAGAAAGAGAAGAAAAAATATTGAGCAGTGAGCATGTTCACAGTATGGCGGGGAAGCCGCAGGAGCTCGTCGGTCAGGCCGACTACAAATGTCTTACAAACTGTGCGTCGATTTCTCGTTTCACCAGCACCCTACCGCTGTATAAAACAACAAATTCTCGAAGCACGAGCGAGATATTTGATCTCGTGGTTCAAGAAATCCGCCGATATATACATAATCATATTTATATCTCTGAATATATGTTAATATGTAAATATATAAATATATAAGTAAATGGATGTATAACGCGACGAGGACCTGCTGTGGACCCCAATGGCGAACGTTTGAGAGCGGTCCCGTTCGTCATGTCCCGTAGTGTACGGAATACAAGTACGCACTTTAGTTCTGGATCTCGTATTCTCTCTATGTTGCGCTAGTAAATGATTCAGTATCGCCTTGGCCAGCCCGGACGAATGAAAATAACATTTGATTTATTGTTAACCGATTATATTTAGATTTTTCGATTTTTTTTCTTATTTTTTCGAATTTCGAGGGAGAAAGAGAAATTTATTCGACATTCAAAGGTGTTGCCACATTTTGCTAAAATAGAGACATTGAACTGAACGCTCGTTGTGAGGATTTTTTGTTGAAAAAGTTTCTCGGAAAATTGGCGATAAAAATGAATTTTTTTAAGACTTTGGCTGTCGCGTTGACACACTGGGTCTCTCAGACCCGGAGTCTTTAAAGTCTCTCGGAGCTCAGGAATCAATTTCTTGTCCGTGGAGGGAAAAAGTTATTTAACATGAAAAAATTAATGGAAAATTGTTGAATTTTTTGTTCAACGAATAATTCGGACAGGAAAAATAATTTTTTCATTAAAAATTATATCTTCGGCAAGAGTTCTAATTTTTGAACACAAATAATGGAGTTGATGGGGGTTCGAGGAGTTCTGGATCGATGGGGGGTTGACTGCAACCCCATGGAACCTGCTGGACAAAAATTCCTTCACGAAACGATTATACGTCGATTCTTCTTTCAACTGTTGGTCGTTGCAATCTTCTCGTTTTTTAGCGTTCCCTTCTCTTCCGTGGCGTCCTCATTTTGAATTTTTCTTTCGAATTTTTTTCTTCCTTTTATTTCAACTAATTCGTGCAACTCACAAAACTCACAACTTATTTCGCGTATCAGAGAATCCATTCAAGAGACTACGACGAAGCGACGAGCTGACCGAGCTCACAGTGTGAGCCCCGCGGTCACAGGCGCCAGAAATATTATGAATGACCCATATTTTCAACCGGATAAGTATCGTCGAACACGAAGATTATGAATCCAAACATCTCGGCCGAATCCTCAGCGAGAATATATTTCGGGTTTTAATGGCCTACCAAAAGGGACACAAAATTCAAACCAAAAAGGAAGCAAGGGTGGCCGCGTTCATAAAAAAAAATTTATCGACGTTGCAGGAACAACCGATCGGGAGTCGAAAAACAAGTAAACACAGAGTTTTCAATAATTCCAAATTTTCGAACGAATTCCGCAATTAAAACGGAGCAATTATTCCTTACAAAATGAAATAAAAAGGAAAAATTTATAAAAATATTTCAAAAATTAAGGAAAACCCGAAAATATCCTAATAAAGATTACAAAAAATTTCAATCACAACGAAATCACGCAGTAATTTATATCCCAGTATTTTTTGAAAAATGTGTAAAATTAAATTTCTTTTTTTTTGTCTTTCTGTCTAATTCATGCCCCTCGGGAAATGATAAATGAATATAAACGTCAAAAATTAAAAGGACGAGTTAAAAGTTCCTAAATATACTTGAATTTTTAATTTAACAGCCACGATGCAATAAAAAAGATGAGGGAACATAGCCACTGAATTGAAGATTTGTTTAAGCTGTTTTGCCCCCCTGAATATAGGTGAAGGGGATTAATGATGGCGATTAAAAGGTAAGATCGTTTAGGCTGGGAGAAGCGGCAAACTCAACGGTTTACGGAGGACGTTGTTGATCGGAAACGGATAGCCGCTCAGAACATCTCACTCGGGCTATAGATCATGAGAAACGTTCGTTCTACTGCAGGCTCATCTCTCTCTTTCTCTTTCTCTCTCCCATGCTCAGCTGGAGAGACTCTCCGGACGTTCGGCTCGTCTCTCCGGAGGAAAATTAATAACGCTCCGAATAACTTTTGTGTCTGGTATGAGAATCCCTGGGTCGGGAGACAAAACGTGGGCGTCGATTTTGGAATTATTGAAAATCCGAGCGAACATTGAGATTCGGTATTCTTTGAAAATTCATTCAATTTTTCAATTCCATTCGATATTCCAAAATGAACGGAAGAAAAAAAAAGTTTTTTAATTTTTGCTTTTTCTTTCTCATCATTTTTACGATCCCAGAAACTCTTGGTCACGAAAATCCACTAAAAAACTAAATTTCCTGACGATTTTCTGCTTCGAGCACTCAAGCCTCTGGGTAACGACTCAAGATCCGAATAAATGATGAATCCCAGCATAGCAGCGACCAGGAACTCATCCGGAGTGGATCAAACGCGCGTGATCGATCTGTCATTTTTTTTTCTCACCAATGATATTTTCAACGTAATATTATTTTTCTTATAGCAAATTGAAATCGAAGCCGGATCGATGGATAACGGAATAACGGTGGCATTGAACGCTGGACAGAATGACTCTCTATAATGAATGAAACATGGATTGCGTAAGTGAATCGAATGCCAAACGCCGACGTAAGTCGTTGCCGAGGAATGCTAGTGTGAAAAAAACAATTCTCGATCGATTTTTCATTTCGAGGCCAAGAAAAATTACGATCCATGACGTACGTGAGGTTTAAGATTCAACTTTCATTACCAACAGGAAACAATATTCCTACTGTTTTTCGTGAAATGCATGAAATGTCGCATTTTGTTATTTTTTTCTCAATAAAAATATCGAACCGGAAATTTCTTCACAAACTCAACTCCCAACAAAATGAGTGCAGAATTTTTTAAAAACATTCCTCTATCATAGTTTTTGGTTGGAAAAATAAAACAACTTTTGGATTCATAATTTTTGAGTCGGAAACGAGCGAGCCTCGAGTCACTCAGCACGAAAGGAAAAATGTACGGAAAGGAAAAAGGGATAAAACTGGAGGAGAAAAAAATCATCAAGACTATTGATGACTGGGGAATGATAATTAAACTCGTTACGAAAGCCTTGTGAGAGCTCATAATTTTCAAGCTCTTGACGCAGCGTGGGTTCGGTGGATACTACTAAATTTCACTGTGAAAGAATAAAGCACATGAAGCCTGAGATTTACGAGCGTTAGCTCGCGAAGTCTGCAGGCATTTGCGAATTTTTATCAATTTTATCTTTCACCATAAAAACCGAATCTCCCCATTGTCTAATTTTTTTCCCATCGAATAAATATTTCCAAGTTACTCATAAAAAAGTTTCGAAATACAAAAGAACACAAAAATCCGTTTGAAACGTGCTTAACCATTTATTATTTATGCTTAACTTACCGTGCAGAGAAGAACGCCACTTCGAGCCTTCCGGAACGTTTTGAAAACCTCAGTCCTCTCTTTTTGCGACATACTCCCATGAAGTTTGAAAAACTCAACGTCAACGAAAGGCTCCGAATCCTCGTCATCGTCGTCTCTCGGCTTCCCAAGTATTTTCGATAATATGTCCGCGTGATAGTCAATCATGTCTTGGGTTGCCATGAAAACTAATATTTTGTGTTGTCCAGCGATCTAAGAAAATAATTCGATAAATACAATAAATACCTATTTAGTGCAAAATTTCAATGAAATTAAATTGTCTCGAAATTATTAACTTTTCGATAATCCGCAGCGTTTCATTTTTATTTGAAACAAAATTTTTCCCAGCTCAGCCATAAGAATAAAGTATGATTTTTGCGATTAAAATTTGTCCCGTTTTTTCGTGGAGTTCTTTTTTTTTACCGCAAAGCCAAGCCCGTCCAGTTATTGGAGCCGAAATGCGGATAAATTTTGGACTTTGCCGAAAAAAAATTGATACAAGAAAAAATTACATAAACTCCAGAATCGTTTACGAATTATCGGGTTTTTTAAATACCTGACATTTTCCAGCGATGTAAGCACTGAGAGTGACCATTCTGAGTTTGGCTGGTGTGACGACGTAGCTCTGAGTGACACTTTGCGGAACGACGAGATCTTCGTTCGTTTCGCTCAAATTGCCACCGACCTGGTTCAGATTTTCTTGGGCAGCATCGACGAATACAGGATCGGTCATAGTCAGACCTGCCAATTTTTCTACCGCAGCTGTCAGCGTGGCTGAGAGTAAAACTGTTTGCCTGGACGAGGGGGGCGAAGCGTTTGTCTGATTTTTTTCATCGGTTTCTCCCGATGAAACTTTTTCGATCGGTTCGCGTTTCGTTGCAATTTCTTTTTTATTTTTTTTCGTTCGGATGAGAAATTCTTGGTCATCGTCGTCGCTGTCCGTTCCAGAGTGATATTCCGGCTTGTCGGGAAGCTCTTCATCCTTGTCCAATGGTTCAGGTTGGTCGTCGTCGCTGTTGCGTCCATCTTCGGGTCCTTGTGGTTCAGGAATCGACGTTGCGCTCTCCGCTTCCTTCGCATCTGCATCGACTTTCGTTCTCCCGCTCCTCACAAGAGCGAGTGGATCGTAGGAACAGTTTTCTGACTCTCCTCCAAGCTGTTGCTTCAGCGCTTGGACTATTCCTGAGATGTCTTTCTCGTATCCCATGTCCAGCATCCGATCGGCTTCGTCCAGCACAAAACATTTGACTGAATTCAGTTTCAGCGATTCTGTGTGTTGAATATGATCCAAGAGGCGCCCGGGAGTCGCGACGAGGATCGTGCAGCCTCTTCGTAGTCGAGCTTTCTCCGCTTTCCTCTTTTCCCCACCGACCAAATAACCAGCTACGATCCAAGTGAATGGCTTGACCAGCTTCAAAAAACACTCGTAAGTTTGGAGAGCGAGTTCTCTCGTGGGCACTACAACGAGCGCTCGCAAGCCGCTGTTCCTCATCAATTTCGGTCTGATCTGTTGCAGCGTCTCGACAATAGGAAGAGCATAGGCCAACGTCTTGCCAGATCCCGTCTGCGAACGGACGAGAACGTCCTTCCCAGAGAGTATCACCGGAATGGCTCTCTGTTGGACCGTCGTGGTTTTTGTTATACCCATATTTTGCTCCAGATTCGAAATGCTGTACGAATGGATGCCGAGCTCCTCGAACGTTGTTTTACTGAACACAGTTTCGTTGACAGGCTTAACCAGCCTCTGACCAATGTTGGGAACTTCCGGATTGTTGCCGAATAGAGAAGAAATTTTACCCGATGCTTTGGGATAAGGATTTTCTTGTTTACCTTCAAACTTCGGATTATCTTTGAAGCGGTTTTTGTTTCGACTTCGATTTTGGTTCCAGTTTTCTTTCCGATTGAGACGGGACTCTCCGGACTCTGATTCTATGACATTTCTCGCATGAGGAAACTGTTCAGCCATTTTTTCACCGCCCTTGTCCGTTGCGGGCTGTGTGGGCAACAGTTTTGCATCCGTTTCTTTCGATTCGCTACTCTTTGCATATAAATCGGCAAGAGATTTCTTGGGTTTACCTTCGTTGGGAATTTTGGCTTTTGCCAAAATTGTTTTGAGCGCATTTTCTTTGGTCGGCTTAGAAAACGACACCAGAGGTTTACTTTCCTGCTTTTGGACAGTTGGTTTTTGGCTCGCCGTCTTTGCTGATGGAACGGAGACATTGTCGTTTATTGGTTTTTCTACTTTTTTGATCCTCGCCGCTGCATTTCTCGCGACTATCGCTGCGAGTGATGGTTGCTTTACTCTCTGATTTTTGACATTTTTCGTCGTATTCGAAACCGTGGGTTTCAGAGACTTTGCATTAGATTCATTTTCATTATTCTGATTCGCTCGTTTTGCTTTTTTCGCGAGTCTCTTGACTTGAGGCTTGAAAAAGGCTGATTTGTTTCGATGAACCTACAATGATATTCATCGCCACGATCAATAATCAGTTCTTATTATTTGCCTGAAACTCTGACAGGCGGTTCACGAGATCGACAGAATTCCTAACCTAAAACTTACTTTTGTCGCCGCGCCAGCTGACGCCCCGCTCGAGATGTTCAAACAAATATCCATATCTCGAATAGCCATTGATGATTTTCCTATCGAACACCAACCACAATCCAGTCACTCGTTGATACACTAAACAATCAAAGTTTACAAACAGGCGGGTTACAATATTTTCGACAATCTCAACGCCACGAGGAGTCCCACGTGTTGACGGTTCTGAATGCACGTTAAATGCTGCGGGCATGCGCATAGAGCTCATCGGTACAGACGGTTTAATATTCACGTGAAATAACTCATGAATTCTGATCGAACTGACCAAATCTAATAAAATTTTAATAAATCTTTATTGTTGTCATATTTATGATGAAAAAAACTTCTATAGAAAGCGCCTGATAACCTCAACTAAAATTCAACTCCTATCGATATAATCATAGGCAACAATAATTTTCCAAAACTCCGCCAAAAATTGTAGCCGTGGAATCAAAATTGCCTTGAAAACGCATTTTTACACCGTTGAATTGAAAAAAAATCATGTCACTGGCCAGATTGTTCGGGAAATTATAATTACGACAACGACTGGAATTCCGAAACAAAGCACAAAAAGTAAAAAATAAATTTACATTTTGTTGGTCTACACACGAAACGAAATATTTAATCGATTAAAATATTTCAATTGGTGAAGGCGTGAAAAAAATCATCCAAGCAATTGCAAGCGGTTAATTAATCCACTCCTTTTTTTCTTATCACAATTATCTTTAGCTCGAATAAGCGAGACCAGTGACTATAATAATATTATAATTATTGTGCACATAATTAATCCTAGGTTTAGAATTTTCAAGATAAAAAAAGTTTCAAGCTCAGTGGCATGAATAAATAATATAAATAATTGTTCTCGTATTAGTTAGTCAGATCATAAATAGTCTGTACTTTTAGGATTCCGTGAAATTTCGAGCCGCTTTTAGCACCAAGCAAATACGTAAAAGGCATCAAATACCGCACTAATTGTGTGAATATGTGTCGAACAAGGCCAGCGAATTTAACATGTTCTTTGACGTAGTCGTTCGTTTAGTCAAAATATTGACAAACTTCGTTGAACTTGGACGTTCTGTATTGAAAATCTCGCCCCTCCCTGGAGTTGCCACCGACGATTTCATTAACCCGGACGAAAACGTATACTCAACAACCTTTATTAATAATCCCAATAATAATAACAAAATAAATAATATTCATTGAAAAAATATCTTTCGAGATTTCAACGTCGTTGAACCAACATTTACGTTTCCATGGTTACATTTATACGGTGCCATGGGAGCATGTTTACATTTCTTGCTAGAATCATTATCACAAGACGACAGTGTCTTCGAGACCGCTGACTCGAATAGTAGTCCGATTTTTTTTTCTTCTTACGTTTGGTGCTTCGACTAATATCTCAGTCGTAAACGCCAGGGAGAGAGAGACAGAGCGAGTGCCAAAAATTACCAAGTTATTGAGTTGCTGGTGTTTTTCTATTGAAAAAATAACAGAATGATGAAATTCCGTTGTATCACGTTGACAACTTCGTCGAGGATAATCGGTGCATTTGGCCTGGTACGTTGTTTATCGCAACTTAGTGGTTAATAATAATAAATAAATTTTAAAAAAAGTGAGAAATCGTGGATTTTTATTAATTTTATGGAAGTTGCGGTATTTTTGACGTTTTATCAGATTCGAGTACAGTTTTCTATCGCAATTGTGCACGGCCTTCGATCTATTTATACATAATGTGTCAATTTCCCATCCCGGTTTCCGCGAACTCAGACTTTTTTTCATATTTTTATTTCCTATCGAGTGTACGCGCAACTTTTCACAGAAGAGCGACGAGAAAAAATTATTTGTGTCATGAAAATGTAAAAAAAAATTTCTAATGGGAAAGAGAATTCGATAAAAAGTGAATAAAGTTTGTTTCGTTGCTTACAGTCTGCTTCAATTTTGATGATTAACATTTTGATGAGCGATTTCTTCTCGAGAAACGACGATGAAGAGTTTTTGGCGTCTACCGAAACGTGGTCCTTGATAGGCCTTCATTGGATACAGTTTCTTAAAAATATTCGAATAGCCCAGCAAGGTGAGTCGAGTTCTCTTGTACCCGTACGTTCGTGAGTCTCCCGCGAGCTTCATTATACGTGTGTGTATTGCGCGAAGAGGTAAACACGAGACTACGTGTTTCTCTAACGGACAAACGTGACCCGGTTGCAATATATTGTGTACATCATTTTATATACTTGATCAATAACACCGCAAATGTCTTACTAATTCTTCAGACTTAATTGTCGATTCATGGACGACTCACAACAAAGACTTCTCATCATTTATATTTCCTGAAACGACCAAGAAACACTTAAATGTGGTAAACTTATTATTTTTCAATGATTTTACTTGGGCATACATTTTTTTTTCAATCATTTCATTGGCGCAGCCTCAAAATTAATTGATTATTCGAGTCGTCCGATCCAGCGGAAAAAAAATATTGTTTTTTTTTTTCAAATTTTATTATTTCTATAAAAAAATATACGTAAATAAATTTCTATGAATAATTGTACGAAAGAATGGGTTTTTGTTGCCCTACCAATGCAGTTTGGAAAATTATCAGAAAATATTGAATCGAGTGTGATAAGGAAATTCGAAATTAACCCGTAGACACCACACTCCCTTCAAGGTCACGCACTCATCACACTAGTCCAAATTTGCACTTCGACTTTTCAAGACTTTATATTTCTTCGATGAATGCATGAAATTAATCTTAAAACCATACTTTTTAGGGGTAAAATATTCTGAGTAATCGATTGCAATGATTTTGAAAGTTGGAAAATGAAATTTTACTGTCGAAAAATTACCAAATTGAAAAAAGGAATTTTAAAAACCTGTTACACTCGAAATTTTCGAATGTCGTCGAAAGGATTTTTTCTACAAACGCATGGAGTGGAAGGGAAAGAGAGACCGTGTATTTTAAGTCAAATTATTGCAAATCTGATTACTAATCGCTGCGACGTCAAATTCAAAAGGGAACCGGATATTTTGGATAATTTTAAAAAATTGCGATTCGGTCGGAGGAGCAACTCGATCGTGATAATTGTCTCTTATTGCGGATTCTTTGAATCGTAGATTTCTCGGAGCGGATTAGTTGAAGAGATGGACGAAATTAGCTTGAACGTTCGTAGATAACGCCAATAAAATTTGATAAGGCGTTATAGGGTTCGTTATCAGATGATAATTATAAATAAATGGAGCCATTTTTTTTACGATGACTTACGAACGGCAGTGAACGTTCGACACTTCCGGTTGACTATTTGTTTTTACTTAACCTTAAGATTTTCGGCACACATGTTTATGGCAATCGGATTAACGCGAACCGGTTAGAGTCTGGAACATCGAATGATAAATTTCGACACGTGACATTGCCAATAAATTCATTAGTGGAATTATTAATTATTGGCAACTTTTGTCGTTTTTTTCTTATTTATTTATCAAACTGACATGAACTTTGTCTTGATAACGATAACGGACCATAAATCACGAGACTTCGAAGAGTATATGTTAATTACGTCGTATCAGCGATGACATCGTAGTATTTGCCAGGCTAAAATTAAACCTCGAGGGAGACGATAATACGTGCTAATTTTTTCGTAAAAGTGAATACGGGTTTTATTCGATTTGTTTGTATTCTTTCTCATACACAGCTCAACTGGTGCTCCTCTGTTTTCTCGGCTATTCTGTCCTCTTGTTATTGGCCAGTGCTTTCCTGGCGCTGGGGACTGTTTGTGTAAGTTTACGTACGAAATTTCATTAATTTATCCTTTCTCACATTTTTTTCGAATATTTTTTTTTTCATTATTTTCATTTTTTTTACTTGTGATTGTTCGTTTTTTTTAGAGGAGACCCAAATACGCTGTGCCCTGGCTCTATCTTCAAATGTTTAGCATTGGCGATCAGTCCATTTCTCTCTGCATCCACTTAATTCAAGATCCTTATTACGATGCAGACAGCAAGTCAAGTTGGTACATACCACTGTCCAGCTTGTATTTGGGTGAGTCAAAATGAAATTCGAATAAAATTGAACTTTTAACTTAATCCATAGTTGATGCCAAAAAATTATGGAAAAAAAATGTGAAAGAAGTAAAAAAAAATGATGGCGAATCAAATAAAGTTGAATAATTAATGGAAATTCAAATGAAAGTGAATTTTTAAGGGAATCCGTAGTCGATGCCAAAAAATTACGGAAATGAAATTTTAAAATAGTAAAAAGAATTATTCCGAATAAAATAAAATTGAATGATTAATGAAATTGGAAATAGAATTGAATTTTTAAGGGAATCCATAGTTGAGGCTAAACAATTAGCGAAATAAAATAATAATAAAAGGAAAAAATATATATTACGATCGAAATAAATGGAATAATTAATCAAATTTGAATAAAGTTTAATTTTCAAGGGAATCCATAGTCGATGCCATAAAATTATGATAATGGAATAAAAATAAAAATAAAAAAAACATTGCGATTAAGATAAAATTGAATAATTATTAAAATTAGAATAAAATGAATTTTTTAAGGGAATCGATGCTCAAGCAAAATATTAAATTATATTATGTTAATTGTGTTAATTACAGTGGCAACGGTATCGTTTTGGATGACAGTGTACTCGGCCCGTCAAGAATGGTACGAGTACGTTACACCGTACGAGGATTACGAGATTTTTAATACCGATCAAAACGTAGTAGCAAGCGTTGATTTCAATTTGCCAAAGACGCCTTCGTACGTTGCACAGAGTCGAATGGTATTCAATTCGCCTCCGCCGCACATACCGATCAAGTACGACGTCGTCTGACAATGAGGAAATTATTCGAAAAAAGAATATCCCTCGAAAAAAAAAAAAAAAAAAAAAAAAAAAAAAAGGAAGAGAAAAAAAAAAAAAAAAAAAAAACAAAAAGAAAGAAAAAAAAAAAAAAAAAAAAAAGAGTAAAAAGACCGAAAACTATGGTCTAAGATTTTTTGTTCGGTGCTTAAAAGAACAAAACATCGTCCAATCGTTCGCACTCGCGAATGTCGTCGATGATGCAATTTTTTCTTTTATCACTGGATTAATCTACTCGCTATAAGCTCTCTCAAAGTCTGAACAATTAATTCCATCTTAATACGCGTATTTTAAGTTTTAAGGTAGAGTTACGTTAAATCCTTAGGCTAGCGTATGATAATATTTATTTCTCACAATTGACCCTGACGTTAGTGTGCGATAGGACGTCAAAAACGAGCTACGAGACGGGATAAAAATATTGGCAAAAAAAAATTGAGCTGATTACACGATTCCGAAGAAAATCTTCTTTTTTTTTTCTCACTCCAATTTCCTACACTCTGAACCGTGCACTCCAACCTACTCGGAAATCATCGCCAATGACGTTTCATACGTTTTAACATTCCAACCAATTTTTCGAGTCATTGGGGAATTCCGGAAATTATTGTTTCGTCGCATCAAGGTCAGACTTCGTCATTTATTCATTTCCTCGTGTGCGACGAATTTGCCTTGGGCAATAATTTGATGTACTCGAATTCCGAGGACCAGCCATAATTAATTCTGCCACAACGACTCATCTAATGCTTCAATTATTTATTCGATATTATGACGAAAAAATTTAATTCGATAGATGATTTTTTTTCTTCATGTTTTTTTCCTTCCGACTCACAATGGTGCGGATTTTTTCGGGTCTACCTCGCACCCCGATGTGTGTTCACTTCATTTTTCCCTTTTCTGTTCCTGCGAGGCCAACCGGGAGATTTATCTTCTGCACGGAATTTGACAACTAATTCCTATTATTATAACATTTTCGTTATCGGATATAAATTCGAAAATTATTTTTCTAATTCCCTCTCCAGCAATCGAGGGAATTTTCGTCGAAAGATCGAAAAGTTAAAAAAAAAATCGTCCACTCACAATCCATACGCGGCCCGTGGGATGACTTTTGAAATTTCTCACAACGAGACTATGAAATTCAACTCCAAGTCCCACCCTGTGATAAATCAGAATGGACACGGACATAGAAACATGTACAGGAGACTAATAGAGTGTATCAAGCGTGCGGGTGTTCGTCGATGCGTGGTATACACGACGTCGTAGCTCTATTGATAAAAATATGAGAAATGATCGTGTTTTACGTCAAAACACTTTTAAACTAGTCGGAAATGAATGCTTGCTCGGAAAGCATATTCCTTCGGCCTTTGGAGTTTTAATATTTCGTCGAGGCGAATACTCTCTTGCTAAATGTACATAAACATGTATTCGTAAGCGTGTATTTTAAGTGTATGTGCATTTTTTGGTTGATCACGGAACTGAAGAGGGAAAGAGTGGAACGATTTGTCGAAAAATCGTGCTCCAACTTCCGCAATCCTGAACCCATTGAGATAAAGTATTATGCATAAGTAGTGCACCATAAAGTATAATGGTCCTGAGCTATTCGATGGAGATTATTTACGGAGCTGTGAGGGAGCCAGCAACAAAACATTCCTCACGATTTATCGACGCCGATTTATCCCTCGACTTAAATTTCCATGCACTGCTTATAATTATATCGAACCACGTTGCACGGTGTTTTTAAACTTTCGTCTCATTGCCCCAATATTATCGAGTGACGATAATAACAAATTAATCGTCGACACAAATCATTGCGAGTGAATAAGACGAGAGGCCAGTATTTTATGATTTTCAGGTGAAAATTCAGAGGGACGAGTGGAAAAATTATATAAATATCAAACTCCCACCAATGGAATGAGTGTCAACGAAATTTCGTCAATCAACTAAGAAAAATGTGAATAACGCCCAAATCAGCGCCAATCTTGATTCCATAATCAAGAATTTCGAATAATTTCCTTCGTGCCAATATCCCTTATGAGATCTCCCGACTAATTGGAATGTAACACGAGCATTAACCCTTCGAGTACACACTGGGTCATTTTGACCCAAAAATTTTTTTCCGCCGATTGTGTTTGGCATTTGATGAAAAATTCTGGCACCGAAATTTCGTTTTCGTAAGAAAAAAAATGTTGGCTCATGCAATATGGATATTTAGCGATTAGCAAAACGTCTTGGGTCAGATTGACCCAATATGCTCAAACAGGAGGCGTGCATTCGAACGGTTAACACATTCACGTACATACGAATGTATTTCCAATAAATTCTACATGATAGCATTCGTCGTATACGGGAGAGATGGTTGCACTTTGTTTCTGGGTTGGAAAAAAATAAAAAAGACCAGAAAGTGAGAGAGAGAGGACGAGGACGGGAGGTGAGAGAGACAGAGAGAAAAAGAGCGGGTAGAAAGCTCCGCGGTTGGTTGGTCGTGCTCTTAAAAAGAACTGAGCGAGTCAATTTGTAGTCTGTCGGAAAGTTTTAAAACACTAGTTGACAGCCAGCCCGTTAGTGTCTCTCTTGCGCTTAGGACTATAGGAGAGCAGTGTCGTTGGAAAGCACGCGCGCCCAGTTTCACCCGAGTTGGCCTCGCGGTGTTCCAGTCCTCCAGAGTGTATATCGTTCTCATTCTTTTACCAGCAGAGAACCGAACGATTGCAGAACTCCAAGTTATCGTTCTCTCGTTCTATAGATATATAATATTCGGGGATACGTATGTATATATTTTAGGAGCGAAAAGCTTGCTCAAACGCCTGGGGTACGGTATATAGGAGGTCACTTAAGTAACAGGAAACCGTAAAGGCTCCGGGCGCTCAGATTTGCCCGCACTCTGCACCCTCTACGCCCTTTTCCTACCAAGATCCTTTATGTACAAGGATCGTCGCGGTTCTCGAAGAAAACGTGTACCTTCCAAGCCCCAACCCTCTCACACGCCATCTCTTGCTGCGGCGGAGCCGATGGATTGTAAAATAAAACTAACTTGGCTCTTTCCGAGCCTGGGAACGAAGTACCTCGGCTAAATCTCATTCCCGCGGGACTCCGTACTCCGTATCGTTCCCTTTTCCCCTCCGTCTCTGTGCTTCGTACTCTTTTTCCTTCATTCCTATTGCCTATATTCTTTCCATTCGCAACTCGGAGCTTAAACATTTTTCAGATTCGCGGTTGCACTCCGGCCGATAGGAGCCAATATCCTAAACGTCGATCGAGCTTCTCCTCCTTTCTCGAGACTCAACCTTCCTCCGTATCGTTTCATTACCGCAATCGATAATTATCCCGGTGCTAAAAATCCTCACTGCGCTGGTGGAGGATGACGTTGATATTTATAGATTGTCATGGCTAGAGTTCCTTGTACCGAGAGTCTTGCCAACCTCCCGTGCAATTAATCATTTCCCTATGAGCTACCGCGAGTCTCTCGCTTTATATGCGCTTCCGTTGATAATTAATCCACTCAATCGCGCGTATGCAGTCCTGTACACTCGTGTCTACCGATGCGTATGAGAAAACAGCACAATCTACTTAAGCCTCTCGCCAATAATCTCTCGGAGTCAAATTAAAAACAAACAACACGTTAATAATCGAGCCCCCAGCACGAAACATCGGATTGCCCCTTTTTTTTCTATTTTTCTTTCTCCCCGCGGCAAAAAACGACCGACACATTTTCCTGGACGAAAATTTCTCTCCGCTCACGGACGTTCTCGAGCATTCTTGCCTCCAATTTATTGGCCACACATGCACGTTTTATGCTGTTGTATATAAGCAAGCAAATAGTCGATTTGGCATTACTTTTCCAGACAGACAGATTTTATTGATCGGTATGTATACGTGTAGAGACATACACGACGCGATAGATACGCGAGTCGTGAACAAACGAGATGAGTTCTCGCCGGAACTGAACGCCCCATAAAGCTAACCAATGCTAATACTTCGGATTTACGCAGTGGCGTCGACTCGAACCACCAAATTCAACGGCCACGATATCCTTCGTGTCCGCAACAAAAATACGAGTAGTCGCCGTTGACTTGGACCGGAATCCGCAATAAACGCGTAACCGAGCCTAATTCGTAATGTCGGCCGAGTCATTGTGTCTCTCCTCCTGTCGAAACCGATCTCTGACCCTTCTCCAACCCTCTCTCTCTCTCTCTCTCTCTCTCTCTCTCTTTCTCTCTCACCCTTAACCTCGTGCAACTACGACGACAACCGACGTTTCGTCGCACACGCGTTTAATGCGAATCCGCACTATCGAGCACAGGAAACTGCCAGTAACTACGTCACACATATAAGAGGTCGGTTTATCGATACTTTTCCAAAGTACCGAGCAACCAACCATCCCCCCTGCTCAAACTATTTTTATGCTTAGCATTCGAAACGTAATGTATCTGAAGCTTCGACGACACTAAATGCGCAGGCTTCGGTGCAACTTCGCAGCTTTGCGCTGCATGACCGAGAAAATCCGAAAAAGGCACACGCAGGATCATTAATTTACGAAAGTTTAAAAAAAAAAGCAAAAAGTTACGGATTTCTGGTGGTTGCGCCGATAATCATCCATTTTCACTCCTGCAAAATTGTTTTGTTTTTTTTTTTTTCCTGGACGCGTGAACGCTCGGTGAAGATCGAATCATTTTTTTAAATGAAAAAAAAAAAAATTTCCCCGATTCGATGAATCCCGAAGAAATTTTGGTCGCTCGTACTTTTCCGGGGAGTCCGAAAACGGGGATTTTACAAGCAATGTTCCGGCCAACCGCGAGAAGGGAAGGATATCCATATGGGTGGGGAAATCGCATTATTTACAAATTTGTTGGGGATGCGGCACGTGCAGAGATTTCTTTTTTTTTCTCTTTCCTTATCCACGGAGTTTCCCTGAAAGCTATTCTGCCCCTGCAGGCATGGGACTGCGTGTGGGCAAAACGGGCGTCGAAGGAAGTAAATTTGTGAACCCGATGGACAGTGAACACAATGGGCTACATTTAATAGTACATTAAACCCGTGCGCCCAGGAAAACGGGGTTCTTTCGATACAGCCAACGTGACGGGACAACGGCCATGTTACTATACTGACTTCTTCTTGGACCCTCTGCGGATACTCGGGGGGAAACAAATCTATGGGAGCATTGTCCAGCTAAAGAAAAACTGGACGATCTCAATGCTGGATTTATATGTCGACGTGTTGTGTCCTACTGCAGCGCATTTCCTAGCAGCATTTGCCAATAAAAAAAAAAAAAAAACATGAAAAAAAACATCCAGAAGCATCCACGAGTGTTGGAAAAGACTCGATGAGTAATTTCGTGTCAGCAAATTTGTACAAAAGGGAACAAAAACGTTTTATATCTTTCCGCTTTTCAATCGAATCGCAGCGCTTGTTATTCGTATTTTCGATTATTATTTATTACAATAATCATTATTAATAATAATTCGAGTATTATTAATGATAATAATTATTATTCGTTTGCTAATAAAATTGTATTTTTTATTTTAATTAATTATTATTAATTATATTATTATAATTAATAACAACTAATAACGGAGTCCGGGTCCGGAGGGCTAACAACTGCGCTAGGGCCACCTATCAATTCTCTCATATTGCGAGACCGTGACGATAATAATTATTATTCACTTGATGATAAATTTGAAAAAAAAAAAATTCAATTATTTTTTTGTTTTTTTTTCGATTATCGATGTCAGGGCTCGCTCGGTTTTATCGTCCCGTGAATAAAAAATGCTCGATATAACAGACGGAAGTTTAGCTGAAAAGTTTAGATTCGACAGCGGCAAGGAGGCCATGTGTACGTAATTCCACCCTCCATATAATTCGCAGGAGGGCAGAATGGTCGAAAGGTGTAGAGAGAGACGCTTTGTCCGTCGATAGGCGGAAACGGAAAAAGGCAAAGCAGAGTGGTGGCGCGCCCGCGCGCGGAAAGCTTTTAAAATGGCCGCTCTGCCGCTACCCCTTCCCATAACTTGGTCTCCCTTTTGCCGACTGTTTCGCGTGAGAGTTGCGTCTGTAGGTGTCGAAAGGTCTCGAGGCTTGAACGAGCTACAATTAGGCGCTTCCACGGGGGTCGACGAGCATCACATACAGCATCAGCTGCATTCGCTCTCTATCTCTCTCTCTCTCTCGCCTCACTCTCTTTGGCACATTATGCAAAGCACATTTTAAATTTAGATGCGACACGACGCGCCGGTTACTCTCGCTTCACACACATACCCTCGCCCACTCTGCCAATGGACATGCAAATAAATATAATTCATCTGAAGAATATGTACAGGAAAAGGCATGCTTGCTAGAATTTTTTTTCAGCTCGAAAAACTCCCTTTAATCATTTTTCTAAGAAAAAATTTGTGCCCGCGTCACAACAACGATACGTCAGACTATTCTCAATCTTTTCCGCTTACGAATCGAACCGGAAATGCGTAATCGATTACGTCAAATTGTGAAGAAGCGATTCGAGAAGCGAAAAATAATTTTTCGACGACAAAATCGATGGCTTTTTTCTCGATGAAAAACGAGGGGGGGGGGGGCTTTTGTCGTCTGCATGTGAAAAGCCCATACGCGGGTATACAGCTTCAATCGCGAGTTGACTAAAATGTATTAGTGCAACTTTTTCAGTGGCTCTGTGGAGTCCACTCGTTGAGTAACAAGCAAAAAGGTGCAGAAATTTCAAAAGCACACTGTTGTACAGGAGAAACGATGTCGGTGCTTGAACGCATGGTAAAAAAATAAAAGTGAACTAGCTGGAGGAATACGCACCCACGTATCATATTAATGGGGACGTAGGGACAATATACACCGAGTAATATAGATACAGAGTGTTTTAGGAGAGCCAGGGGTGAAGGTGCGTTGAGAGGAATGGTATGCTCAACAAATTAGCGCGTTTTAAATCCAATCCGGGCTGAAAGGGGCCTGTTTTGCATTTCTCGCGTACAACTCGCCATATACCCCTATATTATATGTTGCATTTATATAGAGAGATATATAGAGA
This sequence comes from Campopleginae sp. 14b, assembly GCA_030522525.1. Taxonomy (NCBI): domain Eukaryota; kingdom Metazoa; phylum Arthropoda; class Insecta; order Hymenoptera; family Ichneumonidae; species Campopleginae sp. 14b. The sequence goes on from JAPYYS010000201.1 coordinate 182,852, forward strand.
GACAGAGGGCTAACATTTGAGGTGTAAAATATTAAATCCCGACGCCTGTGCGCGGCGTTGGGCGTCGTCAGCGAAGCACCTCGTCGCGCCACATACACGTGCTCGCGGACAGTTTCATCGACTGCTTGCGAATAAAAGGACTCGACGAATATTTAAAAGCACCTCCGAACCTCCAACTTACGCCTTTTTCTTCCGGTCTCAGTCGCTATTTATATATATATACCTTTTGATATACTGGATTAGGAAGGTCGTACGAAACTCCACGTATTTATATACATACGCGCGAGTGTTTATACACATAGAAAATACTCCCGCCGACTTGGTTGGCGAGAAACTACGACAACGAGCAAGAGCAGCATCGCGCACTCTGCGAGTTTACATTTAAATGTAAAAGTGCCCGGTTCACGACGAAAGCCACCCGGAGTGCCGCGTTTCCCATCCCCGCCCTCCTCGAAAGCTGCTGTTTTGCATTCGAAAGCTCATGATTGCCTCTGAGCTTTGCTTTTGACGCCCCGGGCCTCCCGTCACACCATCCCCTCATCGTATAACTCTCTCATATTGGTACCAGTGCTTCTCCAGGATACGGACTCTCTATATCGTACCCCCTTCCCTCCCCTCTCTCTCTCTCTCTCTCTCTCTCTCTCTCTGCGTATCTTCCACTCTGTACTAAAGCAGCTAAAAAGCTTTCCATCGCTTTATATCATCTCTGCGCTTGTAAAATGTATATCCGTGCATCGGGTGCATTCTCATTTCCGTTCATCTTCTGCGTGCGATTTACATTTCTAGGCAGAATCAGTACAAACGGAATGTACCGATGGCTCGACGAAGATGAGGGGAGTGTCTGTCGTCATCCGTAACTCTCATCGCGTATAGAAAGTAGGAGGGATTTAAGGGGAATGAAAATTCAGTCTCTATTGCGATTCGTACTCGTTCCCTCACTAAAATAATTTATTTTCAAGTTCCGCGATTAAAACTGCAGAGGATTTGGCAGAAATACACGGAAATACGATCGAAATGAGTTTTCATTTCGTTGAACCAGACAATTTCATAGTTCGGCGTATAATTACAAAGATTTTTTAATTTCTTAATTAATCTTTCTTTTTCAAACTCATTTGACTCGCTCAAGCACGGTTTGAGGCTTCGTCATCGAATATAAGCCCGAGCGAGACTTTCGAAATGATTTAGGATATTCCTCGTGGACGCCACAGCGTATTTATAATATGTAATAGGGTACATGACGCGCGCAAACTGTTTTATAGTATCGGTGCAGCGCTCCTTTCATACATAATAACTTAAAAAGGCTGCGAAAAAAAAAAATAAAAAAACGCTAGAGGCTAGAACTCGTCAGCACTGCATAGGGTGATGTGGTCCTCATCATCTACAGCCGTTTTTGGAACCAAACGACCCCACGGTCGAGCAGAATACCATTTTATATAAGATTTTAGAGGCAAAAAGGCTGTGGAACAAAATAAAAACGCGCTAAAGGCCAGAACTCTTCAGCATTGCCTAGCGTGAGGTGACCTTTGCCATCTCCAGCCGTTTTTGGATCCAAAAGACCCCACAGTCGAAAAGAATCCTACTATTTGATTATTTTTTGATTCATGAAAAATCTCAATAATCTTTTATCTTTCATTAATTTGATTGCTGAAAAGACTGAAAAATCCCGAAGGAACATAAAACCGCCGGGTTCACACGCATCTGTCAAAATGACAGCGGCGCTGCGAGTGTGAAACTGGCAGCCGGACTCGAAACACCGAACCAGCCAATCACAGAACGAATAAAATGGCAACAATTACAATCGAAGTATATCGTGACCCATGGACTTTTTATTAGGGGATCACGCGGCAAGTATAATATTCATTAGCCCTAAGTTTCTTATGAGAGCTTTCGAGTTGGCGAGAATGATAAAAGGGTTCCGTGCAATTTACTATGATAGATCGAGTCGCGGTGTCAGACAAGTTCCATTAAGCGTTTGCGGTCTTCGTGTGTTGGCCTCTGCAGCCAAACACAGCAAAAAAGACAGAGCTAGAGAGGGAGAGTGTGAACTCCCTGAATTATTGAGCTAGCAATTTCTCCAGAAATAATAACGCGACAGTCTCGTTGCATTCGGAAGGGAGAATTTATTCCACATTGAACTGTCACGAGGCCCATTAAGCCTCGAAATCGCTTGTGATTCTGTAGTTAAGCGTCGATCTCCACGTCGCACGTTGCCTAATCATTATTTTTTCTTAAATTCTCAAATAAAAAATTTTGTTCTCGAGGAAAAATGAACGTTTTAGAAAAACACAAAGTAAAGTATTATTTTCTAACAATTTACATAGTGGCGAAGCGTCTGCCGATGATTTGTCGGGTCAGAGCAAAAATTGCGACCGTATTTGCATCTAAAAACGTGTGAACGAAGTAAAATGGAAATGGAGTAGAGATGAGCGGCGAAGATTGTTCGAGGGTCTCTATTCGGTGGATTAGTTCAATAGTAATCCCTTGAAACAGGACCTGTTAGTGCAAAACTGATCTCTGTATTGGAGAATCGAGGTTATAACGTTACACCGTGTTCGTATATTTATATACGCGTAGATAAAGTGAGAAAGGAGAGAGGCAGGACACGCGGGGAAGATGACTATCTCTGATCGCCCTTCTGGTCCATATGCTGGGTTAATAAGAACCCTAATAACGTCGAAATAGACTGGCACCCTTCGGGTAACAAACATCCCGGGAGTACATAGCTGTCACTAACTATTTTTCTTCTCCACCGAACTCGTATGGAATTTCTGACGAGATACCGAAGCCCCTTTTTCAGGGACAACGAGCCGAGTAGCCAGGATGCGGGAAAAAAAAGGGAAAACAACAGGAGCAGAATGTATAGCCCATTTCTGCGAATGGGTTGAGCGAAATAATCGTCAAGTCTCATGATCGAAACGTCAAATGTCTCGAGAAAATAAATATTTTTCGATATTTCGGAACGAGTTGGAAAAATCATCGTTTAGGATAACGGGGAGAGCGAATAGCAATGACAAGGACCCTGTACCAAAATGCCAGGGGGCGCAGGGCAAGGAGACGCTTGCGCCGACGCTCGATAAAGCGACAAAGAACGGAAAGAGGCAACTCTTTGGAGGATCCTTTATTTTTACCGCGCGGCGCACACTTTCGTGTTCGTATATATTTGTCGGCGTCGGAGCCGAGCGGCGCGGCTGTAGGAAAATTATGCAAATGGCGGAGAAAAGCTTTGATAAACACGAGAGTCTCTGATCGTTATGCAGATCCGGAGGCGGGGGGGGGGGGAGGCAGGAGCTTGTAAAATGGCGGCAATCTCACCCTCTGACTCGTCTCAGGAGTGGGCTGTACCAAAAGCATATATATGCTTGCGTAATGTACATGGAAAATATACATATTCAAAATACACAACACATACGACACATAGATAACGCGTGACGTGCTAGAAAATGGTGCGAAGATATGTGCGGGAAGGAGCGGCGAGAGAGAAGGATAAAAGTGTCGTCCCCTTTTATCCAACGTTCAGGAGCTCCCATACAAGTTTGTGGCGCCGACATCGGGGCATTAGAGGAAGAGACTCGAGAGCGAGAAAAGGCGAGAGACTATTTCAGCGAGCGCGAGTGTTTCTCTCACCCTCGCTGAGTGACGTGCTTACACAGAGGGACGCGAGCAGGATTCGAGGGATGGCGCGAATTCGCTCCCGCGCGACATCGCGCATCCCCTCCACTATGACATCCCGATTTTCACACCCCGAGAAGGAATATAGCGCATTATAACACCCCCGGCCGCATCCTCGCACGCTCTCCTGCATTTCAGGACGTATTGCCGGGCGCTGACATCCCAACGACGTCTTTCATTTATTCATACATCAGCTTTACCTTCCCGCGTCTGCGCACACGACCCATTTCGATCAACGTCCACCAAAGCCATCAAATGTTTATCAATCATTCTCCGTTTCACGTCTAATCGTCACACCGGAAGTGAATCTCTAGGCCCGGACCACGTTCCAAGAAAATCGGCTTCATAATTAACTCACAATCCTCAACACTTTTCATCGGAGTCACTAAATCTGTGAATTCTTCCACAGCTTTCGGAATATCAACGGCACGAGTCCCGAAAATTTGTACATCGAGACGAAATTTATGTTTTCCCGGCCATTTGCAGTAAAAAAAAATGATGTACGAGAATTTTGAGATTGCGATCGTGATTTTTAACAGCGGCCGGTTCTCCCAATCGCATTTCTATCCTCTCCCCCACACACAGACACACAGGAGGGATGAAAGTAATCGAAGAACCCAATGGACTCTTTGGATGGAGCCTTTCGTTGAATAACCAAAAGGATCCAGCGTATCCTTTCGTTTAAGGTGGGCATATGTATGGCCAACGTAACTGCGGACATGGGTACGGATATGTTAGCTGGGTGGTACACTGAGCTCGAGCTTCGAACGATGTTTTATTCATATTACGCGTGGAAAGTGCGAGGCGCGAGAACGCGCGAAAACAGCTACCGAAAGAGCCCTCCTCTGTTTCTCTCTGTATATCGTGTAAACTTGTTTCCAACGTGCTTTGTACATATAAAAAGAGAATGTACCTGTTCACACAGACAGAGACTTGGAAAAAATATATATCGAGGAGAGGCGGGCAAAGCGGAACACCCGGGCAAAGCGGAACACCCCCCCAAAAATGTGAATTTTTTTTTTTCACTCCAAATCTTGAAAATTCTGATGGTG
>JAPYYS010000202.1:0-225028 GCA_030522525.1 Campopleginae sp. 14b
AAGTCTCAAGTGGCAATCCTCCCTCAAATCTCCCCATATCGAAGACGCGACTTCCGTCCCTGGGTAAAGGACTTGATTGTCTTGACCCGAAAGCGAAGTCAAAACGGTGTTGCGTCTCCTCCAACTCCGATAAGCTCACGGGGACGTAACATTTGCCCCATTGATCACTGCCGTAAGTTTTCTACTTGATTGAAGCGCCGAAAACAATTCAGAATGAATAATAGCATCAACGATAGTGGAATTTTATTGCCATAATGTTTCCAATTCAAGTTAAAAAACGTTGGAACATTAAAATCAACATTTCAAATTAATCGTTGAAGTTTTTTAATACTGAACATCGACGATTTTGTATTTTTCCATCATCAAGACTGCTCCCCATTGTGGATGCTCTTTTCTTCTTAATCACGCGAAATGAAGAAACATTGAGAAGAAAAATGTGCGCCTCATTGTGAGAAAAAATGCTCGAATAGTCATTCTGTTAATTCGGCCTGGGAAACCTCATAAAAATTTCGGCACGTATAGCTCAAGGTGTAATAATCCGCCAGCGGTAAGACCATACGTGTGCCAATAAATGTATATACATAAATCCGAGTAATAACGAGAAAGTCGTGAGATTTTTTTCTCTCACGAATCTAAAGCGGAAATATACTCACCGGCTGTGCTGAGTCCTGGACTTGAGGTAAACTTTGCCACGTCGACGATTTTCACTGCGAAAGTCTGGCCGGTCTGTCGGTGAATGCATTTTCTTACGACGCTGAATGGTCCCCTGAAACACGACGAATTGTACCGAGCTGTAGTGCGAATAATTAAAGAAAATTATTTCTCATTACCGAAGATGAAAGAATAAATATTCATACAGCTTCGCACATTCACACATTGGAAAAATATTTCTGCCACAAAGACGAGAAACCTGACAAAGAAAATCCGCCGACACTGAATTATCCGACTAATGGAATTGTTGATACCATAAAGAAACGGCATTAATCCATTACAACGAGAATAAAGAATAGTTATAGAGAAGAGAAACTCATAAAAAATATATATATATATAAATAAAATTCATTTTAGACCGAATATCGATAAAAAGATTCGACAACAATATGTGCGATACGGAATACGTGACGCTGATAAAATCACATTCGCTACAGGAAATTATTACCTCCATGAACTGATAATCCGAATATAGAAATGTTAACCATCTGATTGGAGTAATTGTCTACCATTCGATGTATATTGAGCTTAATGAACATCCTGGTAGTTTCGTGGCATTGATCCGAGTGACTCAATCAAAGCTTCAATTCAATTGGATCGGAGTTCCCCAGGCTGCTTCCGATTTACACTACCGGTCATAGAAAGGTCTGGCCACTCGTTCATCGCCTTATACACCGCCGTTTTCCTTTCTCCCGACAATTATTCCCTCCTCAATCTTAATCTCCATTTGTCAAGCGACGGTTTTTCCCTCGGCACCACCGGAGTGGTAATGCAAGAATATTTCCAGATAATTGCGCATCAAGGCTTCGACGAAAGCTTATTCAGTCATCCCCGATACTACTGGATTATTCCATTTCAATTCCGCGTTGAAACGTTCGAATATACGAACGAAGCAAAATCCTCGTACGAAGCGTGTATCCGCTTATACGAGAGGTGACGATGTGCAATATCGTTCACAAGTATTTGCTCGTGAATTCTGCCGCATTTTCTCGCATGAACCAATCTCAAGAGATTTCGACACAAGAGCAACAAGTGAAGTGTCGACCCGCCAGCGACGTGCGTATACAGCGATAAAAAATTAACCTATCGAAAAATCGAACTGACACTCGCTCGTATTGAACAATTTGTCATCTAGAGTTGCCAGGATATTGTAAGATGATCATTCCAAAAAACCTTTCAGAGCCAAACTTCGTTGACTTTAAAAATAAAAGTTTATTTTTGTCTTCCACAACATCCAGCAGTTTTTCTTTCCATCCATCGATTTAAATTAACATTTCATGGAGAAAATTGTTAAACTCTTTATACAAAATAATCGAAGGGTTTTTTTTTCCAATTCTATTTTTGTTCATTTTTTTATTCCTAGTTTCTAGCAATGCCAAAAATAATCGCCAATAAAAATCCTTATCAATGCGGAATAGTACGCAAATACTGTCGTTCAATAGCCCCAAAAGTTAGCCAAGACAAAAGCAATCTCGTAACATTATAGACCGCGCTTAATGAAATCGCCAAACCCAAACTTTCTAGACCCAGCGTTCCGCATTGAGTCCCTTCCAGACTCTTGTAATGTCTTTCTACGCGCAATAAAAACGATCTGTTGGCGCACATGCTCGATATACCAAGAGCATTTTTTTCGTCACACAAAATAGTAACAACAATCGTAAGAAAAATCTTCAAGCAATGAGAGCGGCGAGACCAAGCGGTAAGACGCATCTCTGACCTTTGGGACTCCATTAAGCTCTGACGAGAATACTTTGTAATAAGAATATCGAACCAACAATTATTCCAATGTCTTGCAACGCTCAATCAAATTCCAATTTGAAATTTTTCAACTCTATGGCGATCCTGGCCGATTCCGCGATATATATTCAGCAAAAATCAACGAATTTCCACCAGAGACGCACGAATGACCCCAAGTATAAACCTTGCCTTTTAATCGTGAGTGTAATTATTACCGATCAAGTTAATACGGGCGAGAACAACGTTCAGTGCAATTAGGCAAGTGAAACGAGATTTTCAGGATGTAATCTCTCGTAATTTTGTGAAGTTGACGAATGTTTTCCAGGTGAAATACTGCATGGCGGAATCTTTTGAACCAGTAACGAGGTACTGCACTGTTTACCTGAGAAATTGGAGTACCTAAGAACGGGCCATATAGTTAGGAAGGGTTTGAGGTTCTATATACATCTATACATTCATAACTCGAACGAGAAATTTGACGCAGGGTGTAATTTATGTTTGTAACCCTCTAGCAAATAGCAGTCTGTCTCTGTCTTTGCCTCCCTCGCCGAATCGCTCTCGGTCTCTCGAGTGCATCATAAATATTCCATCAAGTATCTTCTTGCCATTCTCGAAAGGTAAATGCGCACGATAGTCTGACGTTGGTGTACGTCGAAGACTATTCGTGATCCGGGCGGTATACGTGAACGATGCTTCGTATCAGAGGGTTTATATCTCAGCTAGAGACTGGTCCTCCCGGGTATGTAACCAACACAGCAGCACCCACTCGTTTCACTTTTGTCTCACCATTTTCTCCCTCTGCTATATTAGAAGGACACATATCCCTTGAATAGAAAAACCTCATACTGTGCCCCAACAACCACGCGATGTGCTTATCCCCTGCGACACTCTTTAAAGCCTGCGTTTTTTTTCCTCTTCGACAAGAGTTCCACGCTATACGTTTGATATAGTAAACACACTTAAGCTCTGATATGGATCGGGTGCATATTACCTACGAGTTAATCCCTCGCAACCACTTGAAACTTTCACCCAGAAACCCAAGTTTCCATAGCAATGAAGTTTCGCATTAATCAACAAATAATGCGCAGTTTTTCATCGAACTAGGATCAATCTTATAGCGTTAATTACTTCTAATTAAATATTGGGAAGAATGGGAAGCACGCATCGAATTTGTTATTTTTTTCTTGGCGTGGTAAACTGTACATGGGCCCCCAATTAACGGCATAGAGCCTCGGCTCAAGATTTGAAAAAATGTCAAATCACGAATATCCGACTGCGTGCGTTTTGTTTCGTCACTGAATTGAAATTTCCTTATTCGTTAAAAAGACACATCTCGTTTCGAAACTGTGCTGAAAAACAACATTGTCGTTGGATCGTACAAACCGAGTTTTCCGATAACAAAAGGTTATGAAAATTTTCCTGCAACGAGCGCCAGATGCAATATTATCGTCGACGCCGTCTGGATTAAAATTTTTTTTCAAAATATTCGTTATCGACAATAAAATAAAATCGTAAAATCGATGGAATAAAATTAAAAAAAAAAAAAAAATTCTCAACATTGAGCTTTGAAGCTTTCCTCTCATGAAGATTTTCATTCGATCAGCCTCCGCAACGGCTCAACAACGATGTATAAATTGCCAGATGAATTTTTGGATGGCCAATTTTTTTTTTAACCATGCCAATATTTGCCAATGCGGAAAATTCTCAAATGCAACATGATCAGCCGCATCGATGCCCCACATCGACGCAACACCGAGAGCTCAACAAGAATATAAATAAAAATTTTGATTCGCACAATGGAACGTCAAAAAGCCCTGGAATGGAGCTCAGTCGTTACGAGCCTAAACCCTCTTGAAACGAAAAGTCCATCCCCTCGTGTATCTTCCTATCTCGTGATACGTTCTCCACCTTCATATCATACCGAAAGCCCAAATTCCCTGAAATTGGTTGTTTCACAATTCGGTCCCTTCCTGCATGCTCTTCTCCCATCCAATCAAGAAATTCTCAAACACATTACGTGTATATACGTCCGTGTACGAATAGCTCACCAATCTGGAAGGTATTAACGCTCGATGGTAACTCTACCTGAGGGTAGAGAACATTCGTCGTTCTTCCACTATTGAACATCCTCGAGAGAACGATCGAGCTACATCACAATGCCGGACAGACATTGGAATGAAAAAGAGAATGAGAAATGGAGTCCGAGGTATGGGAAATTGGACGGGGTAAATGGTTTCGATAACCGATTCGAGACTTAAATAAATAGCCTGGATAGTTAGTTTCCAAATTCCAAGACATACCCCATGATCGAGACTTGGTGTGTTTTATCGAACTCTATTACGATCCTCCCTTGAAATTTGTTCATTTCCTTGTTCATTAAGCTCGAAGTGAAAGTGTTTGTGCATTATTATTCTTTGCTTTACATTCATCTAAATCAATCTCAAAAAAAAGTCCTTCAGTTTCGTCAGAATGAGCCGAAAGCATTCATTTTTTTTTTTTTCACGTTTTTTTATCACAGATTGAGATTTTCAATAAGTACGTACGATGTTTTGTGACGTTTCGTGAGGCACGATTCTCAAATCTTTTACAATGAACTTCGATGGCATAAAAATATAATCATTGCGGCAGGGAACCGACGAAAATGCGTTTCATTACGACGCGTATAAAGTGGAAGCCGATTACAATAAATCCGATCATAATATCTCTTCACAGGATCTGGAGTACAAAAATAAAAAGAGACAAAGTGATTGCTGCCTCGATAGGGGCTCGATGTGCCGATAAAAAGAAACATTGATTTTTATAATTACATTGTGATCGAAAGATACATAGTAGAGTAAAAATTTATTCGAATTCGAATGGAGATAACGAATGTTAACGTTCGATGAAAATACGATTAGAATTCACGGAGGGAATATTCGCGTTTTCACAGCTAAACGAAAAGAGCTTCATTTTAATTAGTAAAATGAGAAAAATGTGAAACCGATAAATTCTTGAGCAGCGAGATTTGAATATTATAACAGCAGTGATGCGATTGCAGTGAAATCTGATCGTGGATCATAACGTTTTGATGTTCCCCGTGAACGGCTCGAAAGATAACGGTAAGACCAAATATGTGGTTGGTGTATTACGAGCTGGCGGGGCGCTATCCACCATCGAGGGCGTCTCGTGCAGATCACGCGAGCATAGCATCGATATCGGTCGACAACTTGCTGTCTTAAACGTGCAGCGGGCTATCGTGTGTTTGTGTTTTTTTTTCTTATCGTTTTGTGCTTATAAAACGAGATGAAATCGCATCGAAGAGCTTAAAGTTGTTCCATTTCCCGGTCGACTTGAAAGGACGATGGACATCACGATCGCCACTATACTCGCTGTTATCGCACTTACTGCAATTAACGTAAATGAGGCAGCGACTATTCGAGGCAAGTCCCACAATTCCCATAAAATAATATTAATTTTTTTTTCTCGAATTCAAACTACTCTTCCAAATATTATCCAATCAAGGAATTCGGTCGATTCTCTTCTCAGAGAATAAGCGACGCAGGAGCGCAAAAATATAATATAAATGAAGGAAAAAATTTAAAAAAATACAAATAATATTTTGTTTAAATCACATAAATGTGAATTGATCCTGCAAGTTTTAGCAGCATATTTGTTAATCTTAACCCACTGAATAGTAGTTGAAAAGATTTTTGTCTCTACCCAATTCGTTTTGGATTAGTGAAATATGTTGCAAATTTTTTCCCATCAGAATGTAAAAACTCCATAATTCCGATTGAGTGATCAATTCGACGCGTTGCTAATGAAAAAGACAAATATTTTGATGATCCCGTTAAATCCGCAATACGTGCGAGGAGACATAAGGAAATAACCTTCATAGCATTTCCAGAATGAAAAAACAAGCGGCGTGTGTAAAAAATGATCGAAAACCGGTTTGTCAATATTTTCACAATTGCAAGATAAATTCGTTTTGCTGGCAACTCTGACATTAAGAGTTTGTTGAACGTCAATTACGACTAAAAAAATACCAGATCTTTACATACTTGTGGCGCTCGTCGATATATGGCATCACAAGATCAAGACACCCTTAAATTATGAAACAGGTTATTTCGACTCATGAAACCAAAACGTAATATTCGAACCCAAAGTTTTTCCTATTATTTCTGCAATTTTTTTCAAATGGGAATCAGCACACAAAATTTCGGCCAAGCATTAATCAGTATTCGGGAATTGGGAGTACACACATTTTCTTGAATGAATAACAAGATGAATGGAAGAGTTGTTGACACCGATAAACTCTTTTGTCTCGAACTAACGTTCGAAATTTTTTTTTTTTTTTTTTTTTTTTTTTTTCTTCGATTGTTCGAACGGAATATTGTAAATGGTGTGATAATCAGAGCTGATTTGATTTTGATTGATAGTATGGAATAAAGTGCTCGTGATTAATAACGATGAATTTTAATTTGCAACAGGAGATGGGTGTAACGTATCGATAAACTACTCAAACGGAGACCTGAAAGAGCCTCAACCATTATTGCTGAACAATGAGAACAATAGAACGAGCTTTCTTTATCCGATCGATAGATTCGGTAGGGTGGAGCTTGAAAGCGGTCAAAGAGTGTTGATAGCATGTCCTGGCAAAGGCAATGCAGTTCGAGGTATAAACGGTCTTAATCGTGTCAACGAAATAGAGGCAAGATGTTTGTCCGGTAAAACTTTTGTTTCCACGGGTCGTCAGTTTAGTTTTACAACTCTGGCCTGCGTCTATTTACCAGAGAATGTAGCGCGTCGTACGAAAGAATATTGTTACGAAAATGCGGTGAGAATCGAAATCGGTTTCCGCTTGAATAACAAATTTCTCCATACGATTGACATTTGTCGGGACGACAAAACGATGATGACCTACTGGTCGAAATATCTTTTGACCCCGAGAATCAATGGTTACCAATCGGGTTTCCCGCGGCCTGACAAATGGCAGGCCGGCGATTTCTACGACAAATTTGACGTAGAAAAGCATTATAAATCAGGTACACAGATTAATATGATTGCGAAACAAATCGGTTCGAGGGAGCTCGCATCGAAATACATAAACGCTGGGAGCGGTCGTTTCATGGCTCGTGGTCACTTGACAGCAAAAGCGGACTTTGTTTACGGGGCAGCTCAAACGTCAACGTTTTGGTACATGAACGCAGCTCCGCAGTGGCAAACCTTCAACGCTGGTAATTGGAACACCTTGGAAATGAGTGTCAGAAATTTTGTTGCCGGAAGAAAATCCGACGTGGAGGTTTACACCGGAACGTATGGACACATGACCCTCAAAGATGTCAACGGTAACGACACACCAATTTATTTATACGTCAATGGCTCGCGGAAAGAGTTCCCGGTGCCTAAATTCTTCTGGAAAGTTATTTACGATCCCGCGTCCGAGAAGGGAACAGCATTCGTCGGAGTGAACGATCCCTGGGCCGAGGAAATCAACGACGAGATGTTTATTTGCAATGTCGTTGCTGACGGAGTTAAATGGATCAATTGGAAACCGAAAAATATCGTCAAAGGTGTTTCGTACATTTGCGCGATTGACGATCTCCGGGAATCCATACCGTACGTTCCTTATTTCAAGGGCAGCGAATTTTTGCTTTAATCGCGCCTTTTTATGGATGACCCCGATTTCCAATACTCAGTTATCGTTCCTGCAATCCCATCAGTATGAACCGTGTCTTCATCAAACATTTTATACCGTAAGCTGCCAAGCGATGCGATATTGTCGGATACATTATCGTGTAATGCCCCATCGCACATATCGAAGATGTTGTGTTTGCTCAACTGAATCTAGCATGACGATTTGGGATCGTGATTCTCGAAGTATAAGATATCGATGGCAATTTTGATTTTTATTTATCAAAACAAAGAAAAAATCGAGCGGCGTACAGTTTTTATCGAACGCATGAGTGAGCGTGCGAGTGTGTCTGTGTGTAGACGTGATTGACAATATAACTTATTTGTTATGAATATTTGTAATAAAAAAGAGAAAACTGACAAATTTTTGACATCGGAATAAAAATTCCTCGTTCATCTTGCATCATTCTATTAAAAAGTTGAAACTATAAGTTTATCAAAAAAGCCGTCGCGAACAACGAATCAAAGTGACAAGTCTGACTGCGTATTTTTTCCATTAAGTTCCTGGAACGAACACGACCGAGTGAGATGGGCAACTCGGAGTTTTCTGTAATTTCAATTCCGTCTCTCGTGTCATTCGTCATAGTGGGCTTTGGTCAGCAAAAGTAAAAGACCCATCAAGCGCACGTGGCCAAACGGAATGTCAGAGGTAAAGATTTTTGCAGGAACGATTCGAATGCATAAAGCATATTTACTGTGAAGTATTTGATTCAACATTCAAACAGCTGCCTGGTAAGTCATAAAAGGATGCATGAATTTTTCAAGCAAAAAGAATTCATCGATCAAAACGACTGTAAGGTGAAAATAATGTCGTCCAGGTTCATTTTATAAGGCTGAAGGTCGCATCGACGCAATGCCACGAAATGAAGAAAAAAAAATTACTCGTCACTTTTTTATTTTACGAATCCAATGGAAAAAAAATTCGAACAAAACGTTACGAATCATTCTTTTTTTTTCATTTTGTGGCATTCCGTCGATGCAAACTTCAGGCTCATTTCATTTTTTGACTGGTATGTGAGAAAAAAAATTCAATTCAATAACCAAAATTACGAGGTACCCCAAAATCAACTATAGGAACAAGCAATTAAATGTTGAAGAGTGAAAAAGAGAAGAGAAGAGAAAAGTTAGTGAATTGGGTCATACGATGTTGGAAGGCCGGTCCGATATTCCGATCAATCCGATAGGTTTAGACTGGAAACCTCAAATCCTACCTAAATTAGTAGCTCCGCGATCCGCAGTTATCTCACGTATCATACCGCGGGTCTAAAACACTACAACTCATACATGGACGAGGATTCATACAGAGTGTCTCGAGATTGAAGCCTGTAGAGCCGTACAAAACAATTCCAGTTAGCAAAGAGTCTTCAGAGACTTTTCGTTTCCGTGGCAAACAAAGGGCTCGAAAAATGGTCTATTCCGATGTTTATCCTTGACGGAAACATTAATGATCTACCGCGTTAATCAATCGATCTGGCTGAGAAGACAAAGCGGCGAAAATGCTCGTTTCACCGCACCGGATTAGCTCAAGGGTGATCGCTGATACGATTGCCACTCCCACTCCTTATCATCCCGCTGACCTGGAAAGATCATTACTAATTCACCTCATCAACGTTGCATAGGAGAACACGAGAAGCCGAAGAATGAATTTTCTCTGCGAAATTCAACAACCAAACTAAATTTTACAGTTTCAATGCGATCTCCGACACAGCCCAGCGTGTACACGAATACAATGCTAGTAAAATGTGGGGAAACCTGATGAGAACTCGAATATATGCAGAGGCAACAATCACAAAATCGAAATATAGACAATATACCGCAGTTATAACGTGGAGCGTAGTGAATATGCCGTGAACTCGAGCATTAAAGCGCCTCGAGAGTTTGCCTAATATTCCAGAGATACCTAACGTTATTAGATATAGCGTAGCAATCGGAGTACAATAACATTCCCACGTGAGTGAAAAGCTGATGTTGGTTTCTCGGTGGAAACTCCGTTCACCTAGTAACAAATGACGGAGATTCAAACGGTCAACGAGGGTTGAGGAAGAGGTGAAAGCCTCAAAGAGAAACATGTACTCCGTTAAGGGATGAGGAATTGGAGCCGATGAATGGGATTGTTAGAGATAGCTGGAAATAAGTCTCGCGTGCTCGAGTAGTTTGGGCGTTTTTCGAGTGAAATCTCAGCGGCAAAACCTCGACGAAGCACGCATTTCATCTGCATATTTTTCATCTCAGAGTGCGGAGCTTTTCATGAGAGACTGTAAGGTGGCAGGTAGGTTTTATAATTGAGAGTTTTTAACGAGTTTTCGGGACTGAACTGAGGCACGATTCGAAGCAGCAAAGTTCCGAATAACTGCCTATGTTCGCTGTTCGCGTATCGAACCGTTTGCACTGCTTTTGCATCCGCTTTTTTACTGTTCTTGTCTCGATGATGTATTGTTATTTCGTTTGTGACAACGAAAGCTCTCGGTTTCTAAAAGCCAACGACATGATAGTTCGGCTGCGTCTAAATGCAGACGCAGCCAGCTCTCTAGGAAATGTTTGCACCAAGAAGACTTTGGCCAGACACTGCCAGGGTTAGTTGCTTTCAACACAAAAACTCTAACAGTCCCAAGTACGTTCAACCCTTTTTTTTGTAATCATCTGACTGTTAACCACGGTAGTAATGCAGTGCCTTGTTTTTTTGTATTGCCGTAAGCTTTTGATGTTCGTCTAAGTACGTGCCAGAGTATACGCCTTGAAAGCACAAGCCTGCAAACGTCAAAGCGACATGGCTTTGCTAGCCCCTTTTCGGTATCTTTCGCTTCGGACGCGCCTTCCACGCTTTTTTCTCAGCCTTTTCAATCATTTCTTTCTTCCATCCAGTATTCTCTCGATGAAACACAAGTCAACAAAAAATGCTTGCGTGTGCTCCGCACGCAGGCTTGGATACGTATTTTGATGAAAAAAAAAATTTCAAGATCGTTGCGTTTTTCGAATCATGCAGGCGGCTGCCGTTATTTTTAATTACATTGGAATTTAACTAAAATAATTCATTAAATTAAATTAAAAATCAAAGCGATCCTGAAACAAAACGATTCCTACGCAAATCTCCTGAGATCTTAAAAACAACGAGGAAAACTTTTTTTAAATCGTGCAGTTTTTCGCAAGGACGATACAAAATTCAAATTTCCACATTTTTTTTATAGGTTTCGATTTTCAAACGTTTTACTACATGCACCAAAGGAGATTGAGAGATTTTATGATCGGAGGACATTGCGTTCCGTTAAGGTTCGTTAATTAATAAAAATGAGCGAGGCAAAGTATCGTTCGATGGTGAATAATATCTATTGCAATATTTCCATATCTCTCATAATCCTCGGCAACGTTGGAGCATTCATAGCCCGAGAACAACGGGAGATTCTATTGTCATCGGGGTAAATGAGTTATTATCGAAGTGTAGAAAACAGAAGAACGAGAGATGAGTTGGAAACTGAGGAGAGGCTCCGAAGTCTGCGCGTATGAATACAATTAACTTTTGTATGCTCACAAACGTGTATGTTGGTGAATATATGAATATAGATATGAAGACGTTATTGTAAATGCATTTGAGCACGTAAACTATTTACTTCTGACTGTACAAAGTTTCGGATTTCATCCTGCTCCGCTTAAATTGCTTCCGACTTGGACATTCCCAGTGTATGATTGTGCATTGGCGAGACAATACGAGACGAAAAATAATATGATATGCTCGTGGAAACAAAAAACGAAATGGTAAAAATGGCAGAGGTCAAAAGTTGTTACTTCCCTGTGGGTACGATCCAATCAATTGAAAAGTCATTCTCAGTGTTTTTGTTCTATTTCGTCGGAACCTGCATCCCCCTCATCGACTATGGCAACGATCGCTTCCAATCGGTTTGTGAATATTTATACGAGCTGTGCCAATATCCCTCCGATTAATCTATTCTCGTCTGAGCGAGCGACACTCCAGATGCTCCCAGCGTTCATGACCTCATTCCTCCCATAAGAAGGTTTACATTATCTACGGAATTCAAAGATGGCCAGCTCCGACGTATAACTTTTTAAATACACAACGAAAAAGCGAATGCCATTTTTAAATGTGCAACTTTGGATGTCATTTAAAATTTTCAAGTCAAATTTTTGTTTGCGCTAGATTTATATACGATAAAATATGAATTTACAATTTCGCAACAAATCCGCGATCCAATATTTATATCGTCCACAGCCTGCGTCAACGGATTCCTCAATGCTTCGGAAATGAATAAAATCACGATACTAAAGTTCGCATCGTTGGAAAAATCAAAAATTTATTTTCAATCATCATTTTCATAATTCATTCTCTTTTTCCATTTTTTATCGAGAAAATTCAACTCTCGAATGGCGAAAGAGTCAGCGCCACTATTTTTGACAAATATTTTCCGAAAGTTTCGCACTCTGCTGAAAAAAAAATAATCAGTTTTCGTTGTATTTCAACGATGCGAACTTCAACATCGTATTAAATCCCCTGATCCTCAAAGAGTGGAATCGCATTTTCCATGTTGATTCCAAAAGAGTTTGAGAACGTGTCTAACGACCGATTAATTGAAAGTAGTAAAGAGGGTCAATGGAGAGTCCAAGACTGAGATTGCATTCGATAACGAGACAGCTGGAAAATGAGCAATGAAAATTTCACGCCTTTATGGAATTCCGAATGGACGTGGAGCTTTGCAATTTCCTGAAGGCAAATTTGTTACTTCTAGGATATCTACACGTCATCGAATGGAAGAAAACAAGATTGCAAATGTCACAAACGCGTCGTGACTTTATGGAGTCTCTGGAATGCTGCTCAATCTACATATGTGAAATTTCTGTTTTCAACCGCTTCTTCCGACTTAACGTTGACGTTGATCGCATTCCAGAAGCCACACAACAGCTGCATTCTCTTTGCGTCACAACAAATCTGTGTCAGATGAAACTTTTCATTATAATTTATTAATTCTTCAAACCAAAAATGGATTTCTATTGCCCCTGCACTTTTTTCTCAGTTTTCGTTTAAATACAATTAACCGTTCAAAAGTACACACATCCTAATAGTGCATATTGGGTCAATCTGACCCAAGGCGTCTTTCATACCATTGTATTTTTAATATTGTAAATATTGATTTTTTTTTGTAGAGACGTTTTTTGTAATAAATAATGCACCTTTTATGACCCAAAATTTATTTTTTTGCAAGAACGTAATTTAATTGCCAAAACATTCGTTGCCATTAGATGCAAAAAAAATCGAAGAAAATTTTTGGGGTCAAACTGACCCAGACACTTGGACGCTAAAGATCCGGTTTTATCCTTGCAAAATATTTGTATTTTTCTCTTAAATGTCATACGTCACAGGAGGCACATAGAACTATATTTGGAGCTCCGAATGTTCTACGAAACGAGGTAAATTCATTAATTCCTGTGCTTCCCTTAACGTGGATAAAGGCAAAAGAAATTTTGACGCATTTAAATTTAGACGAATCGTTAAAGATGATAATGAAAAAATTCATTCAACGCGTGAAACAAGCTCTGCACAGAAACGGACGAAGCCACATAGTAAATGCATGGAAGAATCTCTCTCTCACTCTTTAAATGCCTAACCTGGTTTCCGCTCGACCCGAGAGGATCATATTTAACGTTCAATTTCGTCATCTGAATGGACAGGCTCTAAAGGTGGAAAGAAAAAGGAACAAAATAAAAACTGGACTCGGTTGCTGAAAGCCTTTTCCAAAGGTGGCTTCAATAAATATTCGCGTTTGCCGTAATGAGCAGAGGCTCAGCTCGTCAAGGAAAGAAATTTAACGCAAGCTTAAACTTTTATCCACGACGTTTGATCCCACGGGACTCCACAAAATTGTCCATATTTCTCAAGTAATCGAACTTTTCAAACGACATTTTTTTGATTTTGCAAATTGAGCTCGTCCGACAGATAATAAATTCCCAAACTCAATGCCTCAAAATCACTGAATAAAGTGTTTTTCATTGACAAGAAAAAAAAGAATTGACTCTGTGTCTCTGGATAGTGAACGAGACGTCAAGACCCATGGATCGAATGAGCCTGACGTTTGCATCGACGCAATTCCACGAAATGTAAAAAAAATGATTCGTCATTTTTTCTCGATTTTTTTTTTCCAGATTTACCTCTTACCTTTTTCCAACCTCACGAATAGATTCGTAAATCCAAAAAGTGACGAATCATTATTTTTTTTATTTTTATTTTGTGGCATTGCGTCGATGCAAACTTCAGGCTCATTGGATCAGAACGAGCCATGGAAAAGACACGTATTGGGAGCAAAACGAGAAGCTAAGAATTTGTTTCGAGTGGCAAGAATAACGTACACTATTCAAGATCACTTGAACAGATTAGTGAGAAATTCCAGAGGTTGATGGGTATTTGAATGGCTGGATTAAGGGTCTGGAACACAGAGGCGTTCTTAACACAAAGAGACACCGAGTCCTGAGATGAATGAGCCAATGAAAGCGGCTGTTTCTGGTCAAGATTCATCACAAAGATTGCAGTTCTTTTTCTCAATAGACTAGATGAGAAATTTAACCTTTGGACCTCGCAGACAAAAACTGTTCTTTGGCCTAAATACCGAATAATTGAATCGCGATTTTCATTCATTTTCGAGGCATACAAAAAGCCCATAACTTTGCAAATGGTTCGGTGCGAATGCTGAACGGATATGATTATTTTAGTCAGCGCCGAAAAAGGACATCGCCAGTCCATGCATCAGGGAATTACTGGCTCCGGGTTTCCTCAAAGTTTGCCCCGAAAAATCGGTATGCAATGCCAGGCCTAACTGAATAATTGAGACGGTGTGCTCTCCCTCCTCAAGACACTCTGGCAGAGTACGAGAAATTTGTAATCTATGCCTGCTCAGTAGCTACACTAGATTTTCAGACTTTTTCCCTAAGTTTATGAGCCATTCGTGACAGGAAAATGGCCCAGTTGAATCTTATCAATCTGACAAATAAATAAAAATTTATTCACTGACCGGTGCAATCTTTCTATAACAAAAATTTTCTCCCAAGTCTGAAAAAGTAATTTCATTATTTACCAATTAATGCAACGAACTATTTCGAAAAGAATGTCACGAGCAAACGAACGAAGAAAATAACGACCAGTGATTGGATTTATTTCTATTTTTTTCAAAGACCTTGTTCAAGTTTAAATTTCATCAAAATTCTTTGAAATCGTCGAGTGGGAAGCCCGAATGATATTGAACATGCGATCTATATACGTTGGAAGGTAGAAAATTGCCGGACAAGCAAGTTAATAACGGAGAAAAGCAAAGCCTCATTTCCCGTGATGTATTCTCGCATTGTAACAGGCGCAAACATCAAAGGATTTGTGACCGGGGGCTGGCAAAAAGGTCTCGTTAACTTATTGACAGACCCGTTCAGGCATCTCAATCGGCAGACGCTTTTTGACATTTGGCTATCGTAAATTACGATTCACTCCTTTCAAGACCGAACCTTTGGAGATGAAAATTGTCGTTGTTTTTTTTTTTCTAATTTGAATGTTGTGAGAAAAAAATCGCGAAAAGTACGATGTCCTTGAACTTATGATTTTCTTCAAAAAACCGAGGAAGGACCGCATTCATTTTTCTCCATTAAATTTTTTCTTATTAATAACATATACGTATTCAAAATAAATAGCAGCGGTAACTAATGAGAATTATATATTGCGAATGGCCCAGGAAAAAGCTACAAAAAATGCATTGGCTCAAAGTATTTGTATCGTGGTAATCGCGTGCAAAAGTAAACGTTCCGGTGAATGAAAAATCTTATAAAGTTTCGGAAAATATATATTTCTACCGGATTTGGAAACAAAAAGTGCAAATTGTTTCAAAGTCGGAACGAAATGTTTTAAATGCTCAATCTCCATTTGACCAAAATTGTCATAAATTTCTCTGTTATGGCGGAATAATTGAATGGAAACTTCTGAAGAAAAGTCTGGTTCCCCCCGGAATTTCAACTTTTTTTCATCTTCACGTAAGAACACGTGTGAGAAAAGAAAAGATTTGAATTTTTAGACGTATCTCCTTAAAAATCATGAAAAATCGAAATAATCAAGGTAACGATTCGAAGAGGATAAATGAGTGATTAACCGAACGCGGAATTGATGACTGATGACTTTCCAAAGGATCAGAGTTTCGTATTCGGTCCGAGTTATTTTTCGTACTCATTTCGAGCAGCGAAGAGCCTGCCTCTTTGACAAGCCGATCGATTGCCCACCGGGAATGGATTATTGGGTCAACTTAAAAAAAAAACGAAAATTTTTTTTAAAAAAATCGAAAAAATAAAATGAAACTCTGCGATTTAACGTATATTCATAGAGAAGTCAAAGACGACGGTGTACCGAGTGACGGAGCCTAATACTTGCAATACATTCTGTAGGAGGGTTGACGGAACTCGAGAGATGGCAATAAGATATTTGGCCAAGAGCCAAGCGCGTGGTTGTACAGAGCTCTTTCAAAGTAACGTACACACCGAGAGCCTCAGCCTGCCGAACGAATATCGACAAACATCTCAATACAGACGCACAAATGGGATGAGGAATACTCGAGGCTAAATAGTGTGAGTTTGTGTAATCGAAAACAACGTATAGGCGACTCGAACCCAAAGTAGAGGGGCAGACGGATTAATGTAACGTTTGAGTTCTGTGTATTATTTCAACGTAATGGAATTGACGTCGAGTTCGTCGCAATGTGCCGAGGTAGGAACGCCTGTGTAATAAAAATGAATCATATTTTTGGGTACGAAAAAGGTTTGGTTCTAATTCTTCAGGATATCGTGACAGCCTCGAGCGCAATAATAACGAAAATGGCAGGTTCATTTTTCATTGAGAGGGTCGAGGGCAGTCGAGGGACTCGAAAAATAATTGCAGTTCGATAACATTGCGATTGGAGGAATGAAGGAAAGCCTGGTTGACTCGAAAGGATGTAGTGAGGAGCTGAAAATGGACAATAGAATGAGCTATCGATAGTTGATTACGAAAGGTACTGGAATGCAATGAAAACCGCTTATAACTTTTCCTGAAAGATGGCCATTCTCGATTATAAGAGGTATTTCGATTCGACTACTCTGAATGTTTGGGTTCTTTAGTCCCTGTCGTATCTATATATCACGACTATGTTTTTGTCTGTCTTCGACAGTTCACGATCTACGAAACTACTGGAGGATCAGAAATTTTAGCGCGTGCTTTCTCTCTCTCTCTCCTATTCTCCTGAGGCCCCTCGTTTCTGTGAGAGTTTCAGTTTTTCTCCGTACGGTGCGCAGCGCCACGGTTTGCCAACTTGATTCTGTCTTTATCTATAGCTCGCGTTCTCGCCCTCGCCCAGTGTTTCTCGCGTGAGGGATTGAGGGACGTGGCTATAGCTTGGAGCCTCTCACAGTACGAAACAAGAATTAAACTCTCTTCTGCATAATAACATTTCTCCCTCCTTTTTCTTAGAAGCTAACGAAATGGACAGCACATGCCTGACACTCAGACTCTCTTGCTCTCTCCCATGCATGCATTCGTTTCCACTTCCACCGGCATATTCATCGGCGCCTTATGGGCTGCGCGTTCATACTCACTTGCCGATAATCTCGCATAGCTCGTAAACATCGTCGAAGAGAACCTCGTCGTCCGCCATGGTGTGTGTGTGTGTGTGTGTGTATGTTTATAGGTATGGGTTATATCGATGTGTGTATAAATGCGTGTGACTGACGGTCCTCGTAACGACCCACCGGAGCGAAGAACCACGGGAGAAACAAATATAGCGGCAGAACACCCGGTAGTAATATAAATAGCCGACGATATCGACTGATTCGTAGTTGCGATTATAAAGTTAGAAAGTGTCTTTTGCTTTTTAATCAATCCAATTATTTTATGTTCTTCGTTTTCTTATAATTTTTATCGTCGAAACTGATAGCTCGGTGTGGGAATGAAACGAAATTTCGAGGCAACGTTGAGTAGTGGTAGTAGTAGTAGCATCAATTCGGTAGTTACGATGGAAGTCGTCGGAGCGCGACGTCTCGGACGACGCGACGGTAACGTAGGAACACGACGTGACCGTAAGATCAACACGATGTCTCGTGTCACGGACTGCGAGCTAACCTTCGCAACGACCAGAATACACACATCCACAAAACACACTAATTTCTTACATATTCTTGAGATAACTTTGACGTGTTTGATGACACACTACGTTTTTACCAATAGCCGCACTATTTTCGCTCGTTTATGCACGTGCGCACTGGTGAATACTCGTGATATTGTGGCTTTAGGCACGCGATATTTAGTATTTTTTCTTGCTGACACACAAGAGCGAAGCTTGTTATTTTCATTCAACGACGTTAAAACGACGAAGCGATATTCACTCGACCGGATATACAGCGTACATACACCGCACCCGTAAGCAGTACACACTGACCGCGTCACGGAATAGTTACCACTTGTGGGAGTATCGCGGTATACAGTAACCGGTCGAGCTTCACCAATGACACGACACTTGTCCTACCGACATAACTCTTCACTCTGAACTTCAGGGCGTGTATACACTTATCCTTGTTCACTCTCTCTTTGCTCGATCTCATTCACCGAAAAGATAAAGGCGAAGGTGTTGTGTGACACTGCCCATTCGCGATCACATTTTCGGTCTTGCAACACACGTTTATTATTTATCTCATCGACGCGAAGCGTAGATATATTCGAAACTGAGGTAAAGTTAAATAAAAGGTGCTGTCACTGGGTTTTGCTGTAGAGTGTAATATTTCGTAGTCGTGGGAGGAGCTGGTTCGTAGCACGCGCCGGCTGTGTCTATAACTACTCACAACACCGAATCTGCAGATTTAACTGCATTAGCTCGAAAGCCTGCGACAGAGTGAAACGGGAGAGAAGCAGATCGGTCGTTGTGTGTGTTTAATGTGTAGCCCAGGATGCAAATGCCAAATAGTGTAGATAAGGGAAAGTAAACGGTAACTTTGGTCACACAGCAGTCAATATTTCCAGACTTTGTATCATCAGGAGTGACGTTTATATTACGTTTAACACGATAACGTTGTCACCGAACTTAACTCGCACTCAACGCGATCTCGACTCTTGGTTAAACGTCAAAGCGTTTTCTAAGCTTGCCCGTTGAACAATAGCGTGAGGTGAACAAGCGAGCTCGAGGCCGAGCGGTCAAATGCGCTGATGTGGGTGTCCATTTGTAAATTATGTTCATTTAACATATATGTTGAGATTTTTTTGTCATACGTCACTCTCTGGCACTACGATGATAGCCGGTATTTATCAAAGGCTGTGCCAACACGATACACAATAATAAAAGAGTTCTCTCTTCCCCTTTCCATGTTCGAATCCTTTAGCTGCTGACTGTTATCGTGACAATGACCACTACGTTTTCGTCTCCTCGATGTCTTTTTCTCCGTAATATTATTTAATGTCTGTGTTAGTGTGTGTTTATATGTAAGTGTATGGTGTGTTGTGTAAGTGTGTGTGCGGATTTGTCACCGCGGTGAGAATCACCAGCAGCACGCCTCCCTATAAAGGGCCGGGGACGAGAGTCACCCGCTCCGAAGCAAGACTGGTTGCATAAAACGAGCGCGAGCGACTGCGCCGACTGTGCACCCTCTCCTCCGAACTCCTCCGCACCCCCTGGGAATACGACGATTCGTGGTGGGGCGGGCGTGGCGCGTTCCTACGTTAGAACATATTCACGTGTATACGTTCGTGTTCGTACATACCCGCACACTCATATTCGTATACCTTTCAATACATATATACGTATGCGCCGTGGAGCTAAGAAAAATATGGGCACGCGACTCGTTTAGTTCGTTTTGAGCGAAAGCGTCACTTCAGCCCGTCTGCTTCGCACATCGTCACATCGACACGGGAGCAGTATCAACGCCTATGTACAATGAGCAGTACACTCAGCCCTCAACGTCGCTTGCCTTTTTCCCCTCTCTCATCCTCCCCTGCGCCCTTTTAAACCCTCGTCCCTCGTTATATCGCCCCGCTCTCATCTTCATCCCCCACCTAACTTCTTTTTCGATCACACCGCACCCCTACTAACCCCTACGAACAGGAAAAAATATTTGCCACGATCGACTCGACGTATATGATATGGAAAACGAATAAATAGTCGGCGCGAAAATATTCCAAAAGCACCACAAGCATTTATGCCCCACCCCACCCTTTCTACTTCGACTTCAACAAACATCATATTTTTCCGCTTCAAAAAGGGATGCAACTCGTACTTTCTACCCCTGGCGCCTCCACCGGCGAATCGACCCAATCTCTCGCTCCACAACGACAAGATCTCCTTGACGAGCTTTTTCCCAGCTTTCCAAACGTCGGTCAAACACCGCACGCTCCTATATGTTGTCTCTTTGATCGATTGTCGACCATAAATCGTCACGAACAAAAAATTTTCAGAAATTCGCACTTACTCATCGAGTTGATGTTTTGCCGAAGACTGTCACGAATTCTCATCAAATTGGCGCAATAAGCAATTCTTAGTGTTAGATGTATCATCGTTTATTTAAATTCATCCCAAATTTCAACCGCGTGTCATGTCGCGTCACTATCTTAGCAACGATAATCCATCGAATGCATCTTTGAGATCCTCTTCCTGACCGAAGACAGTCAGTACGAGAATCAACTGTTCGTTGCCCCATTTCTTGTACAAAACGTCACGATCTACTGCCTTGTATTTCACTTCCTCGTGAAGATACTTCAGGTGATTGTGATCGTAGCCTTTGAGAATTACGATTTTTTCCCTATCACGATAAATAAACGAATTTCGTTGCACTCCAGCGATACAAACTTCATCGTCATATGAACTTATAAAAATTAATGCAAAAATGTGTTTGAATTCCGAAGAAAAGGATCGTCATTTCTTACCCGGTGTGAACCCATTTGTCAAACATTTGTGCTTTCCTGTCGCTCTCTTCCAACTTGAAACACAGCGACAAAAAACCACGTGCTATCTGGAAAAAATGTACTTGGCATGAAATCTCAACCTTCTTTTCCCAGTCGTTCTTTTTTTCTTCCAAATCGTCATCATCCGAGAAAAGATCTTGAATTCACATGGGATAAAATAAAGGAGAATACAAATGAGCCTTACATTAGCCGCTGCAGAACCGCGGTTGATATCGAAACTCGTATTGAGAATAGAATAAAATGTATATCTCGAAGGACCGGGTCGTTTTTTGGGGATTAATTTCCCCGAAGCAATTCGCTTCCTTCGTGAGTTTTGATTACTCTTCTTCGTACATTTTGTCCTGCTCGAAAAACCGATCATCATTACCCACAATATTATTTAATCCAATGAATGGAGTCGATTCAATTACCGCATGCATCCTCGACATCGTTTCTTCGAGGCGTTGGACATTGCATAACGTGTTGATTTTTTCTCGACCTCATAACGCGAGCTAATTTCATTGTAACGCCACGAAATATTTGACTTTTCGGGTCTATCGAAGAAAACTTGAATTTCGATGCATGTTTTTCGTATGTAATCCAAGGATTATGTTTAGAATTTGACAGATCTAATGTGACAACTGTCCAGACACTGGCTTCTCTATTTATATTTTTGTTTCGAGCGGTATCTTTCGTGGTGGTCGGATGAACTACAGTTGCACGAGCGAGTCTTCGGATAAAGTCGTTTTCAATGTTATCGACGTACACCATAGAGAATCAACTGTACTCGACGCGTTGAGGAAAAAATGTGATCAAATTTTTCTTTTTACTCACATTTTTATGGCTCTCCCCGTCTCTCGGTGATCCATGGTCTTCTCTTATAGTATGTAATATGTGTGTTGAAGAACCGACCGAGAACTTCGTCGTCAAGTCCCATACCATCGGTAGTCACTACGGATCGCGCATCGAATATAACTTTTCACTAGTTTCCCACATCGTAATGAGTTTGAATTGGATGTCGAATAGGTAAATAATTGAGTATTTGTTCAATATTAATCATGCAAGAGAGATTCAAGTGTTCAGTGTATCGTGGGTCGGTTAATCAACAAATACATTCACTGCGACCTTCGCACCATGAATAACTATATTTTCGAAAAGCATGCGTTGCACACGAGGGGTTTGAAGCTTCGAAAAAAATCACATACAATATTTCACGTCCGGCTAGCGAAATTCACTCGATATTACTGGTTCCTTTCACAAAACGTTTTGGCAAAACATATATTAACATTTTTCCAGCTATTCGTACAAAAAACGATAAGTTATTCATATTTTCTCTATAGAGCTTGAAAATGTATGTATTCGATTTGCGTTCGTATTTATAATGAGGAATCCAACGAGCCTTTAAGAAAAAAGCTTGACCATGTATTGTTCCCGAGATTAAGAGTCGGAATTCATTTTTTTCACTGATTTCAAATAATTATTCATTATCAACCGTTATCGTGTAATATTGATCCGAATTTCAAAAAGTCGAACCGAACAGGAATGTCTTCGTTGAGGATAAAACAGAATTTTCCCCTTATTCTATGATTCGTATGGATACATATCGTTCATTTACTTTTGTCAGAACCGACGAACGATCAAGGAACGTAAGTAACGCACCGACTGACGCTCTAAACGAGCGCTCTGCGCCGGGTGACGCGCACACGACTGGACTGAACCGAATACTCCGGCGACAGTGGCCAGTGTGACGAGCTCGAGCTCTGACTGTGACGCAGAAGCGTATCCCGCTGCCGTGTGCGAAGCATACCACAAAAGCGTGTCGAAAGTAAACAAACCGAGGGCGAATATTCCCAACTATTCAGCTCCCAAAAATACATGGAAAAATAACGTTAGGTACGGAATATTATTTCTTCAATCTGTGGATATAAATCGTATTAAAAAAATTCATGAATAATATTTGTTTATTGAGTGTCCTCGAGATTATTGACAATTCATTTATTTTCTATCGTATACGACGGAATGAGGTGAAGGCGTGGTTGATAATGAATTTTGCTCAAATTGACCCGACAATGAAAGTGTCGAGAGGCGGGTATTACCAAAAGCATTTTCATCTATCGTTACGATTTTATTTCCCGTGAGGTCTAAATCACGCAAATTCATGTTGTTGATTACGCCTGCCTTTAAATGTTTAATACGATTCCAAGCGAGATTCACTCGTGACACACTTTCGGGCAGATCATTGAGCAGTTCACTCGTTATTTCTTCAATTTCGTTGAGCTGCAAATCGAGGGATGTGACGTGGAAATTATTCAGACGATACCATCCTTTCTTGAAACCCTTGATGTCCTCCATACCAAGCGAAACTATGTCGTACAAAAACGGCCGATATTTCTTCTTGCAAATTTGGAAGGTCATTTGCGATTGTTGAGCGGGTTGAGCTTCGTCGGAAACAGCTCCTAAGTAATGAACAATCCCGTTGACCATGCAAAGATTCAAAAGTGGAAATGGTACTTCATAATGCTTGGCGTCCACTTGCCCAAAATGATTGCCATCGATCAGAATTGTCGCGCTTTCGAGGATCCCATAAAAACTGCCATTAGGCAAAAATTCAATCCCGTTATTCCTAATATCGATTGTCATCAGATACGGAGAAAGATCAAAGGCGTATTGAAAGTTTGATAAACTGTTGTTTGCCAAGGAAATATATTTCAGAACGACGAGGTCCCGGAACACCAGTGGAGACAATCGGTGCAAATGATTATTTGCCAGGCTGAGATTTTTTATCTTCGAACACCCCTGGAATGCGTCATCGACGATATGCCGCAAACCTAAACCCGAGAGATCCAGATGATCCAAAGAATCGAAGACTTGCTGAACACGCGTCAGAGAATTTTTGTTAATGAAAACCCCAAAATTATCACGTCGTAATTCATTCGCTCCTGCAGATACTCCGCATCCCAATAACGCCACCAAAAGCAACATTTTCCAATCGTTCGTTTTACTGTTATCTGTGGAATAACATAATTTATGGGGTTAGATCATTCAAGCTTCGCTTTTTGACCTACGAATATTCACAGCAATGCTTCCTGACTATGTTTCGAGTTCGACTGTTGCAAATTAGACAAAAGAACAATTTTCATCTTCAAATATACGTTAAGAAATTTATGGTTACCACAAAAATGTACAATTCAATTTTCAAATCGTTCTTCAAATCGTTCGAGTATGTTCATCAAATTGAAATCATTTTCCTCTTCACAGTAGGCGAACTTACCGAATAAGCCAAAATCGCCTTTAATGTGGGGAGCAGATGTTTCTTCTTATCGTCTGCCTCTAGGAATCGATGAGGAACTATTGAAAAAAAGCTGTTCAACACTCGGAATAAAATAGTTTCAGGAAAGCTACAAATATATTTATGAGTGGGGGTATTTGTCAAAACGTGGCGTACAAATTGACTAAATTCAAATAATCCTTCATCTTTGTTCTGTTCCATGCGTGCGTCAAATCTTCGACTATTCTGCTGAATAACATCGATCCGATAAGACTCATAGGAAAAATCACCAAATTCCATTTTTCCATTAGAGCTTCGCAGGCGAAATTAGACCGTCCCTGTTCGTAACTGTCCTTGAGAACAAAAGCAAAATTGCTTGCTTTGCATCAAAATTTCAAAGCATGAAAAATTACAAAAATTCTTTGAGCCCTGTTTATAAATCTTTACAAAATTTAGCATTCAGGCCTCGTCAGTCATCTCGTAACTAAGAAATCAATTGATAATGCTGAATGGCTGAACTCACAGTTACTACAATTCATCATTTTCTACAATTCATCATTTTCTAACAATAAATTAACAACTATGGTTTGTTAAAAATAATTGGTGTTGTTACTTCACGTTTGCGTTCTGGTCTTGAGGAAAAAGAAAAATGAGCACTATCTGAGTCTCGTGGTGATCCAACGTAACGAAGATCGCTGATAAAAACTGCGGTTTATTTTGCGAAAACGGTTGGATGTTCCAAACAATCTAGTATTTCGAGTGAGGAAAAAGAAAATATTTTTTCGACCCTCAGAATAATATAAAAATAATTAAAAACGGTTCGGGCTGAAAAGAAATGATGTCGAGTGAGCAATTATCCTCGAATAT
Organism: Campopleginae sp. 14b; assembly: GCA_030522525.1. Lineage (NCBI taxonomy): Eukaryota > Metazoa > Arthropoda > Insecta > Hymenoptera > Ichneumonidae > Campopleginae sp. 14b. The sequence continues at coordinate 25,182 of JAPYYS010000202.1, forward strand.
TGCGAGAAGGTTGAATGCTCATCGATATTCTGTTCTAAAAAAATGTAAAATGAACAGTAAAAACACATGAGCAAGAATCCCATGTCTAGGGATCCTTCGATATCCATTGTAACATCTAGGACTGCAATATTTCCACAATATCAAAAAAAGTACGTATAAATATTTATTTTTCCATAAAAACATTACAATTATCCCCGTTAGATATATTAAAAGTACATGGCAATATTTACAATCATCAATTGTAACATTGACTTATGAATTTCTAAGTTATTCAATTATTTACGTATATTACATATTTATATATTCTGACAGACATCTATAGTTTTGATGACGGTAAAAGTAATCATTTTTCCCTTATAGTCAAACAGAGAGACAAACAAGAGGTGTGCTTGAAATAATTTCGTGATGTTTTGGAACGTAGATTTTTTTCAAAGGCTTACGTACACTGTGACGAGTCTAAAAATTCGATTTTTCAAACTTCGATCGATTCGAAAGGATCATCTTCGATAAATAATATTTAAGAAGTGAAAATAATTAACATAAAATTGCTTGATCGACTTTGATAAAAAAAAACTTGCAGCCATTTTTCGCTGTGCATGGACATTTTGTGAAAAACTACAAACACAACTCGGCAATGTATTCCTGCGAATAAACATAGACTTCGTTGTTGGTGCAATAAATACTTTTCTTGGTAAAATAAAAAATTCATGGCGTTGGCTCGGATTTTTGCATCGATAAGTGTACGTAAGCCCTAAACCTGATGCATTCCAAAGCCTCGTGTCCATTGATAGAAAATGTTGTTGACAAATGCGTACGTAGAGTTATGATTCGGCTGCGAAGATTCCAACGTGAATACAGAAATTTCGTAATGAACGTTGCATTTCTGCTGCTTACGTGAACACGTAGAAGAATTGATCGATAACTACTGCGTTTTGGCTCGGTATTAACGAATTACGCTCACGGATCGAAGGAAAATGTAAAAATGAAGATTCTTTTAAATCTAACCCCACCGTGCAGTTTCCAGTCACGATAAGAACTCAATATACACGTCTATATACATATATTTATCACTTAAACATAACTTCATATTCGCCTATTTCATGACCATTGTTAATAACGCGCAATGCACGTACAATTCTTAATTTTTTTATTATTTTTTTATTCGATAGTTAACACTCAAGAAATGTATCAAGGTTGCTTCGAACAGTTATTCAAGAAATGAGAATGATTATTGAAAACGACCGGAATTTGAGTTCTCTCTGAAGTGATTTGGCACAATAATCGCAAAAATTGTATTTTTCGTTCACTGTTATTCCAGGACGCGAAGTCTTCAACTATTGCTTGAACATCAATGGAGAAGTTTTTTCAAAAATATTTTTCAGAGCTGAACAATTGTAATTACTATTACATCTTGAAATCCTGGCCTATAAGGTTATTATATTCGCGTCTGAAACTTCAACCACCGACGAGCTTTGTTTTAATTTATTTATTCAGCTATTGTTGAACAAAAAAACTGACTCTCTATTCACTGGCTCAGGGATTTCGGTGTATCTACACACGGAGAGAATAATTATACATCATTGAATCAAAGCGGTATTTTACATTTTTGTCATATTTTTCCTGACGCGTTCATCGTGATTTTGGTCAAACGATTCATCGAGTTCTAAATTCTTACATCTTTACAAACGAATGTACAATATTTACATGAATCTTTGAATGATACATTTTTTGTTCTTTTTTATTTTGCTATTGGAATCATCGACCAATGAAACTGGAGATTTAGTGATGAAGAAAAAGCAGGAAGTTAGTAGCATAAAAATAGTGGCAGTCGTCGTTGTTTATCGGACCGTGGTATTTTGTGCGTTATCAGAAAAATAATTATTCTTTACATTCCAGTCCTGTATTTTTTTCTCCACGCACAGATCGATTCATCCCCACCGCAGAAATCGTGTTGAAACTAATGAAAATAACGATCATATCAAATGGCAAAAACAACAAAAAAAAAACAAAGAGGATATGGGTAAAAATCGTCTTTATTACGAAGCGCAAAAAAATTAACGATCATTTGTGGCGAAACGCAAAGAAAAACAAAGATTCGAATAAGGCTAGAGGCACGTTGCAATTATTTTATAACACAAGATTTTCTCGTATGCCGGAACGAAGACTTCAAACGGTTTAATCAATTAAAATGTAATTAAATTAACAATTATCTCAAAACTCAGTGCTTTTCCTATTCGGAAACGAATTTGGAGATTCAGTGAAAAATCAACGCGAGTTACACTTTTGAGCTCTCAATAATTTCGAATTTAGCGTCTCGGGTTTTCGAGGGATTACAATTTCAAACGAATCAAAAGATTTCTGGATCATTATTCCAGAAGCCTTCACCTGTATTAATTTTCCATAAGGTGTACTGATCCATGTTGACAAATTATTGAAGGCGTTATCTCCATTTATCTCACATTCAAATTAACGGAATCGTTCACCCGCAATGCTTTACTTCAGTTCCATATTTTTCTACAGTCGCAGACGCTTTATAATAAAACAATTCTCTTTACGAACGTGACGAATTTTCCATACATATTGGTTTCCATTCGACGACAGAGCGCTCTTTTTCTGTACATACATCCCAATCGTGTTAATTTATTTAGAACGTCAACATACAAAACTAAAAACTATCGTTCGATTCGCACGTTTCTCACTCGATTCCCATGCCTTCCCATGCCTTCACACATCTGAACTGAAATTTCATAATAACGTGGCATACAAACATTTGCACCGATATTATTTTCAATCGTCAAAGCCCCGAATCGTCAGAGTGTAAAAAGTAGTCCATGGCAATTGTTGACAGGTTGTCAAAATGTGAACATTTTCCGTTTTTTTTTTTCAAATAAATAATCGGCAGTAATTCGACAGTGGAAATGAAAATGCAATCGGAGTGAGAACAATAAATCTTCGTAAACATTTCGTCGTTACGGCGCGGGTAAAAAATGAGTCAACTTTGAAATAATTGGGCTGGCTGATTGAGCAACCATCACCATTACATTTTTTTATCTCTATTCCTTAAGTAAACTCATTTTCTGGGTCACGTGATCCGTATATTCTCCGGTGCGTTATTGACACCGTGAGAATATCGAAGCAGGTTGACGAATTCGCTCAAACAAATAATACAATTTATCACTGGAACGGTTTTTCACTGTGACATCGTACAGGGTTTAGCGACCATTTTTTTCACTATTTATTCAAGCTCAAGAAAAATTGCATAGACTGTTATCCACTCAGGAACACAAATTCCCAGACAGAAAATTATATTTTCGGGTTCTCATTGGTTCTCGAAAAATGTGTGCTCATTGAGTCTCTGATGAATTCATCGTCTACTTGACTCAAAAAATCCGAGACCCATTCGTAGCGAATTGATGATTATTGGGAGTTGATAAAGACAACGATTAAACGGTTTTGTTGGTTGGAATAATAAAACACAGCCTTTGCTAAACCCATGCTCACAAAGATGAAGCGTCAACGACGCGTTTATATGTCACTACAGTTACTTAATTTATTCAGCAACTTATTATTATATAACATCACGATTCAACATTCTGAAGTTACGGCTGAAAGCTCATAGTTTTTCGGCGCGTAAACATTGAGTAAATGATTTTTGCAATGTTGAGGTCTTATCATTAATGACTGCTCTTAATTAAATGGAATAGTGGGGACGATCGACGAGAATTCGATAAATCGAATGTAAAAATTAATTTTTCAAAGTCAAAGTAGTTACGAAAGATTAAAATTAGGGGGATTCCTGTTTGGAAAATGGAATCGCATTTTGAACACGTTTGGAATGTTCCAATCGAGGATACAGTCGGCGAATATACGTTAATTCCAAGGCTCAATTGTTTCCCGATCGGATTGAAGACAGAATTATTTATTTACTCATAGAACCCTTACGAATTTCTGGGTCAATAATGTCATGGAATTTAAAAACACCCCACAGTCCACCAATGCTCACAAAGCATCGGCATTCATTTTCGGAAAAATATTTTATTACACATTTCATTGTCGCAACTTTCAGTTGGAATTTTATTCCATTATTGTTACTCTTTAACGTGCTCGAGCCTCATGAACCTTGAGGCTCAGACGCGCCAGTAAAAGTTATCGAAGTGAGAGTCGCAGAATGGTTCAGATTTAAAAAAAAATTAACAAAGAATATTTCTTTTGAAATATTAATGAACAAAAATTTTCTCAAACTCGGCCCTAAGGATTCCAGATTTGCCCACGTCTCCGTTTCCCTTTCCATCCCTTATTATGTTTCATTTTTTTAATCGCAGGGGAAACGATAAAAAATTATATGATAAGTGAAATAATAGTTCACAGAGAAGTTTAGTAAAGTAATTAAATTGCGTTAATTAAAATGTGATGGGCTCTTAGGGCCGACGAGAACTCCTCACACAGGGCTCAATTATTACACTCCTATTGTAAAAACCCTCTTTACATTTAATATAAAACAGACCCGAAGAAAAGGGTTTCTGATTAGTTTCAAAGTCTTGTTGAGCCAGTAGCTCAGTTGCGAAAGGAACGAGAAAAACGAAAATTGAGTATTTTTTGTTTGTTTTTCTGATGCTTGACTGTAAATGAAATTGTAAAAAATTGTAATCTTGAACATTTTTTTCGTCGGGAAGATTTTCGAAAAATATTCTCGAGTACGTACGATTCATCATGCCAAAGTATCGATCCGAGGCATTTTTACAAAATTGCACGGGTTGCTGTTCAAAAAAAGCTTTCGAAATAATTTCATCGAATTTTACTTCGTCCAAAAGGTTAAAAATTCAAGCATCGTGTGTTTAAAACACATCGACACACGTCATCGTCGACTGGTGTGTAATTGGAAACTCTAACCAAGACCAAGTATGATTTCGTACTGTAAAAGCCAAGCAGATTGCTGAAATGGTAGTTTGATTACTTTGAACGATTTCAAGAGTTTCTTTCAAACTTCGAGTTCCACGTAATCATCTATTAGTCCTTCAGATGAACTCAAAAACGAGTTCCAAAGTGTCCCAGACATGGAATATGAAACAATATAGGTTGGCGAGAGCATTTTAATAATGGAGATGAATTTTCGATTGACTGACGTTCATTTCCGAAATAATTATTAGAAGAAAGCATAGAAGGTTAATGAATCTTGTACAGAGTCTGTTGGCAATGGCGAATTGATTTAATGTCAAATTATGTGCTGCGTTCTCGTAGCGTTTGACGTTTAATAACTCTGAGTCAAGCAGCCAGAGATAAAAGAGCCAAAAATCGATTCATGACGGATACTTTTTTCGTTAATTCAAGAATGGTCATTCCCGACCAACCTTAATCAATCAAATACGTCAAACTAAGTTTGGAACCGTAGTGTGCTCTGGCTGGATCTTCTGGGAAGCTCTGTTATTTTACATAGTTAATTTCTCGAAAGCTCCCCCAGATGTCGAAATTTCAATTTGACTTTTCCATTACAATTCCCCACTGACGAGCTCCCCGAAAGTTTCGGAAATGAATTTCATCGAAACGCCCTCAATATCCGTTGAGAAATACATCAATTCCGGATATAGAAGTGACGAGCCTTCAGAAACGTACTCTGGGATGCGAATCGTATGAATTACTGAAAAGGACGTTGATTGATTCGAGAATAATTCATAAAGATGATAAAGTTTTTACCAAAGCTTATGATCTAATGCATTTTACTGGTCATTTACTCGCGGTTAAACCTGCAAATCGATAGTATCCAGAATGTTTCGACCAACCAATTTAACGCTTGCTTCAAGTCACCGAAACTTTTCTACCCCCTTCGTCCTCACATACCTTAACTCACTAAATTCCGTTCACACTTGTGTGTAATAGCCTTGGCTCGATTGGTACGAGTTCAACTTCAGCAACAAAGTCGGCCACACTTGGTTGCGCCCCCACGACTCTACCGCGTCTTCATCAACTTTAGGTCTGACACCTGCCGTCTCGTAAGCCGTCTAACCTTTCGAACAAAAGCTCGATTACCTCGAAACACCACTTCATCACATCTAACGTTGTGCAGGTCGTTCGACACCAACGAAGGAATCAATCTTTCATGATTTGCATCGGAGAACATACAGACTCTTTTCTGAACTTGGAATGTTGCTCTCAAAGGATAACAATAATTACATTTATTTACAAGACCTCGATCTTAATAATTTAGTCTTTTATTTTTGATTCGAGGAGCCAAGGACGATGCACCTATAATTAGGATTTGAGATTCGTTTTTCACATTGATTCGAACTCGATCTAATTCTTCGATTCATCGGCCCATGTTTCCTCAATTAATAACAAACAAGAATTCGCAGACGTCAGAAAAAACTTTGTAGCGAGCCATCGATCGTTCTATTAACTCAGAGGCTTGTTGAGCAGTGAGTTAATATGTCAACAACGATTCCAGCTGATTCGCCATTCAGTAACATTGAAGCAAAGTTACTAAATGCAGTCTTGAACGAGAAATCGTCGTTGCATTGAGAACTTTTACATCGGGTTACCTTGGCTCAGCGAGACAATTTTTTCTTTCCTGATTATCCAATCAATTGGACGGAATATAAGTTTTGATCTTTTGTTTTGAGAGCTGTACGTGGCACACAGATGAATATTTACGAGAAGGTTTGAATTGTCGTGGAGAAAATTTTACAGTAGGTTTGGAGTAAATATTTATGTGTGCCTTTTGTGTTCTCCGATGCAGAACATTTACTATCACAGAGCTTTGTTGAAACGTTGCTATTTCCTAAGCTTCGTTGAACAATCAAAACTTCAATATATCTCTTCGTCTCTCTGCTCTCCTCGCGCACAGATGTTCCATTTTCTACATAGTTTCGCGGACGTTCTCACCATCGATCCTTTCTCGTTTGTGTGGCATCAACTCAACCCTTCGGTGTCTTCCCTCCGAGGCGCGTCTTCCGGTTACTAAACAGCGTGTCTCTCATCGATTCTTACTTTCGCCGAGAGCCCTTACGTGCTACTTCAGCACATTAGCATCGACGATTTTCAACCGCATTTTGAAATCAACGCGGTCGATCAGCATTCATTAATACGAGATGCTAGACTGCCGTGGGGGCTCTTGATTGTCAGTGCCACTTTGCCTTCTGAGCAAATATGTCCGCTCGCAGATTTTGCGCGAAACATATGCCGAGAATCTGAAATAAACAAACAAAACATACGTCACTCATTATCCAACTCCACAAACAACGTGAAAAACTAAATACGACTTTTTTACGTGACAATGCAACAATTCTGCAAGTTTTTTTTTCACTTAACAATTGCGATTTGAATCGAATCAATGCTCCAGCATAAATAATCATTGAAATACGAAAAAATATATATTGTATAGCAGAAAACAATGCTTTTGGCATCCTCTGGGACTCTCATTGACACATTAATTTTTGGGTAGGAAGCATGCAAATTTTTTCCTGCTCCGGAATCTCCAAAGCCGATAATTTCAGGCTCAGCTCGATCAGCTGGCTTATTGTCAGAAACCAAAACTCCTAATTTCAAGAATCGAAGCTCTAAAACTCCAACATGGGCGAAGAAGAATCTGTTGGACCAAAAGTTGGGTCCACGGACATACGAGTCGACGATAAATCTCGAGTCTCGAAGTTTTATTGTCGATTGAAGGAACATTAATTTTCGAGCTTACGTTTTCATTGTGATTTATTTTTATCCTCCGCAATCGACCACCGCTCGCTCAAGTTTAGCCGCTAAAAAGTAAAACTAACGACTTTTCCTCCGATCTCGAGTTATTTATCGCGGCAATTTTACAACTTGTTTTTCATGCTCGTCAAATTTTATTATGATTAACGATCATAAAAATATTGTTCTGTGACAACATAATGTCTCCTGTCAGAAAACAAAAAACAACAAAGAATTACAACATCAAGCAGATCGAAGCAGATATTTCTTACAATAACGTTCTCCTTCCGGTTCCTTTGAGATCGCGATCCCTTTTGATTGCGTCATTATTTTCTTCAACCTCATTTTTATTTTAACGAAATCATGCAGGCGGAGTAGCCAAGTGAATGTGAATAATGGAAATTCCTACTTGACTAATCTTTTCATATACTTTTAAAGCCGCGATCACTTTTTTTTCTGCTCTTCATTAACTCGCAGTTTACTGTCATTTTTCGTTGATAAATGAGATGGAAAATAACCTGTAATTATAATCAATACCTGAGCGAATGCCATTCCGACTCCGCTACTGGCAATAACAAGTAGATTTTTCTCCATCCACTCCTCGCCGGCCTGAATGCATCCTTTTTCGTGAATCGTAACATCAGAGTTCTGAAAACAAAGAAACGACTACTGCTTACCGTACTTGTTGAAAGCTCGTTATCCCCGAGAGTAATTTCCGTGTTAATTTTCAATGGAATCCGGGCAATGGAAATCCATTAGAAATTGGTATAATTTTCAGTATTTTATTGTAGTGATAGAGACAGTTTTTCAGACTTTTTATTACCGGACTCGATGGGAAACTCGCGAAAGATTGTGAAGACGAAATGAAAGTGAGACCAATTGTTTTACGGTGTAAATTTGGTCCATCAAAAATGGACGGGTGAGGTCGTACGTAAGTGACTATAAAAATGAGTGATGAATGGATGTGGAATTTTTTTCATGGGCAGGGAACGAGAGGCATATCCCAACTGGAAGGGGCTCGTAATTTATGGCACTGATTACGAGAGAGGAAAAATGCTCGTAGCTCATTAAAAACAAAAACAAAATAAACAAAAAAAAGGGACGTACACGGTGTTGGCAGTTTTACTTACTTTAACGCTGAGTCTATGTGCATTAGCCGTTTCGTCACAGAGTTTCTTACACGAATAATCTACGAGACTTTGTTCCTCTCGGTACTGCGTTGAAAATATTAAAAATTACCCCAACAGAACATACAAATTTGTGAGCACAACAACGACCAAAAATAACATGCACTAAGCAACAACAATAAAAAAGCTGCAACATTTCAACGAGTATTTAAATGAAGACGTGGAAATTCTTGGCACAAAACGAACCTGGAGAACCATTGTACTGACGACTGTACCAGCGACCGGTACGAGGTTCAATTCTAGCCATTCCTCGCCTGCCCTTAGGCAACCCCTCTCAAATATACTTCTCTCTGCTGGCTGCATTTCCCCAGGAAATAAGCAAAAATGATTCAGAAGCGAACGTAAAATATTTCGCGCCATCGTTTTTACGCCGCAAAGCCAGTTGCAGGATATTATGCTCCTGATATTTATGTTAGAATAGTTTTTCGAGTTTTGCCCTTCTTCCTTTTCCTATGTACCCCTCGAAGCTAATAGTTCATGGGAAATTCATTAGTCTCGTCGAATCGGACTTTAATTTTCTGCTTTAAAGATCGATCGCAGCCGAAAACATTTAGACGAGAAAGAGAAAAAAATATATAACCATTGTCTGTCAAAATTATTTTATTTTTCGCTTTCGAAAAAAAATTATTTTCCATCTGCCTAGTATAATTTTTTTGCAGCTCCAGCGGACGCAATTTTACTTGACAAAGTGTATCGATCGAATAATTGGACTTGAATATGAATACAGCTGAAAGAAGTGACAGACAATCTGTAGACTCTTCGCCTCCGGACGTTAGAGTCACTTTTTCTTTGGGATATAAAAAACTTGTGCAACAATGTCTTCTATCGAATTTTGCCATCACGAGAGCGACGAGAGCCACAAACTTTACAGAGTAAACAAGCCAATTACAGTGGTTTAATTTTACGCTCTGATGACGACCCCTTTAGAAAAAGAGCTCAATCATCTGACTTTATTGCGCGACGCAGGGGGAGCCAACACTCACTCTCCCTCTGCAAAAACCCGATGGGTGCTGGTTCCTGTTTTTTTTTTTGCCCTCCTTTATTGGTAAAGTATCAATTTTTATCGTCAGTATTAAATCGATTTCATTGCAGTTGCGGTTATACTAAAAAATATTTCCACTCTCACTGAGTGCGTTCGTTTTAGTAGCGATTTCGAGAATACTTTTCCGATCGACTCGATTCATATGAGAAATGTAAAATGCATGTTTTTCCCCAATCCTTCGTTCGTGTCGATAGATCGTGTTGTGAAAAAATAAATATGAATATCCAAATATTTTCAGCTAAACGTCGAAATCTATGATTTTTTTTTTCTCAATTACTCACATTCCCAGGCTTCCTGACGTTATATCCACATTGCTTGTTTTTGGTGATTTCCTGAAAAAAAAAGATGGACAAATATTCTCAATCCGAATTTTTTTTGTTTTCAAAAAAATTCCAAATTTTTATTTTCTGGAAGGGAATGTGACTATCGAGAGGTTTTGGTAGAAGAGCAAATTAAGTTCATTTTACACTTCTCACGTTGGGTTCCCGTTTGCAACAGCTGAAAGGCACCCCACAGGCTTCACTCGAACCAATCTCGCTAGACGAGCAATTAAAGTAATTATTACGATCCCAGTCTTTGGGTCCTTCGATCCCGCAACACTGCAACTGTAAGGAAAATCATTATTGTTTTTATTGTTATCGGTAATCACAGCCAGAATAATTAAAATATTCAATTAATATGCAATGATATTGTCTAATTTATTAGAACTAATTATTCCAATCGATAAACGTTGAATTTTCCGGCATTTCGGGAGTCGGATATTTTTTTTTTGAATCTTCCTGAGGATGTTACGAGAGCTTGAACGTTTTTCAAGAAATTTATCTCATACCGAACGAGTCAAATAAAAATAAGTTTGACAACTTTTCGGGACGTACTCATTTATTTTAAATCTCACACGAGAATTTTTTTTTTTTGTTTTTAACAATTTTATGAGTTTGTTGCGGAACTCGTCGCGTCCGGATTTTGTGTTTGCGTGCCTCACTCACTTTAGGAAATCTGTTTTTGGTCAGTCCTCACAAGCAAGACATCCTAAAGGCCATGCATTCCTCCCACCGGTGATTGTGTAAGAATTTTCGGTAAATATGCCGAACCAGAGCGTTTGCCGTGATTTTTTTCATTTTTGAGGTTGTCCCCCAGCATAACATTGCATTACCTAATTTCATGGTGTGATAAAAAGCGTTAGAGAAAAAAAATGCATGCTTTTTGAACTGCAATCATGGTTTGACATATTTACCGATTTTTTTAATGAATTCGTCGACCGTACGCATTTTTCTTAAAAAACGAAACATTCGGATACAGTCAGCTGGGGCTCTAATGTCGTTTATTTTGTTGATAGATTCTCCTGAGGCGGCTAAACTGGGGAAAGTCGTCGAGTTGCAAAACATACCGATTGTTTGGCTTGTTATTATTAAAATAAGAAAAAAAATTGCATCTTATCAATGCGGAGCGTAACTAACAAAATTGTTCGCTCTGGTGGATAATTTTTAACATGAGCCAACGATTTTCTTCATATATCCTATAATAAAGATAGAAGAAAAATATTTACGAGCTGCTTAATTGAGAGGTGGAGAAAACAGAATTTCCGGAACGAAGTGCTACTAGCAATGTTGGGTTTGACAGAGATTGAAGCTGCTTCCGGGCTGGACCTTTCGCCGACTTTCATTAAACCGCAATATCCGTCCTGGCCAACTCGAAACCGCACTGGCCTATTTCACCTCTACTTCTGTGCAACCCGCCGAAACGAAATTTTTATTTTCCTCAAATGAATGGGGCTTGTTTGAAATTGTTGCTTTTTTGTTCTAGTTTTCAGGCAGCCCGGAGCTTGCTAGTCGTTATCTCCAACGGTTAATTTCGCTAATTCCTCGAAAAATAAAATGCCTGTCAGTGAATCATCCATTTAGAATTATTTATGTGCAAATTACGATACTTCAAAATTATTCGGAGCTTTGGCTTTTGAAAAAATGAAATTAAACTATATCAGTAAAAAAAAAACAAAATCAAAAAATCTTCATCGTTAGACCGTCAAATTATTGCCGCATCATTAATGTCTACGTATACGATCGCCGGAAAGTATAGTTCGTTACAACCATAACATTAAAAAATATTTGTCATAAACTCACCCAGTCTTCCTGAATCCAATCGATGAGATTTTGTTGATCAGGATCATCGCGATAATGTATGATAAAGGCTTGAAAGCCTCCAGTCGCTTGCGATTTTATCTATGAAATATGAAAAATTCAGTGAGAAATTTATGAGGTACCCAGTTGATGAGAAAGCATTTGAGAATATCGAGGCTAAATTTAGACAAGGGATCAAAAGTATTGCGTTCGAAAGATTCTCTCAAATGTCGCTCATTTTTGAAAATTCCTAATTTTTTTGTTTTTTCATGCAAATAAATATGATCAGAATTGATGGGAAATGAAATTACATTGAAAGCAAAAAATATGGTCAAAAATAAAGTTCGCGGTGAGGAATGATCAGTTATTCGTTGGGTAGACAGACCGAACATGAAACATGTAAATTTGATTCAGTACCGAAGCTTGATGACGCTATAAAATATGCACCGCCAAATATACGATAATGCATTTAGCATGTTTGCTTATATAATTCATCGGAGTATTTCGCTTCGCATCCACGCACAATTTGCGTTATGGTATACACGCGCCCCAACTCAAAAGTGTCCCAGGTGAGAGTGCACTCAACGACGACATTTCCATTGAACAAGTTCATGCATTTTTCAAGAATCACGGAGAGTCAGGCAAAATGAAACCCGCGAAATACCATTCGCGAAATAGGACAGTACCGCGCAATATTTCCATTTTTTTATCGCTCCAAAGCTATGAATTCCCGATTACGACTGCAGCCAAGAATTCTCGTTCCAAAGTTATCAGCCATTTATGGGACATTTCCAATAATCCTCATTTTTCATGTTATAATTCGTAAAAATTGTCACTTTGATAGAAACATTTTCTTTCAAGTCCCGAACATTATAAACCAAGAAAGATCAATCGACGCCAATCGAAACTACGGGGATTCGTAAGTTTTCATCCAACCATGAATGTTGTTTGATCTCAAAATTGATACAAACTTTTCTGACTAATTTTCCAAGTACCAAATAACAAAAAATTTCTGAAGGGACAAAAATATAAATAATTTTTTTCTTCCTAAGCAAAAATCTGCTCCAACGAGAATGAATACAGCAAAATTGATGACTTACCCAATCTTTGAACACGAAACCCAAAACACCGACCGTCATTTCCAACAGTAGCAACGAGGCCAGAAAGATTGCATACTATAAATGGTAGAAAATCAATATTTAACAATTTTACGTACTTGATTAGAAAGCTTCAATGTTTCCATGAGAAATGCATTGAATGTTAAAATTGACTGAAATCTATGACGAGGAGAAACGAATGAAAACTGTTGAGTCTGTGGTTGAAAAAACATGGAAAACTTCACAACGTTCGATGATTAAAAATATATTTCGTACGCAGATTTTCAGTCCCAAAGTAATGCTTCATTTCGTTTGCGAGGAATAAAATTCATGAAATATTGATTACCGCAGCGAGGAGGCACGTATTTTCCCTGAGTGCGCCGACACACCCTGTAAATCCTATAATGGACGTCACTGTACCTGTAATGAAAAGAAAATTGGAACCATCAAAAACATTTAGATTGCAGGATTTGGCAATATTTTGACAGGTATTTCAAATCCACTGAGGATTGGGAGGGTCAACTAAATATGGCGAATAAAATAACATTTTCAAATTCGACAATAATAACAATTTCGTGACTACTGATCCGACCAATTTAGGTTTTCGGTGTCACGAACACGCCAGTGTGAAAAATCCTCCATAAAATTTCGTTCGTTTCGATGAATGACGCGAAATTATTATCTCTCTATCACACGCGCTATGGAAAAAGTCCGAATATTTTTTTTGTTCGACATTGATAAGCAAAAAATGGGGAACGTCTGAAATTTCCATAAAAATTTCCATGAAATATTTCGACAGTATTTCCGTGCCGAGTGTTCCCCTGGAGGTGTTCGAAAAAGCTTCTCTATAGTTCAGTCCAGAAAGAGCACATTTTATTGCGCCAATGAAGAACGCTCGATTGCATCTCCAGCCGGGAAAAGTAAGAAATTTATGGAATTACCGTGACTTCTGTTCAGTCCGGGCTGCAGTTGTCCAAAAGTTTCATGGCAAGTGGATGCGGAATAGTCATTTCGCTTTGTGATCAACAGCTCGAAGCTTCAAATATATTTCCATTAAATTGCGATAAAAAAAAATTCTCAATAAATCAATGGGTTGGACCCAGAAAAAATAAAAATATGAAGAAAATTTAATTTTCCCTGCGTGAAGCTGTGACGGTTTACCTTTGTGAATGCCATATTCAAGTTTCATAACATTCCTACACAACCGTAACCTGCATTTACCCAAGTAACGAGAATTGACTGTCGAGCGAGTGTTGAACGGTGGCGGTGTATTTGACGTTGGGGACGTGACACGTGAATATAAGTGCTGAGCAAATGGTGATATTCTGTGGGGATGGATACGTTGCGGAACTGGGATATAGCACGAGATTCAGTGCGATGGCGAAGTTCGACGAATCAGAGCAAATATCGCGGATACGAAATATACAGTTAGTAATTTTCTTCGTTTTTATTTTGATGTCGAAATTTTTCATGGCTCTGTACTCGTAGTAAAACAGAGTCCTCAGTAATTGCGAAAATGCACGTGGCGATAAAAAGTTTCGCTTTTATGAACCGACGCTGGAATGATGGGACAAAAGAAAATCCATGGCGCCCTCGAAAGCTGTGAACACCAACGGAACATTCCGCATTTTTTCAAATTCGAGTCCTCGTTTTCCACCCTCTTGACTTTGGCCTCAGTCAAGAATTCGTAAATGTTACGATAGTGCCTCACTGACGGCAAACGGAGCCACGAATCGGCAACTAAAGCCTTCCCAATTTGCTAGAGGCGCTTTTGAGACCACAGGGTCGAGATCCTCTGAACCCAGACCGTGAGCTCCTTGTGGTTCACTGTGCGAACACTTCTTAGCATTCCAAGCATACTCCTCGTGATCAGGTTTCCAAAATAGCTCATATACCCCCTGCGCATTCCTGGCACCATTCCGCGACTATTTCACAGAACATTATATTTTTTTCATCCCCGCGTCCTGAACCCATTCTTTCATCAGGTCACGCAGGAAAATCCCATATGAAATATTTCAACAATGAAAAGTACACGATGATCAATCGGACCACCAAAAAGCTTTCTCTTCATAAAAAACCGAATAAAATCAAATTCACAATGGTTGGACAAAAATTTTAAACGTCGAGATTTAATTTGGAAGCATTTACAAATTCCCAAACGAGTTATTTCCTGGAAAGTAACAAAATGGGGACCAACGGATCGAAAACAGAAATTCATCGACATTAACCCAACAAAAGAAGATTTTTCTCCGATCTTTATTCAACGAAAATAAAATCGATGTGAAAAAAATACTCGAATTCTCAATTATTACGATTTTGGAACCCAAAGTCATTCACTAGCAGTAGATTAAGTTGTTACAACGCAGTGATTGCATTTCCAGTTACAGAACAATCTATTGACACCCTATAAAGCGGCTCATAGGAGGACGAATTTAATTGGTAATGGTGATTGAGTCGAATGTTCCCAAAGTGGAAACGACATAGAGATATGTCCCAAGGGTCGTTACGGAATATGTGCTCAAATCTTGCGGATGCATGATATTTATAGTTGACATATGGTGTAGCGTTACAGCGGTCGAATAGGAGAATTTGCATGACCCAATTAACTAACGGAGAAGTTCTGCTGTACGCTGCTGTTCCTTTTGCTGACCTCGCTGTTCCGGGACTCTCCTAGCGTGCCATGTAAGCCACCACTATATCTTGGAATGAGTGCGCCGTGAGTTAGAAGAGAGAGGACTTATTATCAGGGTAGAAATTGATCACGGGGCGATTTTAAATCTCCTGCGTTCGTGTTTATAGCACGAATGAACGATGAAAATCAAGGAAGCTGCTTTTCTCTATATGGTGGATGCGCAGGATTAAGTTCATTTCTCGAAATACGAAACGACCAATTATTTTGAAAATATTTTTCGAAGGAATTTGGCAAAATTATGGGGAAATGCTCTTCGGGTCTTGACGACGAAAATGTTCATCAGGGGCTCTCATTTTTTTCCGTTTTGGATTTTAAAACAAAGGCAATATCTTCATTCACTTGTGACCATTTTGGAAAAATGGATTTTTTATTGCCATGGCGGGTCGAAAAATGTTCATTCATTCTTATTCAACTCGCAATCATACGTGCAAGTTTTGAATCGGTTCAATAGTTCAAACAGAACTACGATTTCCAATGTGCCAGACTTTACACGAGGTAAGCCCACTGAGACTGCAGTAATTAGAGATTAATCGAATGCACATTAATTGGATTTACTCGGGATCGAAGGATTCGAGCTACCGAACGTTTAACACAACTAATTGCATCCTTTCGATACTTCATCGTCACCGCGACCAGGATGATTACGTAATGTATATCTTTAACAGAGTAATCGGATTTTCCCGATTACATTAAGTTGTGAGCTTGATAATATTGACATCACGGAAAAGTAAAACGATCGAGACTATGAGTTCAAGTATTTTGTATAAATGCATTCATTTTTTCCAAGTTAATGACATTGTAATTAATTGGGCTTTGGGATTACGATTCTTTACGTTCATTCCTGATTTCATGTCATCGTCGTAACACCGTCGCCGAATTTTTTGATAATTGACAAAAACGATCGACAAAAGGGAGGAAAAAATAAAAATTTCGTCAATGTTGAAACTTATGAAAAATCTTCAGGGGAATAACGCTGGAAATGGCTGTGAACAAGAAGCTGTAGTTTACTTACCGACTAGAATGAGAATGAATGCTGGATCGAGGGCGACATTTGTGAGGCGTGAAAGATTGTTGAAGGTATCCTTTTCCTTCCAGGCCCATACACCAACTGCCATGATCCCTAAGCCGACCCACTTTAACAAGGACAAATGGAAAAAAAACCATTAGAAGCGGGTTCTCAGTTTTCATTATTTCAGACAAAATTACATGTGAAAAAAATAATTGTAACCCATTATTCAAAACCATTGACTACGCTTACATTTTTCGCTTTTTTATGGCTTGACGAAAAATCATCCTTTAGGCAATAATCAATGTGGAAACTGCATGATTTTTCTGTTCAATTATCGATTTGTTTTTCTAAATTCAAAGTATAGATCTAAGGTTTTTAAGCAAAGATCCTCTCGTACGTTTTATACAGACTAATGGAATGAAAATGGTACAGACTCGATAACAATGAACATAAATATTTTTAATGGCATGTTATCGATTGCGAAACAGTAGCATTTAATTTACTATACATTTCCTGTAAACTACTGAATGAGGAATTTTGCGTTGTACTGCCATCACGATAATTGCTTGGAAAACATTCAAATAGTTTCGTACGAATGTTCCAGGGTTAAATGGAGATCAGATGCTCCTTCTCTACGGTCCTCTCCTCGAATAATTGCACGTGGAATTTCGAGCCAATTACACGAGTCAGCTATTCGACAAAACATTCCACCGTATGAATATCTCAAAGCTGGAGATGTTATATTAGCAATTAGGATATGCAGAAGGAAATAGCGTGGGAGATTCGGCGATACACTTTACCTAATTTTCCGTATTTCGTTCGGGAAATCCCTAAAAAGCAAAAACAACCAAAATAGCTTCCCTCGGGACCATCTCTGGCCACAGATACAAGCTTTATAATTCCATTAACTACCGTTCGTTAAAGATATTTCAGGAACGCGAAAATAACCGTGGAAACCTTCACTCGAAAATATTTTTCGATCGGGTCAGGAAAAAGTGATGAAAACTTTGAAATACGTTTCCGGGTGCTCGACATTTCGTCAATTTCATCGGCTCTCGTGAGTAATTTTTGTGCAAAGAATTTATATTTACCGCGACAAGATATTACGACTTTGAAATAATGTCCCGAAACACCGATGTTTTTTGGGCTGTTGCCGAAAGATCAATTGCGAAAGATGATTTTTAATGACACATACAAAGACTGTTCTTATGCGAGAATTTTGAGACCTACGTTGGTTCCGACTTCACAACCTGACGATGTGAGGGTGTATGGAAGTTTTAGAACGCGTTGTTGGCTAATCAATACACGACCAAAATTGCATGTGTCTAGACATGTTTACATGGTTCATATTGTTACGATACACTAAAAGTTTCATCGTTCCACATCCTGTGAACTCCTCGGGTAGATAAATGTTCTGAATATCCTCATTCAAAAGCTCCAGCTGAGATTGCCATGCTTGCTTCAAGATAAGAATTGTTATGTGAATTTCTCTCGAGAAACTTGGATGAACTCGAGACCATGATGCAGCGAATAATGAGATAGATTTATGATGAAGCTTGAGACGATACCGTGGATTATGGCGTTGGCAGGATTTATGACAATGTCCCTGGACATCAATATTGTCAATAATTACTCAGGACTGATAATAATTCCTGTATAGTTCCTTCCTGTTTCAGGACGAAATCTCGGATAAAATCGATGACTTGTTAGTGATTTGTCTTCGGAAAATCATTGCAATCAAGACGCCCGCGGAGTTAGCACGTCACAAATAAAATCAATAAAGAACCCAGCATTGTTCTACAGTTCTTGAGAAGTTTTAACAGTTCCATCGACTAATCCATTAATGTCGTGTCTCAATATTACTTCCAGCGATTAAACTGATGAAATTGCATTTTTGAGGTAAAAAAAAAAGATGAAAAAAAATATATGGGAGAATGTTCCAGAGGCCAGGACTCTTTTGCAGTGACCGGACTATTGTTAAGCTGGATGCCACATCATATTGATTTTGTTTGTGAGGAGCTAACACTTGAGATGCCAACTTCACAGTCGCGCAGTGTTAAACCAATGCACTGATCGGCTCATCTATTTTGGTGTGAACACGATACAAAATGGCGTTATTTCAAAAAGTAATTACTTCGACGAGGAAATTTGAATCTCTACTTTAGCAGTGGCTCTGGATGCAAATTGCGTATTAATGAATATCTTCTCGCGGAAATCAAATTATAGAGCATTTTTAATTCAAGCTTCATCCGTGGTGACAATAAAGTATTGCCGAAAAAAAAAATCGTCTCTGCTACTGGAATATTCAGTGCATCTTAACGAAGAGAAATGTAATAAGGCTCATGACAAAATTACCAATTCATGGGAAATTTATGGATGACGATTTCAAATCCGTACGACTGACCAAAATCATGTTCCATTAGTATGAAAATATACATATTCGACATATATACGTTGACGGGTCGAGCGAGTCGTGAAAAAGTAGCTGCCCAGTGGCTGGTATAAAGATTTTTAGATACTCTGAGCACGTTCCTCAGTTATTGAGGTGTGTAAATTGTATTAATTAAAACTCGACTACAAGGAAGAATCGATGCCGGCAGAAACCATTTCATATTTGGATTTTCGTCGATGTTTCCATCGAAATACAATTATCCGAAAATATGTTGGTCGTGTTCTTTTTTCTTTTTAATCGCAAAATTACGAGGACCTAACGAATGAGAAAATTCAATGACCTTTTATTGGATGATCGATCGGAGCACTTCTGCCTCTTTCAACAGAAATGTGTTATGCTCATTAAGCCAATTTTTTCGCAATCCAGTTTCGGCGATAGGACATTGGACTTTTTTTCCAACGCCTATCACTTTCTCATCATATGGTACAGCGAACACGCCGCGCTTAACTCTCTGCCGCGCTACACCACTTCGATATAATTGATTCAATTCAATCTCAAGCACTCAGAGAGCATCCGTTAGTGACATGCGATCTGTCCTCTTCCTCACCCTTTTTTTTACATAATTACAGCGATAACCGTTCTTTGCCACTGATAAAAAATTGTAATTATTATAATTTCGTTATCTTGCATGGAAAACACATCGCATAGCCGCGTGTGGCTATTCATATCTCGCGTAATCTGTACTTTACACTGTATAAGCGGATATTGAATAATAATAATAAGAAAGTTGAGCGAGCTTGAACAACCATAATACTCATTAATATGATTTGTTGAAAATGCTCATAATAGCCATTCGTATTATTCGAGGAAAAAGAGTATGTGAATTCCGGTTTGAATTATTTTTAGAAACCGTCATTCATTGGATGTTTGACTGACACCAAACGATGGGCAGTCTCGAGTGAGGTCAATACTTGGTTGGGTGAACGCTTAGGCATGCTTACACAACAAAATCTCATAGCAGAAAGCAAAATCATTGGTAAAATTATAGCCAGTCGAATTGGAAAGGTTTTCTACAATTGTTCTCGGCCCTCGTGAGAATGCGGCATAGTAATGCATTGGGAGGGAGCGATGGTTAGCATTCTAGTCGGAATTTCAATAAGCCGGAAGAAGAACAGTTAAGAAGTCACAGGGACTATGAAAAATAACATTCTGGAAAATCCTGAATCAACAAAGTCGTTTTTGTCTTGTCATAGTCACACCAAGAATACGGACCGAAAAAGTTTAACGATTTAATCAATCCCATCGATCTGCAATAAGTGAAAGATCCATTGGGGGATGAAACATTTTCATTACTTTCTTTCCGTGCTTTTATACGTTTGAGCTTTAACAAAAGGTAAAAAAAAAACAGAGACGAGATAAAATCGTGTGAAAGAAGATCATGGACTTTAGAAAGTAGGGAGAGGAAAAAGAAGGCTGTATGTACAACGAACAACAAGTCGAGAACTTTCAAGCTCAATTAAACTCAAACAAACTCGGCGAGCTTCTCGTGGGAAAATGGCGTCCAACACGTAAGCCAAAGAATGAAAGCGGATAGCGGATAAACGTCAGAGAGGGATGACGCGGTTGTGAAATCTTACACGAGAACTCCAAGTGCAGAGCTGAGGTAAAAGCTTGCGGTTTTAATCGTACGTGGTGATGCTCCCTCTACCAATTCCACGACGAATAACGCAGAACCTCTCGTCGATACTAATACATTTATTAAACGATCGTCAAGATATAACCCATGTTGCTTTTACAATCGAAACTGAACGTCATTCGCTCGCGTGAACGTGTTTGGTCGTCGCTGCTACGAAAAACAACGACTCTGATCACCAAATAGCTGATTATGATACCATGCTTATCAAAGATTAACCGAAATAAGATTTCGACGAGATTCACTTCTCTCCTGAACGTCGGACAAAGTTTTTCCTGATTTTAGAAAAAAAAAGAAAAAACGCGTCCGTTGTGTTATTGGGAACTAGACTACGAGCGCTTTGTCTCAAAAGTACATTGAAGTTACTAGCTCGGCTGCAATCGCATTTCCTATTGCCTTCATTTCCATTATTTGCAGAGTACTTCTTTTTTATCGAAATTCTCGATTGTACAGACATTGTGCGAGGCATCCAGAGATAGACAGAGGTCTACAGGGCTGGAAAAACGCGAGAGAATATTTTCTCGGCTGTTCAGTTGGCCGAAAAGAGACGGAGAATGGGAAGGAGAGCGAGGGAAGAAAAAAGAAGGGAGAGGGAGCGAAAGCAGGATAGGAAAATTGTTCTGCGAGAGAAAAATAAAGCGTAGCGCAACCCCTCGAGCGTATATAACCTTCTCCCAAGTGGTGAGAGAATAGTGTGAGCTAACTCGAAGAGAAACCTTCGTCGAGGCTCGAA
Organism: Campopleginae sp. 14b; assembly: GCA_030522525.1. Taxonomy (NCBI): domain Eukaryota; kingdom Metazoa; phylum Arthropoda; class Insecta; order Hymenoptera; family Ichneumonidae; species Campopleginae sp. 14b. Next base: position 46,818 of record JAPYYS010000202.1, read on the forward strand.
GGTGAACCGATAATGCCGCGTCGGAGTGGAGACGGTAGTTGCAAAATAGCATGTATTTGGCTATCGCAAAGAGGAAACCATTCGCTTCAATGGCTGGTCTCAATGTGACGTGTTTACATGAAAATGCTAATGGTAGTTGGTGGTTCAACAGCATCTTCCAGTAATGCCGTAGATGCTTCTATACATATATACATTTATAAAGATTCTTGAGGGTATCCTTGCTAAAATACGATTGTGTATTTCACGTAGAGACTACCGTCGCATTAACGAAGATTCCTCCAAAAATAAAAAATAAAATCCACACTCAGTACAATGACATTTTTTTTTAAATTCGATTCCTAACTATTTGTATCTTTGCTCACCATCTTCTGATGATTCTGTAAATTTCCTGCTCTAAAATATCCTCTGTCCGGATTCAACGTCAAATAAAATTTATCATCGGTTTTACATTGAGAGATTGCTTACCGTTGAAAATCTTTGAATGCACAAAGCAAACATCGCATGTCCCCGAATCAATTTTCATTTCGAACTCCGATGATACGAAAAGTGTACATACAAAATGTCACTGCAACGAGTAACGTCGCTAGTCGTGGGCATGGAGCTTTTAAAATATTCATTACTATATGAGAAAGTGCAAATTGAAAGGAAAAAGTAGAGTGAAACTTTTTCGAGTATATGATAATTATACGAGAAAAGTTTTTTTAATTCTGTTACATTGGCAACACTTACTTAAAGGACCAGCATCCAAGAATAATGATTGAAAAATTAACGGTCATGGCACGTTTCCATTCTTATGCTACTACAGTCTTGAATCTTTCTCGTCGATATGAAACAAAGAAGCCAACGAAACTGCATTACTCCGTAAAAGATCCAAGTGAAACGATCCATGCATATTTAATTCTGAATCAAGTGGCAAAGGCCGCACACTCCGTTTCTTCCATTGCTTACTACTTCAGAATGAAACTTTCTACACCCTTTTGTGAAATGGTACATTGAAATTTTGCAAATGAATCGTTCTTTGAAATCGACGGTCTTTATCACTCTTGGCGTAATGTTTCCGGATGGAAACTCAAGTAAAACTCGAAACCTTTCCCAGCAACATTTCATCAACATTCTTAACGAATTTATAGAATGACATTTCAAAAAAAAAGAGCTCGATTGCACTTTTTCCGAACATTTAGGAAGAAACTCGTCAAAACGTCATCAGAAAGGCCATGAGGGAATAAAGTATTTCATGCAGGATGCAGAATAAATTTTCGGAATACTGAATAAGTCTCAAAGTCAATATGTAACGTGAGAATTCAAATTAACAGTAATTAATGAAACTCCTCACGAAAATTCATGCATATTAACGATTCCCTTAATTTACAACGGCACAGTCAGTCTTGGAGCCAAAAGATCAAGATTGTTGAAGTGGATGAAGTTCAAATTTGTAGCTTGATTTTAATTCGTGGCTGCTCCTTTACAGTTAAAATTGTGAATATTTCATGAATTTCCATATTTATTTTCAGGAAAATCAATACTATCACGTTTATTTTTTAACAGATTTTTTTCTGTCTGCTTTTGCATGAACATTTATCCGTATACGTCGAGATTAGCTATTTTTTGTGTAATATCCAATATGCATTAAGTTCATGCGCAACAATTGTTTGTAACAAAACTGAAAAAAATAAAAACTATGTCTCAGTTTCTCGAACCCAATTAATTCAGTTTTTAGCAAAAAATAAAGGGACCATGAATAACGGAAGTAAATGCAAGCCAAAAGATATCGAGGGATATGCGAGAAAGAATTACTTCACGGCTTGTCGTGCGCCATCCTCGGGGCTTTCGGTCCGGACCAATGAGAATTATGCACAGCAATAATCATAATAGGAAAGCTTCGAACGGCCGAGCAATTATCTCCGGAAAGTCCAACACATTGAATGGACAGTGAGAAAAATAATAAAATAATTTCCATGAATCTGGTGCCAATAGATTTTCGAATTGACGTCGATGAATTTTTCCATCCGTATAAAATACCCGTTAATTAAATACCTGAATTACGCTTACCAGTCAAATGGCTAATCCTATCACGATCGAAGAGAAAAATCAATATTCCATTAATTTTTATCGCCAACCGGAATTGCCGTTTATTGGCGAATGAGATATTTAATTTTTAGGCATTCTCAATATTTGGGATTCGCGAGTATTCGTTCGGGAGATACAATGATTGGAAAGCTCGCTCAGAGAACAGTTTCGAGGATTTTTCACATCCATTTTGTTTTAGCTGCTCAGTTATGCTGAAAATGTACGAACTAGTCAAGACCATCGTTACTTATCAACAATTTAGATTTTCCTTGGAAAACTATTATACCAAAATTGAGATAGCCAGCAGAGCCGAGTCAGATGATCGAGCCCAGGAAGAGAAAATACCCAATAGTGAATGAGCATGCTGGTTATCCCGTGATTGAAATACCACGAGCTAGACATTGAATTGGAATGGTAAGAATGAACAGCATCGAATACCCAGCGTAACTTCGATAGCCCGAGTTTCTCGAAACTTCAGAAACACGGCTTATCGCTTCTGGCAATAACCATTTACCAATGCATCGATTAACTTTGCGCCAAAAGTGCATACAGTTTCCTCCTCGATGTGCACAATGGAGTCCAATATTGAGAGCATAAATAGTTAATGTTACAAAATGAGTAATTACTCAAAAAATCTGTTTTATCGCGAAGACCCAATGTCATTGAGGGGTTTTGCCGAGGAAAATAGACCGAAGGCTATATTCCAAGTCTCCTTATAATCCCACGTTTTCCTGAGAAATTGTCCAACGACGAAACAACTTTTCTGAAAGTAATTTTTTCTTCAAAAAATCCTGCAAGCACTTTTAATATCGTGACGACACAATGCGACGAGTAACGTTGATACATTTATGGAATTGTATGGATACACGCGATCTTGAATATTCTTCGTGCCGTAGAAACGCACATGTATCCTATTCGTGGTTATTCAGGATTTGGCTTTCGGCCGGATAAGCCTTTACCTATTTTTCATTCACCCTTCCGTATATATACATATATATATATATATATTGACCCGAGATACTCTCATGCGACGATCTAGACTTTACATACTGGTATGTCAGATATATTTACAAAGAAATGTTGATGGTTTACATAGATGCCCTACATGACTGCATTGAGGTAAGAGACGATTCAAATATATCCGTACACATAGCATGGGATGTTCGATCCCAAGAGCCGAGTGAGGTTCATGTATGTACCACAGTATCCGAGTACATAAACCAGAGACGTGAGGTGGCAATGCATATTGCACTTTGAGACTTTGACTGTTCGAATGTGCACGGCGTAACCGTAAACGTTGCATCCGAAGGGCGGAGAAAGGAACATGGAAGTTTAGGTAAGCCAAATGTTTGTGAGAACCTGGACAAATCAGGATGAATGGTAGGGCTTATGTTCTTTGGAAAATCCAATATTTGCAGTTTCAAGACGTGACAGAAAGCTATACGAGACTTCCGAACGAGGAACAAAGAATAAGCCTTTGCAGGTCTATTCCCATCTATTGATCAATCTTGAAAAGTATTTGACGCTTCTAGCGAGTTTTCTTTTAGAGAGTAGATGCACTTTAGTAGGACGATGTTCCAATCGCAGTAAATTCTTCTCCTCGTCAATCTCAATTGGCAAGAATAAAACTTGGTTTCAAACTTCTGGAAGAATCAATGAATCCGATTCAGCGTTAAGAGGAAAGTATGAGTGCAACTGCGAAAACCGTTTCGAAGCTCAAAAAAACTATTAATGTGGGTAACTACCCGCGGTCGAAAAAATAATAAAAAAAGATGGGAATAGCTAACGATTAAGATCGCAGATGCAACCGGAAGTTTACTGAGATAACGTATTGTACCAGTTGGCCAGAAATGATTTAGATTGCATGAGAAACCTGTGCGCTTTCGTTCGAGATAGAAAGGAAGCTTTTCATCCAGAATATTGCAATTTAAAACTGCACAAACTCCCACATCTGCAAAATTTCTATTGTATCGTCACATATACTAGTTTTTGGATTTTTGTGTCGAACTTCATTGGAAATGTTCCAACTCAAGTGTCGAAGGGGAAAAATTTGCTGTTTATTTGTTTTTTTTTGCGCAAATAACAGTAATTGGGAGAAAGAAATTGGAACATTCAAGTGCAACTAGAGTTGGGGCGACACTGACAAAAGATCGACCTCTCCGAATAGCTCGAATCTTATCAATTCAAATACCGAAATAATAGAAAACCTCTAGAGTCCAAGATTGGCTTCAAAGATTCATTCAATCGGCGTGAACAATAAAGGGAATGCAATTGGCTTGCTGTTGTTTTTTTGTGTCATTTCAAAGTCTGTCTACTCGGGATCCGGGCGTTCTTTTTCACGACGGCTGCAGTGAAATGGCCATTCAGTCACATCCCTTTAGAGATTCTCCCTGTCCGCATTCTATAAAAGTTGACTGTAGATTGCATGAGTAAAGAGGGTCATAAGATCCCCATGGACAATTCTGCCAGCCAGAGAGAACAGAAACTTCGAAAAAAAACGTATCGAACCTGGAGAAAAACGAATATCAAGTCGCGAAGAGGTTGACATAAGAGAACGGGAAAAGGTTGACAGCACCGTGAGGCTCGAATACTCCAATCTGCTACAATGGCATGTGGAATATTCCCACCATATCCTCCGATTCGCAATCTGAGGGACGTTGCTGGCAAAACGATTATAGCGAAGAAATGATCCTCATTTCCGCGAGCCTTTCAACTTATACTTCGCGTATAATTCTTCATCCATTCTTGTCGTTTTCCGTGCTTCCGGATGAAAGCTAAATCGCATTGAAAATCACTTTCCGCAGGGGTCACGGGACTTGGAAAAGCAACACCGAATGGGGCCAAAGTGGTGGAACAAGCTCGTAGAAAACCCGCAAAGGTATAGACGGGGTAACAATTGGAAACTGTGATAAAAATGCCATTCACGATTTTCATTCGTAATTTATCGTTTCGATCGAACGGCCGTGGTTGAAAGAATTTCCTTCAAAATGGCGCTCGTCATAATAACATGGCTACACGAAGGATATGAATCTTTTCAAGCAGGAAATAAAGGATTGACGTTTAAAAAAAATAATAATCGGACGCCTCGAAAATAACGGATTTCTCTATGGCGTTACTTTTTCTTGTATTTACGTGGAGCTATTTTTTCAATACGAAAACTATGAATTTCGGCCGCGTACTGACAATCCGGAAAGTATCTTTGCTTCTAAAATTTTCATACATATGGTTGAGAGTCGACTGTGAATGCTATCGTCACTATGTCTGTCGGTTCTCCGTTATTGGGATCGTGTGGCAAAGTCATAGAATGCATGTAGGGGGTGGTTCACCCTCGTACCGCTCCGACGCCCCTTGGCTTGTTTTTCGTTGCTTCATTCCCAAGGGAAATCGATTGTTGGACCGTAGCCGTGAGATCTCAATTGCGACATCGTCTTTTCGTGTGAAACTACACGATAGTCTTAGTCTAGGATGGACAAGATTGTCGAGGGCAACACCGACGGAATTCCTAAAATTTCCCCAAGCTTCTCATCCCCTTGCTCCATTTTCAAAGCCCTCCCAGCTATTGCACCAATATGTACATATCGTACTACAATTTGTAGGAAACTAAGCAAAACGATTCCATTCATACACCAAGAACCATCGAGGAATTCTAAGACGCGAAGAGAAATACAATTTTTACTGAGTTTTTCGGCTACTTTTCCTTAAACAGCCATTCGCAGAAAAAATTTTCTTCACTCAAATTAGATTCAAATCGAGAAATTAATATCCCAAAAGTACGCAAAAGATATTTCGATCGATGAGTTTTTTTAATACCAATAATTTTTTTTCTTTTTTGGCACTGGAAAAATATTCAGAATTGTTCGTTATAATGCAAAGGAATGATTCAGAATATGGAACGATTATGGATACGATAAAAGCAAAGAAAAAATTAATAGTTTGTTAAGTGAGTTTTTTTATGAGTGAAACATAATGATTAAGAAGCAAACAGTAAATTTTTTCTACCTTATTGTCGCTTCATTAAGGAAGCAGCGTGTCTTTGAAAAAGTATCCTATTTTCTCTCTTTCAAGGGCGTGGAAGAAAGCTCTTGGGAGCTTGGCTTTCGAGATGCGGACAACGGCTCACGTTACAATGAGTGCACAATGTGCTCGCACATCGTGACTGTGTTGGTCAGATAACCGCGTTCATGAGGGCTCACCTGCATTCTCATATTCTTTTTACACATTAGTTCAAGGACATACGATGACGCCACATTCACACCCAAGTTCCATGAAAACACTTATAGATTACCAGTGTCATTGTGAACAGGACAGCTCCGTAATTAATTATAATTAATTAACGCTAAAAAGCTCGATAGACTAGGCAGAGAGTCTCTGCTGCATCGAACGAGAAAAAAAATCAGAACTGCATGTATTTTCCAATCGTTTCTGGGACAGAGGATGAAAAAAGTTCGTCAGTGAATGAAATTTCAACTTCCTCTCTCTCTCTCTCCCGTCCATCTTTCTGTACATTTCGTTTTGGGTCGGTCCGAGTATGAATTCATCATATTCGCAAAGGGAGCAATTGCACTCTCGGTCATGGATAAAATTAAAACACGTCCCTTTCGCATCATAATCACGAGCACGTGTGTATGAATTAAGCCACTGCGTGTCCAACAACATTCGCTCGAGTGCGTCCTCCGAGGATGCGTACAAATTCACGAACAAACAATTTCAAAACACAGGATAATCCGTTCGCGACAGTGCTTCCTCCTATGAGAACAGTATAACGCTCATCCATGTATTGACATATGTGCCGGCGGAAGTGTGTTATATATATGATGTAACGAACATAAGCGGAAAAAGTTCCAGGGGCTCCAGGAAGCGCAATGTAATTCTAACGAATTCCATACCTAGCCCAACTTTATAGATCCACCATAATTTCGAGTCTCTATTACTCCGGAGCCTCTCTCTGTCTCGCTCTGCCTACATTCCTCCCTTTGAATACGAGCTGCCCTGACTGGAATATTTCGTACTCTTCTCTGTTTTAAAAGTATATGACCCTACTAAATTCCACGAAATTTGAGCCCCTGTAATTGTAAGCCCCTGAATAGAAATAGCATCTGCATGATAATGAACATTTTCCCTTTAAATAATATTTCTAATTATTTCATCGAGAGGTCATTACATTTTTAAAAACAATGACCAAAAAAGTGAGCTTCATCGACTGATACATCGGTACGTGAATTCTTTCTCCGAAAGTTTGCCAGGGGTTTTCATTCAAAATTTCCGTTATAATGAGAGCAATTAAATCAGCATACATGGGGCCAATAGCAGAAGCTTACATCTATCAATACAATGTGGTAGGGTATTCATCTCTCGCTGAGTCGTCCTACTTCTCGTCCAATACAGACGCGTCGTCTCCAGAGTGCTGCTCATCAAGCATCGCGCAAATTATCATCAATGCGAGGATTCGATTGAGGAAGAAGAGAGCTAATTTCCCGAGGGTATAACGAAGCAAGATGAAACTTTGTGCACAGCTGTCAGTGATACGTCTATCCTTGTGTGGCATTTATTTCGAGTGCACCCCGATTACGTTACGCTTTTGATTTGAACCATCGACTTTCGGCCGTCGATAGAAATTTTAGACCAACACAGGAATCTGACTGTTGAGGGTGCGAAAGGGGGAGAAGAGCACAAGGTATATAAGGAGGTAGCTCTGGGATGGAGGCAGATGGGAGGAGGCGAAAGAAAAACGACAAGAAAAGTCAGCAAAAAGGGGTGTTAATGACTCATTTTATTTATTTGTTTCTGGTTGTATAGTTAACGTGGAAAACAAAGAAATCGAGAGGGGCGAGCAACGCTCAGGACGAGAAAAAAGAACCGGAAGAACGAAGGAAAAAATGAAATGGCATCAGTGAATAGGGTGGAGAGAGAAAACGACATAGAGATGTGAAAAAAAAGGAAAGAGAGAAAATCGGTGAAGCAGGGAGACGATGCGGTAACGCCAAGCTCGTTCGTCATTGTTGTTTTCACAGTGGCTTAGCAATGCCTGGACGCGCAGGGTGATCGGTGGCTGTTACGTGGGACGTACTCCATGAGCACCCCCATGGACTAAAAGGAGCTAAAGTAACTGTTCAACAACACGACTGGCTCTAACTAGCACCAGCACATATACGCATTCATCTTCAACTATCACGTACACGTTTCCCCTCGAAGCTACTTGAGAGCAGAGCAGAGCTACTCGAGTGCATAACTGAACGACTGATTAAGCTTCTCACATGGTTTTTGAAAAAACTTCAACAATTTCCGATTGAGACACATCAGCGAGTTCCAAGTGAATTAAAAACGTGAAGGATAAAAAACACATCGCTACGAAAATAGTTTCAATTAAATTCCAATCCAATTGTGGAAAATCAATAAAACAATATGAGCCTGAAGTTTGCATCGACGCAATGCCACGAAATGAAAAAATGATCCGTCACTTTTTTTCGATTTTTTTTTCCTTAATTTGCCTCTTGCCTTTTTTGGACCTCGCGAATGGATCCATAAAATAAAAAAGTAACGAATCATTTTTTGTTTTTATTTTGTTTTAATTTCGTGACATTGCGTCGATGCAAACTTCAGGCTCATGAAACAATTACCCATTAAAGCCAGATATTTCGAGCTCGAAAACTTGAAAGCCTCATCTGCCATGACCTGTACCTTTCGATGCCTTCGTTACTTTTTCGTTGCTATTGCTCGGATAGTTCGTTACTAATTAAAGCTACTAATGAGCCATTGTTGGTATTGGAAAGCCGCGGAGATTCAAGCTGTAAATTCAACTGTCGCAGAACGAAAGCAATACCAGTAAAACCGCGACCTGCTCGATGAAACGCGACAGGAGCGGGACATTGTCTGCTCGAATATAAATCAACGCGTATAAAATAATATTAATCGAATTCTTTCGTGATCGAACTACTCAATCCCTGTCGATCGATTGTGTTGCAGAATATTTCGTTTTTTGCTTTGTTCGTCGTTTTCATGATGAGAGACGTTGTAAGGATAACACAAAATCTAATTACATTTTTATGCCTCACGACTACGTCGTCGTGTGGCGAGTGTCCTTGCATAATTGGAATATTTTTTGTTGAATTTCCAGACCGTATTGAATAAAAGATTAAATAATAAATTCTCGAATTCGCGAAGGAACCAATCAGCCTGAAGTTTGCATCGACACAATGCTACGAGATGAAATAGAAAAAAAATGATTCGCCACTTTTTTATTTGAGGAATCCATCCGTGAGGTCCAAAAAAGGCAAGAGACGAATTAAGAAAAAAAAAGTTGCATAAAAAGTGACAAATCATTTTTCTTTTTTTCATTTCCCATAGGAACCATATTTATCTACTAAATGTTGCTGCGCTGGCAAAAGCATGTTTTCCACTTCGCTTAGCCTTACATTGCTTCTCCAACAAACTCAGCGTAAATATTTCTATAGAGATACATCGATGAGATGGAGAGGATGAAAAAAGTCTCAAAAATTGTCACCCCAAGTCGTTGTCCCCAGAGGTCCATTCGTTACGTTGTGCCATCCATACTCGTAGGTGTAATTCTACCGCGTTATAGATCTTGGAAAATGGTACAGAATATAATCAAGGAATGTCTCAAGAGAAATGTAGAGGAAATAGAACAACTGTAGGGATTGCGGATTGTAGTGAGTCCGAGTGCTCACTCTCGATCAACAGTCCGAGACAAATTTGAGGTTAGACTCGAGGGAAAATGAATTGTATAATTTTGTTGACGAGAACTGTGTTTCAAAAATTACCAACAAAAGGTATTTCGCTTCCTGAAAAGGCAAAAACATTCCATCAAATCTTTTTTACGAATGGATGTGAACTCGCACCAGAATTACGTGAATTTTCAATTGAACAGGCCCGTTACAAAACTCTCGAGTTTTCAAGAGGTTTCACAACAATTTTTGATTTAGTGAAGCATCGGGTATCGATCTGGTTGCGAAGGATACTGTAGACTTGCGAAAAAGTGTGTGAGCTCACCTTTATTTGACCCGCTTCTTCATTGACTCCAACTCTGTTTCTCGAGCACTCTATTTCTCTACCTTTTTCCTTTTTCCCAGCTTTCGAGAGCTTTCAGTAAGAAAAAGGACATTGCGGGCTTGCCAAAATAAGCATAATCGAGCCATATGTATGTGGGGTTCAGAAAGTTTGTGAAGGTTCTGTAGAGAAAGAGGAAGAGAGAGAGAGAGAGAGAAAGAGGGAGAGAGAAGGACGAACAGGAGCTAGCACAAGGGTTGAAGGAGGACTAGCTGGAAACTCAAAGGGGAGTATATAAGGAGCATGGGGTTCGGATACTTGGAAATATTTTGTGTATACAAAGCTCCGTGTGACGCGGCAGCCAAACATTATCGTCGCTTACACATGGTAAAATTGGACAAAGTTGGCTAGATATATTTCGGTTAAATATACAGAAAGCTGGTCATCATAACCGCACTGAGGCTTTTAGAAATTGGCGAGGTGAGCGAGACTCTGTGGCATAGTATGAAAGTCTGCTTGGCAGAACGAGCGTTCCAGCTTCGTAGTGATAACATCATCCACAACTTCAGCACTTTCTTAGCGGATATAGCACAGCAAGAAAATCTCCCTTGCTGGTACTCGCGCGACCCTCTCCCATTTATTTTTCCTTTCTTTTCTTTGCCTCATTCCCTGCTTTTTCTTTCAGGTTCGTCTCCGCACTCTCGTTTTTCAACCGGAAATGATATTTTAAGGACTAAGAGATGGTACGAATCCCCTGCAGGCCGGCTCCCCCGAGCACTCCGTTTAATTTTTAGCCACAGAGAATTATTATGTGCCTGGACAACGCGACATTCGGATGGCGAAGATAATTGCATTTATATCGTTATCCTCACGGTTCAAGATGTAGAAAATAAAATAACATTTTTTTTGTCATCTTCTAGTTGGATCGTGGATTCTCTGCAAGGAAATTGTCAGGCATAAGCGAACATGATTCTGGAGTCGATCGAATTCCGAAGAATCTCGATCAATGATCGTTGCAAGTTCCTCAGAATAATTTATTTTTCGATTATTAAGAAAAACCAAGTCTTTTACACGATATAAGACAAAAATTTGTCTCCGAAATAAAATGGCTCATCAGCTACCGACAATAAATATGTTAATCCGACAAAAACCGCATCGCCTCATGGCAACCTGGCTATTCGCACCCGTTCGTGCAAAACGGATAGAAATAAAATTGAAAATGAAGCGTATGAATTCTCAATTTCACTTTGCCTCTCGAGATCTGTTACATTTGTACGATTCGCAAACTATATAGCTGCATCGTAGATTCCGTTGAGAGATACATGTATGCACGTGCGGGTATTATGTAGAGGATTGACTCAGCACATTCGGTTACAGGGTTTACTGGATTTTAGTCTCGGTTACAGAGTTTACTGGAGGGTAGTATGACACGAGACAGAGAATATGTATGGGGAAAGCCATGTCGTACAGAATTACACTATCGACTTCGCTCACGTTTTATCCCGTCGTGTTCACACACACACACACTTTTTCGTTGTGATGGCGTATCTCAATCATCTACCCCATCATGACCATATGGGTCGTATATAGTCGAATAAATACGAGAGGTTTTACGTCGAAACGGCGTTTCATTACGTACGTCGATTGTGTTACTTTTTTTCGGAATTTCTCCAACTATAAAAAGAAAATAGAAATGTTATTGAGTATCAATGAATATTTTCGACTCATTTAACGGACCAAACTTTTTTTACAACCCAAGGTTGGAGCCCCTCAGGCAACAGAACCTTTGGCCCAACTGCCACAAACGCACGACCCAAGTAAGAGATTTTTACGAGCAATGTTCGTTCATGGGGAAACGGTTGTATTTTTTATCAAAATATCCGTCAATATTTATTGGTCGAAATTGAAAAAAAAACACACACACATTTTGAATTTTAAAGAGAATCAGTTTTTTACGTTAATGGACCGGAGTTTTTATTTCCGAATATCTATTCCGAACGTGGAACTTTCGTTTTGGAAAATTGTGAATAAATTTAACTAACATTTTCACTCGCAATGCGATTCTTAGGGTCCCTGAATCAAAATAATGAATGAATCTTGTCGCGTTAACCATTTCTTTTTGGAGGCTTCGCAGCAAGAAACTTCTGCGTATCTCTATTTTCTGGGAAGAGGTTGTGTTCGTGAAATTATAGTGTGAAATTATCTCTTCATAATTTAACATGGGAATAGCGGCAGGAGGGGAGAGAGAAAATCGTATGAATGCTGCAAAAGTGACGAAGCTGATCGATAAAACCCCACAAGCCCGTGAGATGCCTATGGGGAATTACTCCTACAGCCGAGACAGCCTTAGATTGGATAACCGTTTAATATCCATGGCATGGGCAGTCTCTCGGTCCTATAAATGATTCATGGTGCGGAGGCTTCGACTATTGACAAACCTCGTTGACGCCCGCTGCACTATCTCACGAATATTGTGTCCCACAGCGCACAAAATAAATTACACCACAAAAGTGATTTGTTTCTGCCTATACGCGTGCCTTATTCTCCTGTGGATTATGAATCACTGATCGGACACTAAATTCATTGTGCCATCCAATAAAAAATAAAAAATCAAACCTTTTCATTGAATTGGAACTGCCCAAATTCTATTCGCATGGCCATAGCAAGTTTGCGATGTTTCACTGCGCGAAATTCAAAAAGTAACTTTTACGAAAGAGCTTGATCCAACTATTTGAGAATATTCACGTACAAAATTCATTTACAGGGTTCAACGAGGCACACGAAATGCTCAAAGTATTCAATTGACGACACTACGCCGGAACAATGGCAAAGATGTCTAAGGCAGAGACTTCATTTATGGAAGTTCGTTCGTAACTGAAGTTACGAGGTGACGGGGTACGATGACGAGTAATTAAGACAGCATTACACAAGTACAAACATACAAAATAACCCTCAAACTGCACGGATGGACTTTTTCATACTAAAAAGGTATACAAAATCTCAACTGTAAGGACAGAAGTGTATCATAAGAAATTGGGATTATTCAAATGAAATTTGTAAATTCGCATAGAATTTTGTTGCTAATAAATTGTTTCCGTTAAAATGTATCGACTTTTTCATTATCCAATTTGTAGCTTTATTTTTTTTTGTCGTTCTCAATACGATTGAACTACGTGAAAGAAGGCAGAGTCGCAGGCTAAATATAGACGGTCGAACGTTGTAAAATTAACGATTTTTTAGTTTTGGGTCAGATGAATAACCCTCGAGATGTTAATCAATTAACGAGAACTGAACCAATGCATCATGGGGTGTTGAACACGCTCACCAATCTAGAGACGCAGTGAACGCGTTCGCCCTCTTTGTACGACTGGCGGTCGGAATTGGCTATGTATGGAAAATGTTTCATCGACACTTAAGTGGAAGTGACGAAAATGAACGACGACGGATTTTCTCTCTCAGTTTTGTAATCTAACTATTTGTAAAAGATGAAAAACATCCTTTAGGAGAGCCCGTATTCAAAACGCCGTCCCGCATACTCTTTGCCGAGTTCTCGCTCTGTCAAACATGGATTAAGTCGGAATTCCATCAGAGCCTGCGCTACGAGTGTACGCAAACTTACACGCGTGTATAATATACCGGCAACAGAGCCAAAAAGCCACTACCTCGGAGTAGTCATTTCGCTATGGTATTCCCGGATTTTCCAACGGAAGGAAAATGTACGTCCGACAACTTTGTATACGTTCATTCAGGGTAATTAAAATATTAAAGGGATTAAAAAAAAATTAACGTATCGTCCAAAAAAATGTAGTTCAAACCATAACGCTCCATGCATAAAAGCGTGAACGATTGTAAAAAAGATTGAGATTCGAACCGTGGTGCACTTTTTGATTTCCAATTAGATGTCGTCATGCAAAAAATCAGATATCCTTGCGATTTGTTCAGTCTTGTGAGATAAAACATCAAGGTTAAGTGCTTTTTCGTGTACTCGCAGGGAAAAAGCACTCTGAAATGGGATTGCCCCCGTCTGTCCGTATTTTCGAATACAAAATTTTAACTCCAGCCAGTTTTTGTAACGTGCCATTTCTCCATCGATCCAGAATATTCGATTCAGTTTCCGTTGAATCCGTAGAGCTAGATTCTGCTGTTCCATGCATAAATTCATAAAACTGATATGATATCAAACTAGCATCATGTGTTCGTAATTGTGCACACGATTTTTGTGATTGCTCTGCCAGCCCGTTTGAAATGATTTGCAAGTTTTGTCATGGCGATTCGATACTCTATGAGGGAGAAAACCGCTGTTAAAAACAAGAACACGTTTTAAATGCGCCACGAAAATGCTAATTTGTGATTCTCAAGAGGGTGGAAAGTCTCCAGCACGGAGTAGTGAACGAGGTGAAAAGGCGAAAGCGAAGCAAGGAAAGAAAAGAAAAGAGAAGAGAATTGAGGGTGCGAGAAGACGCGGAGGGTAGCATAAGGTGCGACACATGGTTAATGGGTGAAGTAGGACGTTTGATTGACTGCGCACTAAGTCCGAGGGAAGGTTCGTTCTCGCATGGGTTTGTGGGATCTTGATAGGTATATACGGTGTACAATGTGCATCCAACTTAGCCTACCTGCATACACATCAATCCATCAACCTCTTTGAATGGCATGCAACTCCATTCTCACCCAAGTATGCAGTTGCATATCATCGCATCATACCCAGCCATAACTGCAAAACCTCTAATTAAGAAAGTAACAGGCTTCAAAAAGAAACCCAGGCATGATTTCTTCCTGCATTTTCGTAATACGAGATTTTTTCCTCTAGAAGAGAATATCTGTGAAAATAAATATTTTTTCTCGAATTTATCATCGTTTGAATGTCAATGAGTAGCAAACGATCGGAATGGCTGTTTTTATGCCAAATCAATTTCCAATATTTCGAATCAAGAACGAAACCTAGCAACTCTTTCCGGAAGAAAAACACAAGTAAACGTTTGCGTCGCTAGCGAGTCCGTGAACATTCAGATCAACACCAGAAACTGTTATGTTTTTCTGCTTTAGATTTATGGAGTGACCTATGATTAATATTTTCCATTAGCGGACGATGCATTTTAGGAGAATTTAAAAAGTACGCTTACTCAGAGATGCGCATTGCAGATGCAATTTTTCATGGACGATTTACGAGCGACCTAAAAGTTTGTCAGCTTTACTTTGTATCATGTGGGAGGATACAAAAAAAAACAACAACAACAACAACAACGACAAAGATGAGACCAAATCGAAGAAAAGTTTAGGGTTCGCGTGAACGCGTTTGAGGAACTGCACGATTGATATGACTCGTAGACATAGTAAATGACCGAGTGTATACTGTAAATACGAGGAACCTTAAGGTAATTTGTCTCATGACCTCGTGGTAGTGAATTATTGTCGAGAAACGAACGACCCGAGAAACTTTGGAGCTACGCAACATGAATTTCCCGAGATATCTGCAAAGTCGTGATGTACATAAATCTCAACGATTTCGTCTCTTTAAATCCAGCTCCATTTTGCATGTATAGCTTATCGTTATTATTTTTTCGCACTCGTCAAATCAAAACAAACCTAAATCGTGGACTCCAATAAGCCATTAAATTCCACGTGATTTACTCGATGTTTTCACTCAATTTTACAAATAAACCTAATAATTATTTTAATTTCAATATATAAATGCTCACGTGCTTGTTTACGCATGTCACATTGAAAATTTATTCGATTTTGAATGAACAATACACAATAATTAGAAGCAGCCGCACGCCACAACAAAGTTCAGTTCATCAATGATTGCAATCAACCACGAAAAGCTATGAATGAGTAAAGTTAGACAATAGTTGTGGTCTTATTTATAAAATTCTTGAGTATAGTTCCTGATTGTTATTTCATTTTTTCCGAATGTTTTTGCATAGAAGCCGTACAGGTTATCGCCAATTGGGTAGAATTCGCATAGAAAACCTATTTGATACAACTGGCAATTACGTGATTTTTTTTTTCTGGGTATTTGGCACGGATTCGGGTCCAGGACTGAGGACGTGCTGCTCGTTATGTTGAATTACTTCCACATTAAAACTGATAGAACACTTGCAATTACCGAACGGTTAGTGGAATTAAGAAAGATTTATCCGAGAAGCTCAATTATGAAAAACGGTGTGACACTAAACCAGTGGGAACATCTTTTTTTCAGTTGCATTCAGTAATTACCAGTCTTATCGGGAGAGTAAGCTCGTGGATGAAACTCTCGAGTCATAAAGTGTGATGAAAGTTGTTTTTAAGAGGCCGAGGTTGATATCGCTGAAAAATGTGAGTTGACGAGGCAAAAGTTCGAGGTCTGGGAAAAAGCAACGGCTGAATGTGCCAGCTATGGGAAGGGCGGATGTTGATAAAACATGGGGGTGAATGTCTCGCTTGTTCCGGAGCTTCAACTACGCGTTATGTGCCCAATGGGGTTACGCTTGGAAAAGGCCTTTGTGGATGAATGTTCTCATGCATGGAGTAAAATCATGAGGGTGAATCTGAACACGAATGGACCCCGGAGTCGTGTGGCACATCGCCCAAAGACGCATCGTCGTGTGACTAGCGTGAAAACCTTTGTGCCTCGCCTCCCAACCAAGGTCCTGTCTGATCACACCGCGTCGCCTCGTAAAATAAGTACCACACGGTACACTACGATAACACGATAATTCAGCTTTTTTACTGCCTCATTTTTGACTCTATTCAAGCCATCCGATCCTACGGGGTGTCCTGATTGTCATAGGTTACAGAATTGCACTCATTACCGGGCAATTGTGAGGAAAGAGAAAATGAAATGAGATCAAAAGGCTGGAAATTCCGTTAAGCCCGTAATAAAGAAGCTTAATTAACAGTCAAATGATACGGTTGTGATTGCTCAGCAAAAAATAATCAAATATACCAGAGGATTATGAGGTGAACCGTGCTCTTTATCGAGTCGCGGAATATCGTTAAAACCGTGTGAATATTTCACAATTAATGGGCAATGTTCCATTGACCGCGGAAATATGTCGGCGACCGAGACACAGCGTTGAAATAAACTTCGCAATTCCTATGCCCAAGCAACGATACATCAAAGGGTTTATGCGAGCAACGGTGGTCGACATTCGCTGTGATAGTCAATGCTGTATTATTCCCCGAACCGATGATGCTCTAACGCGATGCTCTTTCATTACCAGTTTCACCATTTTGGTTATAACATCCAGCATCGACATGCTCATCGATTCATAATATGACGAATGAAAAATCATACATGCATTTATTAAACTCACGAATCGCTGAATAATTAATTTTATTAACCAAATACTCCGCTGCAAGGATCGCCATTTACAATTATTAAGAATTACGTTCCACCATTTTAAACTTCGATTGTACTCTCGCAGTCATTATGAATTTATGGGATAATTCATATATGATTACCGTTAATAATAAATTACGTGAAACTAAAATTCTGTACATTTTGAACCATTCATTTTATTTATATGTCGCAAAGAGAGGCTGTCGCATTTTTAGCAAATATTTCAAGTAGTTTTGTAGATTCTCGTGGTATCAGTTTATCGATCTGCATCAGGCACATGCACGAGGCCACGTAACTATCGTGTACCACAGAAAAGCTTGAAAACACTCCGAGAGAAAGTGTTTTTATCCCCAACAACTCATTTTTCCCTTTTTTAGGTGTCTCGACAAAAGAATCTGAGTAATAGGTATTTTTAAACTCCTAAGTAGAACAATTTTAAAATTACTCGACGCAGATGCGAAAAAAAGTAGCTGAGAACACAACGGTAGGGAGTCGAAAAACAGAATGGCTTAGACTCCCGAGCTACTCGATAATTCAAACGACGAAGACTGGAATTTGGAACTATTCCAACGATCGGTGGAATAGTTGAGGGGAATACGAGGTCGCGAATTGCCGACCTTACCCCTTCAAAACATTCTCTCCTGGAATGCACTGGAGATGTGTAGAACGGTAAAAAATGTAGTACATGCCAACTGAATGACAGATCAACTTTGAGCAACTAAAACCAGCGATTTCCAACCGTAATACGTATCTATTTATATCATCAAGTTTAGAATGTCGAATCAATTTTCAATTACGCCCCATATCACGGTCAAGCAAACGAGAAGAAAATAAAATGAAAATTCCAACTTCACAATACAGGATGGAAATTCGTGTTCCTTCTTTAAAATTTCCTCTTCGAGCTTGACACGAGCACCACGAGAAATTAATTTTTTTTATTCTACAAAAAATAATTTTTTTAAAATTGTTCCAAGAAAAAAAAATGTATTGCTTCCTAATTATTGAGCTTGATTGAAGCTGAGCAATTCATTCACCAAAAAACGTTCACCGTTACCTCGATGATTGTTTTAGTGCAATCCCTAAAATATGTATTCGTACTACTCCTGGGATCGAAAATGAAATAAATCATTCATCACGAAGTGACGACTGGTATTATTTGAGAACGTACCGTACGTATTTTGGGTAATTCTTATTATGCCGTTGGAAATGCGAATGGCGTTCGTTGATTTTATGTAAAGCCGACAACGCGTCTAAAAGTTTTTATGAATACGCAATTCACTTATTTCTCGAGATACTCAGAGAATTGAATTTTCTCAAGATTCAAGGCAAGAAATACAAAGTTAATCATTGGATAAATCTTCTTTTTTATTTGCCAAGTAGTTATTCGTCCCCCGTGGCTCTCAATCAATATACACGTGACTAGATAATGCGAACAAATCGTTGCTTCCGTTGTGTTGCGATATGCGCAAATTGCCTATATTTTAACAGTGCATTAAGATCAGAGTGAGAGGTTGTACTGCGAGTGCATTGGCTCTGCCGGAGGGGCCGTTGAGTGGCGTATATGTAGGTTAAGCTGATTGAGGATTATGCGAGGATTACGTTATATTCTCTCCCCCTTTTGGCCCTCGTCACTAAGGGAATTAGGTTGCATAGATTCTCCCATCGAGCATGGGTTGTTGCCATGTGCGAATTGCCCCAACGTTTTTGGCGGACCGAATTTTCATTTTTTTCATCCCATGGAGAGATGGGATCATCAACGAACATGAATATTTTTCGTGACGGAAATTAAGCTCTCTGGGACGAGAATTTTCATCCCTGCCTGAGCAATTGTCCCTCATTATGACAAAACAAAGAAAGTTCATTGGAATTATATTTTCAATTCAAATCCTGCAGTGAGAAAATGAAGGAGAATCAATTTTACGGATACGGGTTACGGAGTCATCATCACCAATTGGATCATAAGCCTCGTTAGTGTTTCGTTTAGGATGACGAGGATCAAAAACAACGGTCGTAGAAATAAAACTTGAACCACCAAATGTTAAATACTGCGTACACGACAGCAGAGTGTTTTTTAGCATCGCGGGGGAGATAAAAATAAAAACTGTGTGGACGGAGTTTTTTTCCAGACGGTTTGCAACGGCTCTTGTTCCAAAATGTATTTAGCTCAGAATTATGAGTCGGCAATTTGACTCGACGAAAATGTAGAAAAGTGTAAGGGAAAAAATGACGGTGGAGCTTACGAATTCACTGTATTTCACTTTTCTTTTTTCTCGTTATCTCTGTACTACGATTGTTGCAATTCTACGCTATAATAGTATGTGTTTCGGCGACGTTTGAACGTCGCGTAAGCGCCACAGCTCACGTACCACTGTCGTACCATAACTCGTAAAGTGGCACGATACACGGAACATTGGATACGTATAGCCACAGTCATGCATCCCCTTTTTTATCTTCTTTGTACAACTGTGTACGTCGTACTTGTTGCCATTCTTTTATTTTTATCTTTTACGCTAAAAAAAGCACATTGTTTTGTGCAGCCGGCTGAGCCACGATATTCACGGTGGAATAGCATTCATTATTATTTTTATTTGTTTGACTTTAGTCCGGTGCGTGTAAAAGATTAGAGACGAATTTAGTGAGGCGTTGTCATCGGAAAACGGCTAAGAGCTGTTTGTTTGATGTAACAGAAACATTTTCTTTCCAACACTGCAAAAAGTTTCTCGATTATTTATGGTCCCCAAAAACAATAGTAAACACCGAGAAAGACCGAGCGATGTTAACGGAATAATCGAAACTTCGTTGCGACAAAAACGGACTGATTCGACAAGGAACTGGAGATATTTCTTGGGGACAGATACAGATGGATCTTCGGTTTGCCGATCGAGATATCGATTGAGATAAAGCCGTTCTTTGATTCACAATCGGAGTTGTTTGTCAATTGACATCAAGTAATCGATATTTTGATACAATTGAACCCTTGGAGAGACGGAGCTCTCGGAATCGGAAGCACAGAACTGAAGAACAACAAGAACGCACGATGGGATACTCTCAGATTGTTTGTGCGTGCCACAGTTATACAAATATGTTTCTTTTTTCCGTACAAACATGCCATATGCTTGATATAACATGACGAATTAATTGTGTATCGATGCGATTTCCGCAGAAGCAATAATGTTGCTAGCATCGAAATATTTCTCCAACAAATATATACTACGAAGAGATACAACAGTCCCTGCGAATGCACCATATACGTAAGGGAGACACATGCTCACCGATGCGATGTGCCGGGTCCATGTGTCCCATCCACAAGTAATCGTCGCGATGCTTAAGAAATTGGACTCGAAATGAAAATCCAAGTCCAAATATCAACTCACACTTTGTGATCAATTTTTTTCCTCGATACATGGATCGGATGAGCTCGACACAAGTACGCACGCATAGATCACCGAGCAAAGTTCGTTAGTCTGTTAAACTTGAAAAGTTACTTGTTTGCAAGAGAATTGAGATTCGGAAAAGGTGTCGGGCTTAAAATCTGCTCCGACGATCTTTCAACAGCCGTACGTGTAAACGCGATCATGTTGAAGTTTGCATCGTCGGAATGCAACTAAATTCTGTTTTACCTTGAACCGGGTTCGTAATTATTTTGCAATATTTGGCGCTGGACAATAAAACAATTCCCTATTGCGACCCAAAAACTAAATAGACATACGAAATTGCCATAATTTTGAAAAATCAATAAATAATCAATGGAAAAAACATTTTTCGTTAAATCTCAACGTTGCAAACTTCAGAATCATGTCAACGCGCGTGGATGGCTTTGGATATGCAAGTATACGCACGTATGCCCATGCACCTGCGTACGCGTGGGTCAAGATATGTATTTTTTTCCATAAATATATGGGGATGATGGTGTAATGCATATAAGTCTATATTCTCGTGGAAAATGCATATGACGAAGGTCGCTTGAGCCTTTTAAGCCGTATCATTTTTCCGATAACCTTCGCGAAGGCGCTATATTCCATGGCCGCGTTTGTACAAACTATGTTAAGGCTAGGGTTATGCAGAAAATATCTTGATCGTCGTCGACGCACAAACAATGAAGCTGCCGTTCGTTTACGCGTGTAGCAATTATCGCGAGTAAATTCAGACATAAATTAATTCACACAAAGAACAGTTACCGAGTGTGAAGCGATAAGACACCGAAATGAAGATTTTTCTAAACGTTGGAAATTTTCTTGTCGAGATGTTCTCTGAATTTTGGGACATTCTCGCTCACCACAAAACAGCGTCCAGGAATATTCCCTGAAACTAAAGTGCGCGGAAGTTATTTGATTCCCGAAGCACCGGAATCATCGCAGCCGGAGGAAATTGCGTCGCGTATATATCCTTGCGTAACGTCTTCGCGAGATTCATCCTAAGGCAGCTATGCTTGGAAAAAGTCGAATGATTTTCGATCCGTTCACGTCGACCCTGATTCTCACTGCGAGAGTGAGAAGTGAACAAGACATCCGGTCTCTGCTTCGAGACGTTTTAAATTCAGAGTGATTTTCTTCGAAACTCTATAAACACATTTTTTTCGGGACCGAAGCGATTCCCGATTCGCGATATGCGCCAGGTTGTTTGACTTCCTAAGCCAAGAGTAATCGCTTTCAAAATCGAATCGCCACTCACGCCTGATTGCCCGGAAAAAATATCACGAAATACTCAAATTATTCGACGAAAATCAAATCGACTCGGCAGTTAAACTAAATTTCTTCATTGCCATAGAAAATTTTGCCTCCGATCTTAAATCCTTCAGCAATATTTATTTTACGAACATTTCCAAATCATATAATTGAATGGAAAGTAGAATTTTATTACGCGTAGATAAATTTGAAAGCAACTTTTCGATACTTATTGAATTTATCGATAATTACCTGGAATTACGTTTAAATGTTTTACGATTATTGCAATCGTACATTTTCGTCTAAAATCGCATCCACATCCATTTCATAACGGTTGAAATGCACGGATGGGGGACTAGTGTGAATACAATGGAAAAACAAACATCGACAAAGCCATACACTCTGTTGTTCGTGGAACTCGAAACTATTGGGAATTCGCTAGATTCATTAGTGCGATCTCGGTAATGGAAGACCTTCGAATAAACCGAACGAACCGAGGGCTGGTCGAAAGAAGAACAAGAGATGAGCAAAAACCGTGGTCGCGAAACAACGTTTTTCCAATGGGCTCCAAATTCCAGGCTACTAATCATGTAAATCCGAGAGGCTGTTTGATCACTCGAGGCGAGAAAATTCCAAACGATGTTGTGTGCTCTGTTATTCATTGGATCCTTCAAAGAATAACTAAACAAGTGAGCTGAATTCTATAAAGAGAGAAATTCGAGCAGGACGAGAATCTATGGGGCGTGTGCAAACGTAAAGAATTTTCGAATCCAAGTCTTTATCACTGTGGAGGTGGATACAGAGATTCGCAATATCCTGTTATCTTCATGGTCACTACTTCGGAATAGTTATTCAACGATCGATCGCAGTTTTTCAAGGAGAAAAGAGATCGTGTTCACAAGATGAAAAAATCGAGCGGACTCAATGAAAATGAAACGCGAGATCGACGATGTTCATTGGAGAGTGAGAAACTTAATGACGACCGGATTCCAAAGAATCGACAAAAGCTCTTTGAGATTCTATCGAGAGTGAGCACTCTTCCCCGCGACAATGTAATAGGAAAGATGATAGAGAGAGCTTTTGTCCTGCTCGGCTGCCGTTTCGACCCGATTTACGCGTGAACTAGACCTCTTCATTGCCCATTCCCCACGTACGTTGAAGTAGGATAGCACTTATGAGTATTGGATCAGATATTAGATTACAACTTCAGCAACACTCATGTTGATCCACTTGACACTCACTTTCAACTTCCTCCCGTGAAAATCTATTTTCTCTCATATGCTTTCCTCATACTTTCTTTACTGTCCTCGACTTTTATCTCATCTACGAAACAATTAACCCTTAGCTCCTGTATTCATTTCAGACTCAAGGATGTATCATGAAAATGACCTTATTGCAATTATCCAAAAGGTTTTTTCTAACAGATAATTAACAAAATCAAATTTTCGTTCTTTCGCAAATCCAATGGAAATCAATTTTTCCAAGGTTTCGAAATTTCTCACATTTTTATGGAGCAACAATGAGCCTGAAGTTTGCATCGACGCAATGCCACGAAATGAAAAAAAAAAAAAAAAAAAATGGGAATGATTCGTCACTTTTATATTTCACGAATGTATTCGTGAGATCCAAAAAAGGCAAGAGGAATTCAAAACAAAATAATGACCAGAAGTGAGTGTTTTATTTCGCTGAAAAACGCAGCTAGGACGAAAAATGCATAACGACAAAAATTGTGGTCCGCCGGTCTATAATTCCCACTGAAGAGATCGAATTAAGAAAAAGTATATAAATTGGGTTAGAGTGGTATGCCACAGATAATGAACTCGCTCCATTCCCTGCAGCCATATGGATCTTATATGTTCATATGGGTATGTGTACCACGACCTAGGATGGCTTTGAATAATAGAGTCTCGCTTGCTTGATGTACGCGAGGGTTGCAAGAAAGTAAAATAAAAAATAAAGCGAGCGGTGCGATGGGAGGGATGTGAGTGGAGGGTAAGAGATGGCGAGAGGGGATAACTTCACCATGAATAGAGCCTCGGATTCTGGGTCAGAGATGCTTTACGAGATGCAGGCTGCATTTCTTTCTCCTAGTTCTTTTCTCGTTTCGTATAAAACTATAGCTCATAGGTATACTCTGTATAAAACTATCATCGTTCGAGATACAATAGAGAATTCAACAGATGCAAGGGAAGCTGTTTGGAGCTTCGGGCTGCAGTGCAATAATGAACATTCCATTATAATTTTCTTTTCATTACAACACGCTCGATCCTATTGTTTTTTTCGCTGTTCCAAAGAACAGGATGGATATTTCCAGTACTGTTATTTTTTATATAATTATAATATTTCAGCAACTTCTACACTGAAAATCGAAAAATCCGAGAGCATCTAGGGAACGTGTCGTTGCATCCAAATTGTTTCACTATATATACACAGCTATTTGCTGACTGACATCGCTATTGCAACGTAACACACGCTTTTGCTCCCGATCACTTTTTGACATTAATTTTTTCACGCGATTTCAACAAATACACATACACCAGAATGTGATATCTTTCCAGACGGTCTTCGAGAACGATACTCGCAGCGTATCTCAACTTGAGAGAAACTTGAGCCAAGAAACTAAAGTAACCTTCGAGACGGTCTCAAATAGCTGTAAAGTGACTGAACATACCATGCTTATATCTTTATAGGAGCAGTCTTAAGGCCCACTGGCTGGAAACAATGGAATGTCACCTCAAAACTTTAGCATATATTTTCTTCAACGTTTTTGGTTTTTTCTCGTACAAGTACTAATTGAGAGCTCCGACAACTCCGATAAATAAATGATGTTGAAATTATAATCGAAGAATATAAAATGGAGAATTTCATCGTAAACGATTTTTTCGGTGCGACGAATTTACCGTTCGGAAGTTGGAAGAGCGAAAAAGTTACTCGTGACGTCAGCCAGAAAAAAGTTTTTTTTTTTTACTCAATCGAACCGTCGTTACAAATTCCGTACTTCGCTATGGCAATTCGTTCTGCCGTCTGCATTCGCGGTTGGAGAATTCACACTCAGATAAAAGTCGCGTACACGGAACGGGATCGTATTGTCGTTCGCAAATTCAACAATGGACGCGACAGTACTATGTTAAAAGTTGTCTTATATTCTTCTGGAAAACGTCTACGTGACGAGAACGCCCGATTTTTCACGAATCCTATCTACCATGGAGATCCTCTTCCTCTAAACTTTCAAAAACACGAACTTGTGCCTCGTGAAATTCCTATTTTACTCTGCTGTAACAAATGTCCTCGGATCCCGAAACCATTCGCACGTGAAACTAAATTTTCTACACATTTTCTCATTTTAAACATATTTTTTCTCATTCAATATTTTTCCTCCTTCGATTCGTGATTTTTATTTTGAGCCTCACTCAAATATACGAATTTCTATCAAAGAATTGTAAGAATGATCAAGAACTATTGTGACTTTGATGAGATGAACGAAAAATATTTGGTCCATTCACAATTTTTCACGATTCTTTGAACTTTCTCAATTTTCCTTTGACATTCGGTTTCTTATGTACAAGTAATCGTCAGAAACAGACGGTTCGTGTCAATTTTTGGCTCTGCGTTGATAAAATAAAATAAATAAATGGATTTCGTTGCATTCCAACGATGCAAAGTTCAAAATCATTGGCAATTCCGAACTTGACAATACGCATTGCGAAAAATTAATTCATTGAACATAATTTAAATATGGAATGATCGTCGTCGAATGATGACGTAACTTTGGTCATTGCACTGCGAAAGTTGAATGTCGAAGGACCAATCGGATTATGAAAGAGACTACGATAACATGCATGTAACTGGGTCGGGAAGCAAGAGTTGAACTATTAGCATTTATATGAGCACCAGTCACGTCGAAAATGCCCAAATGCAAATTGCACCCCCATTAAAACTGTGTCACGTAAATCGAGCACATGTTACGTGCAGGTGAACCTCGTGATCGTGTCTCGACCAACGGAAGACTGATGAACAATATATTTTCATTCAAAATAATCACCGGAATTTGAAGAAAACTCATTGCAATAAATTGAATCAACGAATACAGTCGATTGTTAATAATTCAACATCGCATCACAAAAAGAGCTTTTTGATGGTTAATTACGACACAACATTTAGGAGTAGCTGATTTTCTGCATAAACAGTTTTTTTAATCAAAATTTGTTTTCTACTAAAAATCTACTCCAAAAATGTTGGTCACAGATTCCGAGCTCCAAAAGAGCGAATTTGCAGTCTGTATATATATATTTTTTTTTATCGAGGAGCAAGTAATGGCTTTTGTTAATCGATACGAACCTTCCTGTTAAATAAACCGAAATTAGTTTACATTTAATTTTAACTTATATTAATGAATCAAAATTTAATTATTTTGCAAAGTGAATTCTGCATTGCTGTTTCCCATACAAACGATTCAATGAAATCGATAGTCTGATGATCAATTTCGATAAAGCAGATTTATCAATCCATCAAGAGTCCGTGAGTAAATCAATGAATATTCGAATGTAAATTGTATACATTTAATCAACGATTCACAGCTCAAGCAAACGAATTAATAATTTTGAGTAAACAATTTAAAATTGAGGTGGAATTTATAATGATTGAGAAACACGCGGCGTTATATTTGATTGAATATATAGATTACGATTATTTGTGAAACTATTGGAGGGATGGGCTCTGTGGTAAGTGGTAATGGAACGTGATCGTTCAATTCGAGGCAAAACCTGCTAATATCTTGAGGGCAAAATGCAACGAATCATGACGGTTATAGCAGCTGTTGCTCGGGTTGACCAGCCCCCTAGCGGCATATCCATTCCAAGTGTGTTCCAACAATACATTGCAATGGGATATACGTAACAGATATGCGGTGTGTCCGAACAATGAATCCTGTGAAACGAGATTAGTCGCGATTTTGTCGAAATTCTCGCGAGACCGGACGTCTACGAACTTTTATATTTTTTCAACGAGACATTAACGAAATTTTTCGACGAACAATCGGTTTTGCGACTTAAAAAAAAATTTGCCCTAGCAATCCTGTTGCGACGTCCTTCTCCACTTCTGGCTTTTCTACCGAACTAAGCGATATTGACTTTAATAAATTGATTGATACCTCCATCACTGACATAGATCGCGACGATAAATATGCATCATGAGCGATTTACTTCCCGCGACTTGATGGTTTGCGCTATTGAAAATTTATCGGTTCTGTTTTAATGAAACTCCCTTATGTGCTCGTTGTCTACGAGTGTTAGTGATGCGGAACAGATAGCTCTGTACTTATAGCAGAGACGTCCTGCGGACCACAAAACGGACCTGATAGGAGCAATGTTATCCCCTCACAAAACCATTTCCCTGGTGATGGCAGTGCTTGAAATGACGGCGAGGAAAGCACCATTTACATGGCTCACAAATACGTTTTCTCGTTGCTCCTTTCCCGTGGCCAACTCCACTTTCAAGTTACGTCGTGGCGGAATGGCCTTCTTCTACTGTCTCCTCGTCCGCAGAATGTGCTACTTCGATTTAGCCAACAACGATTCTCATAAAACAGCCCCATCCCACTTGCCATAGATTCATCTCGTGGCTCAACTAGCCCAAACTACTATCGTGAAAACACGTTTCGGAAGCCGTTATATTTGCAACTTTGTGTTGGCTCGATCGTTGTGCATCGAGTCGATGAATCTGCGGTAACCGAATTAATCGCGGGGTCTTGATTAATTCACACATTCGTTTTCAAAGCTTGGAAAAAGTGAGAGGACGGAGAAAGATGACGCATCGATCAAGAGTGGACTTCCAAACAGTCATCGATGGAGAATCATCATGGGAATTCCTCGAGACCTAATTCGAATGCCTCCGCATATAACCTTGACACTTAAAACTCCAGGGCCGTTTCGCGTCTCGATCTGCTCAATGATTTTGGCGCTCGAGAACGAGTTCTCGATTTTTTTCTCGATAGCCTTCAGCGGAAACCAGTTTATAGAGATCCACGCGCAGCTTCGACGCGCCATATACCCAGAAGATTCCTCTTACAACACCGCAATTTTGCCAAGTTCAATAAAAACCTGTGCCTCATGAATAAAAATGTCATAACTCTCCCATCATTGCCATGGCTCGACCGCTAATGAACCGTACTTTTTTAGCCTTCATATTCTTCATGAAGTATATAGATTCTTCGTCAACAGGTCGCCGTAACTTCGGGGTTAACGCCCTCGGAGAATCGCAGGGACACGATACGCCGCACGAAGTTGTCTACCGTATATTTGCGAAGTCTATATACTTATGTACGAAATAATGCCTATCGGGAGAACAACCGATGACTAACGGGTCACCGTACCCACGGATGAGCCATTTCTGTAATTCTAATCTTTGCCCGCGAGCTCCTCACACTTTGATTACGGAAAAAGAATTATTAATCAAGGACCGCGAACTTCGTTACTTTATTCAACTTGAAAAAAAGTAATCCCATTGTTTTTGCATTTCCCACGACGCAGCGCAATCCGTTTTTCGTTCGATTGAGAAATGGACCTGCAGAAGTCTTGAGACCGCGCACAATTGATATCCGCGTAAATCCAATGAAGCTCATTCCGGATTAGTCGCGGTTCAAAGAATGTATTAAAGAATCAGGTGATCCAAGATAATGAGTTGAAAAACGAGCATTTCCATATTTAACTGAGCGAATGTGTGTGCAAAGTACGAGTATGCTGACCAGAGTTCATGGGACTGCTAGTTCGAGGCAAAGGTCGTCTCATTTCTAATTGCAAGCAATGCCTGTGAGTGTGTCTCGCGGAAGCTAATTGGGTAATGTTTTACAGCGCGCACCACGACGTATACTTTGGAGTTATGGGATTCGAATTACCAGCTGTGCACTTTAGATAATAATAAGAGTAATAAAAATAATAACAACAATGGCGGGGAGGGGGAGGAGGAAGCAAAGCCTTTTTTTACCGTTCTACCGAGCCATGCAAGTTGCTTCTTCGCTAATAATAACGGCAATGTCTGATGCTTCCCTATTGCCGGGAGGAAAAAAAAGGAACGTTGTGAAATAAATCGACCTGGGAAATTGTACGACGGTTACAAAGTCTCTGAGACATTATTAATATTTTTCATCAGAGGTCGGATGACGGAATAATGACAATATTTTTATTCAATTTGTATAAACTACTTGGCTCGTGCAAGGTAGGATAACATCTCGAAGATATTATTGCAATGTCAAATATTAAGTACCGGTGGTCTCCTCTGATAACTTATAGCAACTGTGCCCTTTTCAAAAGTATATGAAAAATTTCCACTACGTTTGTACAGGTGAGATGAAACGACCCATCCAAGTCGCGGCTGCTGTTGCCGATAGATATTACGGCTGGCCTCGTTTCTCGATACCTTTCACTTCTACTCAACCCCGCACCCTTCGTTTCTCTTCCGTCAACGTCGATAAGTCAACAGTGGAAAAATATTATATTTTGAGGATAGAAAAACCGGCTTTTCCGAGCCCGCAGATCTTGAAACGTCAAGTCTCTGGTCTCACGATTCATAGATTACAAATATATTTATATGCCTGATGATTCACTACATCATTGCCTAAATATCGATTTACCAAGAGTTATCAAGAAGCTCTTAGCTGTAATGTTGAAAAAATTGGAAATTCGATAAATCCAGAAAATAATATCTAAAAATATCAGCTTTAGTAGAAATGCAAAAGAAACTGTCCATAGTTATTGGAAGAGGAATCCCGATAATTATTTCGGTAACCAAAAGATCGTTTCGATGAAACTTTCGCATTCACATAAAAAAGGATTCAATTGACAATTTATTTACGAGCAACATCGAATCTGCGGTCGAATGAATTACAGAGAAGGAAAGAAAATAATATGGAAACGAGGCTTGTCCTGGCTGGTAGACATGCTACCGAAATATGCATGGAGTGAGATGACATCGAGCTGGGGACTCAACTCGCGATATTATGGTCGAGTCAGGCCAAGACTGATAGGGGTGAACGAGGGTGGTATTAATCTAGTACATAAGCAGTATAGTACACCATGAGTTATGTAAGTATGTACACGACACGCGAACACCTTTGGTATATGACGATGAAAGCAACGGAACGAGTCGAATGGGAGGACATTCGGCTAGCGTGTATAGAAGACGCACATATATATATATATGTTGAAAGTCACAAACACGAGTGAAGGGCACGAGGGTCTGGAGATTGATAATACGAGAATTCCTTGCCACAAAGATCGTGTCATGGTCCTCTCTTCACTCTGCAGCGGCAACGTTCGTCTCATTTTTCGTCTTTATGCTTTAGGCCAAGCTCAAAGATTGCTTCGTCATTTGTTTTCTCAGATTGGAAGCCTCAGGTCACGTAAAAATCTAATTGGAGTTGTTGGTCAAATTATAAGGGTCGTGTGTGCGAACTGGTTAATAATAACGGGAGGAAAAATGAAGGAAACAATATTTTGTTGAGCCTAAGATAATGAACTTCCAGGCGATCGCGAGTTGATTCGCAAGTGAGGATTGAGAATGAATCTCAAAGTTCTCCCATCAATCCGCTCACATATTCATTAAAATAAATGGAGCGTTGCAGGAAAACGAACACACGTGATATTCCACGATTCTCATCGATCCCTCCGCACTCAGTGCCTTCGTTCTCTCTTTCTCCCTCACTCTCTTAAGGGCTCCTATAAACATGCGCATGGTACTTAACCTCTCGCTAGCGAGTACTTCAAGTTAATCGTTACGAGAAGTGTTCCTTTATCCTGAAGATTTACTATTGTTTCAGAGAAAAAAATATACGGCAGACAAACTCAAGATCAGGATAAGAATCCCTTAGATTATGGCATAGAAAAGAGAAAGAGAGATAGAGAGCACGAGGAGAGTAAAACATTAAAATACCGGATGTTCGTACCTAATCACTCTCGCTAATCGTACGCTACTCCAAGTTGAATCGAGTGGTAATAAGCTGAAAGACCCAATGACTGGCTGTCATTATATATGAGCTAACTAAAACCATGCTTCCAGCAAAGCGACGTTAACCCTGATCTTAAGTGAGTATTTAAAAATTGAGGTTGCCCAATTGTATGCTCATTAAATTTTTTGTGACCAGACGCGCTGCAGAAATAATCTGCATAATTTTTCAATCCTCCATGGACTCGTCTCCACTGATAGAATCGATCTGATAATTTGATCGCACACACACGAGAAATTTCGAATTGTCACGATAATCATTTCATTGTCGTGGATTTCGTCCTTTTGGAGAATTCTATCACCGAGGATCTTATGTTTCCTTGTGGAAATGAATTCCATGCAAAATTGGGGGTAAGAACGTGTGGTGGAAAAAGTTCAACAAAGGTGGCAAGAAATGGTTCGATCTATACCAAGTAAAAATGACACGATAGTCGGATTATAGTTGGGTACAGTGCGAGATAGAGCAGGAGAGGGAAACACGAAGGAAGGACTGTTTCCTGATGTCCGACGATCCGAGAAAATGGGTCAGCGAGTCGTCCTTTACGTCCTCGGTCCATGGAATCCCGGTTGCTCCTTAGAGGCTTACGACCAACAGAACTACCCACACCAGTAAGCTACCGTCTCAAGACATCTTACCAACTTTTATACGACGTACCAAGTTCATGAGAAGAAAGGGATCCAAGCATGAAATATCGGCGATAAGGTGCGTCACAAAAATCAAAAAATGCGAATGCTCTTATAGTTTTGTAAAATCGTGATCCATAAACTCTATGTTGTTTTTTACGCGTTGTCGTCTTTCTTTAAAATTCTTCTCAACGCTTCCTTATTCCATTCCTATTCATCTTTCGTGCACTCTGACTTGGGTTCGTGTAATTACGTCCACGAAGACTTACATTCAGGCAATTCTAGACAACTTTCACTCTTACTTCTCGACTCACTGATCCTCTTTTCCTCCTCCGCCTATCTTCTTCTCTTATTTGCTATCTTAGCTCTCATCTCTTTTTATTCGAGTGTACACTGAAGTAAAGAACCAAACTGAATGGCCAGCTTTTCGAGTATAAAATTATTAGACCCTCTGCGCCAACTTTTTGCTACTGAGAGTCCTCGACAGTTCAGTGAAAAGTGAAGGATTCTCGCTACACGTTGCAGCCCATAATGACAAGAGCATCTAGCGAGGCTTATGTGACTTTTGGGGATTTTTCTTTCCGTTTGCGTCGTTTATTTTTAAGTACCACAGTGCGGGTTGGTTAATCGTCTGGACAGCTATCAATTGTTACAGCGTCGGCAAACAATTATCGAAGAGTTAAATTCGATTTTCGAGGAAAATGAATTGTTTTTCTCGTTCATAAAGAAATATGCGGAAAAATGAATGGAGCCTCCGCGAAAAAATCGATAAAATTAACGAGGCAACTTGATAATTTCGTATGGCCGGCTATAAAAAGTTGGGAATTTCCGATTTTCACATCTTTGTTTCGAAATTAACGATTTCACGCTGTAAAGATTTTTACTCAATTATGCGAATATAGGCAGGTTTTTAAATAGATCGAATTGAGTGATGACGATTTCATGGAAATTGGTACGTGGTAGAGAGGTGGACAATGTGGAGAGCCTTTTCAAATAGAATTCAACATTAAAACAATATATGAGTGGTTTGAATTAAATTGAGCTCCTAATTCAGAGCACCGCGTGTTCCGAAGAACCGGAACTTTGTCGAAAAGACTTAGCGTGTTATCGTGTACGTGAGGGGTGTTGTAAAATTCAATATGATTCGCGGCAGCTAGATACTAGACTAGGGGAAGGCTAACTTTCCATAAGAAAACTCATAACCCTATTTAATGAGAATATTTTTCTCAAGTTTCTGGACAAAGTCACGGATTAAACTGTAAATCGCGCTGGATTCAAAGTTTCAGATTCTATTACAGTGGAGCCTTGCTAACCATCAGTATCGTGACCTTGCCTGCCACTTTATGAATTTTAACGGTAATGTTATGAATTCGCAATTATCCAACGTCGTAAAAGTACGAGAAAAAAATTTTAATCGCATTCCGCTGAAATTTGAAGGCGAGCGATCTTGCAGCCAAACATTCACAGGAACTGTGTGCATCTGTTGCTCACTTCATTTGTGTATAAAAGTAACGAGGCTTTACCGTAATAACACTAGATTAATTCCGAGCTGACGGCAAGAGCCGTTATCAACACCTTAATTAAAATACCTGTTACAATTTCAGACGTCTTTCCTTTCTTCAGGATAATCTTTTTATGGGAAAAAGCGATATGCTATCGTCCAAGGAAAAAATAATGGCTGGATCGTTACGATATACCTTCAGACTTGAAGAAGCTTTGGACGCACAGACTTCCCAACCTATGGTGTTATTCGAGCGTTATCCAGGGACGTAGAAGATCGAATAGATTCCATAAAAATTCGTGGGTGTTGAGAAAGAACTACCGATTCATTTCAACCTTACGTTCGCGAATTCTTCATTATCGAACTATTATTTCCGCAGCGAATACCGAATTTTGTCGATTTATAAGGTCGCTCGGTCGTTGCATAAGAGTGGAGAGGCTATGAACAGTGATTGTTCGTTGTGTCGTTTTTTTTTGTCACGAATTTATCGAAATTTCGTCGTACGGTGGTTCTTGTTTTGAAAAATGAGCAAACGATGAGTTGAAGTTTCCAAACCCAGAGGTCAGGATCATAAATACGGATTATACAAAGACTTGGGAGTAAAAAATTTTGAAGCAATCACGTTGAAGGAAAAATATTTGACTCAATGAGATAATTGAGGATAAAAACGTTATCTCATTATTCATCCAACAATTTCAAGTTGAAGTCGAGTGTAACTCTGTTGCGCAAAAATGCATAAATGTTGTGTAACAAGCTCTGAATATCGTGACTTGCATCACATGAATCAGTATGCTCGAATGAAATTTAAGGCATATCTGTCTTCGATCTCTTGACAACTGGTTAAAGTGATGTAGCGAAGTGGATAAGTGGCAGTTTTAAGAATATCAGTAAAACTGGAGCAAACCTTGAGCCGTGCGCGGTAACACCGGAATCATTATGTTCGAGAGAAGAAAAAAAACAACACAGTTGAACATTCTGCACGAACTGGCATAAGCTACAACTCCTTAAAACGCAATTTTCTCGTTTCGACGCGCACGATGATTGGCACGATTGTTCTTCGTTTGATTCTATTACTCGGTGCATTGTCGAGTAAAAGTCCTTGCGCTTCAACATATACAGACGAAGCTTCAAGGTATCGCCTCAAACCACGAAAGAAACGCGGTTATTCCATTTTTATTTCAATTTTTTATATAAACAATGAGTTTGACCGTGATCTTGTTGAGAAAATCGCATCATGAGCTTATACACTTCGGCGTTAAGTATTTCTTTAATGCGCAATAACAAAGCTTACCCTGCAGCTTGGAAATCAGAGGATTGGAGTACGAGAACCGGTACTTACCTGGAAGTATTTCAAGAAAATTAAACAAAGTTCACAGACTATTGAATTTTTTTTTCATGCAAAGCTATTTGTAGGATTTTGGGTGTACGTTTTTTTTCGGAAGATATTTGTGGTGCGTGTATGATTGGGACTAGATTTTTGAACGGAAGACGAAATGCGAGAGTCAATGAGAACATTTCTGTCACTTTCAGGGTCCGGAATATCAGAGAAAAAAAATAAAAAGATTATTTGAGTGCAGCCATTGGCATAAGAATGCGGATTTTTGAGAGTCACTGAATATCTTCGTGACATTTTCTAGCTCAGCCTTCGAGCCAACAGTAAGATAAATTAGTCAGTTTAATCGACATTATAAGCGAGTGTGCATCTCAAGATGAACCATTTCTACAGCAAACTCCGTACAAGTCTCGAAGAATCGCAGTCTTGCATGCACTAAACAGTTGGAGCGTGTAATGGGCGATGTAACTTCGTGACTGCTGAAGTAAAAGTACTTTCCCCGTCGAGGTTATGCCAGCATTGCTAATATTATAGACCGTCAAATGAGAACGAGCTTGAAATGGAGTCCTAGGAACTTATCTATCGTATACTTTTACCATATCCATAAAGAAAATAATTGGTAGTTCGATCTTATCGCTGGATTTAACCCCCAAGAGTTCGGTAGCCATAGAAAAAGTTTTTGGAGATGATCAAAAAAATATGGAAAACGCCAACAAGTTTGTAAAGCACGAACGCAATTCGCATTGGTTGTCGATAAAAACAGGAAATTTCGATCATTCGGGCGTGCAGCGCCCGCAAGTTATTTACGGAGCAAACCAAATGGATTCCATCTATTCGAGTATGTCATCGAAAGTTGATTCAAGGTCGATTTGGCGGAGAGCAATTGAACTGTGATCATGTTATGAAAGAATGATCGAGAACCTGATGATTTTGACTGGATCGTTGGAATTGGAATTGTCTTTGGTCGGCCGTTAGTTACGAATGGAAAATTTGTCGCTGACGAGGTCGCAATCGTTCAACATTTTTTTGTTATTTAATGTTTAGTGTTCTATATAATTCTCTTAAAGCGTGAAAAAAGAGTAAATCGCCACAAAAAGAGAATGGTCTGTTTCTTAATCGTAAAAAAGATCTTATTCCTGTTGGGGCGTCCAAGACATTCAGTGTAGAGTTTTGTGGTTTGAAGGTTACGCAGTTGCAGCAGCAGCAGCAGCAGCAGCAGAGGGAGACATTCAGCTTTCAACGATAAGGTGAGCTTGATAAATATGGATATCGAGCGTATGACCAGCTGGACATCGATGGTAATGTATATGTCGAGAGAATTCAAGAAAATCCGGACGCAACGTATGAAAGGATGTGAGTGAAACCAGATTCGTAGCTTAGCAACGAGAGTTTGTATTACGAAGTCACGGGTCAGTGTCTTCCGTCAAGGTCTTTTCGCTCGACATCCTGCATGCCGGTAAAACTGCCATGACTATACGAAAGAAAGAGGGAGAGAGAGAGAGAGAGAGAGAGAGGGAGAGTTGGAAGCTCGTTGTCGCACGGTGGAGTCACAAGCCGCGGCAACGAGCATCCGTGAGACCATAAAAACTCCGAAGAGTTTCAACTGTCTCGAATTTTTCGTTTTTTTTCTCGCAAATTCCGATTTTTCAAATTTCGAATTCTCGCTGACGTTTCGACCGAGATTCCTGCTCCAATATTGTTCCCATCTGAAGGTGGAATCATTTTAATCCTAGCGGAATAATGGGAAGTCAAGATAGAGCTATATAAATTGTTCGAATTACGCCCTTTCCATTTCCAAATAGTTGAACCTCATATTCACGCATGTAGAGTTATACACACAGGCAATGTGAAGATTCAAGCATTGTTCAACGTATGCCGCATTAGTGTTATTCCCCATTGGTCGCTCGTGCGCCCGATTCATTTTGGACGAGCCAGAGATGAGACTGAGAATTGTGGCGTGGAGTGATATAGCGAATTCTGACACAATGGGCGAGAAGAAAGACGATGATGAGTTGGCAGCCCATTATTCACTGGTTTGCTATGCGAACAAGTCAATAGGTAAACCCTTTAGTGATAAACTACAACGCGAAAGTTGATCCTCATAAATCTACACTCAATTCACTCGAAGATAAAAAAGCCAAACATACAAAATAAATCCATAAATATCTATAAACAACGGTTCGTAGCGAACCGAAATCTCAAATAACCCAATTTATCTGAGCGAGAATTATGCCTGCTATTGAAACACAACACGTCTGATTACCAGTTTTCCAATTATGTAAAAATCAATCACGAAGTTATTGCGTTTGATAATACAGACCCAGGAGGCAAGCTTTCCCATCAAGTAGATTTCGACTGTTATGAGCAGACGAGTTTACACGTTATATGGTTCACATGGAGACACGAAGGATTCTCTTCCTGGGATATCGCATCGCCAGCAGAAGCAGAAATCTCTCTCACTCCGTTCCTAACGAAACTTCATGTAAGATCGATCGTGTGTCAAACGACGCACGACTCAGGAGCAACTGTCCCAATATATACAATACAGTGTAGCAGGGCGAACGGATCGGGACACGTAACAACCAGAATTACTTTTCACCATCCAATGGAATTTCCATTGTGAAGGTGACGCCGCATCCAACGGCGTGCTCTACGAATAGAAAGAGGGAGAGAAAGAGAGAGGGAGAGAGAAGAATGGGGCAGCGGCTTTGCATATGTAAAAGTTCCGGAAAAGTTGTGGCGTCAATAATAAAGAGTAAAAAAAAAATGATCAACGTTCCAAGTTCGACGCGTCTGATATCTTGATATACAATGATATGGGTACATCTAGAACTGGCAAAGAAAAGGTCAGACGCGACAGAATGCAACTCCCAAAACTGTGTGCTATGCGCCGTTTCGATTATTAGAGAAAACTCGTACACATGCTCACACATAGGAGTGAGCATGTATATGAATATAGGTGCTCTGGCAATGGCTGTTTGCGTCTGTGCTGCACCTGCGTAGTGCGGGCGAATC
The DNA here is from genome assembly GCA_030522525.1 of Campopleginae sp. 14b. Lineage (NCBI taxonomy): Eukaryota > Metazoa > Arthropoda > Insecta > Hymenoptera > Ichneumonidae > Campopleginae sp. 14b. The sequence goes on from JAPYYS010000202.1 coordinate 84,347, forward strand.
TCCTTCATATTGCTCTCGTGACGGTTGGACGCATTTGGGTTAAGGGTAGAAGGAGAAGTAGGTATAGATAGGGAAAGAGAGGGAGAAAGAGCCCGCGAACCTTTATCGATCCGCGTGTACAAGTCTCGGTTGACTCGAGATATTCGAAAGATATGGTCCGAAAAACCGAGCGAGGAGAGAACAGTTGATGAAGAGGGTTGGACAGCGAGAAAAATCGACAAGATTTGAGACACGCAACATACGTTGTCATTCCGTCGAGTTGCCGCTAAGAGCATTGATAAAAAAATCGCTTAAATGTGACCGGGAAAATGTTCACTTCTCAGCAACTGGACAAAGGACCAAACAAAAAGAAAGTGGGTTGAGAAGGTAACAAAGAATAAAGAAATCATATTGAGCTAAGACGTCAAACGCGTGAATGATCATGAGAAACATAAAAGAAAAGTCTGCTGATGACCAGACAGACTAATCATGTTATTAGGGTCACGGAAAGACTTTACTCTTCGGGAATAATTCACTCTCAATCAATATGGGACTGAAAGAGTTTGAACCTTCTTACGGAATCACAAAGGTACTGAAATCGCTTCGCAAAGCCGGCATTAATCGGTTCATCAGAACTCGACGCCAGTAACTTCTGGGCTCAGCTGCCGACTAATGGCCGCTATTGCTCGGTTAATCGACTTCATCAAACACTCCAATTCATCCACGTGAGCACCAGTAGCACAATTCTTCGGGTCAGTAATCGCGATCAATTCCATAGAGATTTAACAAATATGGTGCTGATTCGAGGCTTCATCATTCGCTATGAATCCATCCGAGCTGCATATTGGATTCCAGACATTCCGTATGTCGTTTGAAGCAACTGAGGTCGCGAAAAGCTCTTCCCCTTCGGTGGAAGACTCGCTGGATCGAAAAGTGCGAAAGGTGTAATGGAAATGGTGAAAATAATATTTCGGGAGGTTCGACGATAAAGACGATCGAAAAGCAGAGGGAGGAAACGTGAGCTGAACAACTCGGAGTCATCAGCCAACACACCAACTGGAATTGCGGATGTATTGACATTTCGTTGGAAAGTTATTAGCCAAACCCTCCATCCACTTTGCTCCACTGTTTCACTGTTGGTTCTACGTTGATCCCTATATACCAACGAGGGGTAACTTCGCGAGGTAACGACGAGCATAAACCCACTACATCTGCCTACATATATATATATATATATATATGTACACATGAATACATACAAAGGCATATAGAACTCAAATGGACGATAACGAAGAGGATGAAACTTTTGCACGAGCAGAAGAGCCGTACAGCGCTGTACGGAACTCCATGATTCGTACAACACGCCGATCTCTGATCGAATGCTAAATGGCCCTGAGAATAAGTTCACCGTTTTATGCTGGTGTGGGTCGTCCTATTCAATACGAGCATCTGGATTGGAAAGATAGAACGAGCAATTTTGGTACGAGATAGACCATTGAATTCGTGAAGAATACACCGAACACTTCAGACTTTCCAGCTCCTAATTAAGACCATCAATAGTTTTCTTTCTTATACTAATTCATTCTGCATTTTGATGAAAAATCGTGAGCACAACGGAGTGAAATTCGTTGATTCATCATTAATATTGTTGTGGTAAACGATATTCTCAATTCGTACCGGAATTATAAAAGTTAGTTGATTCTTTTGGTGCAAAAATATCAATGACGGGAATAGCGAACATTGCATGATTCTCAGAGATACTCCAGATAAACAATGCACAAGTTAAATGTTCACGGAGGCAACATCACCGAAGGAAATATCGAACAAATATCGTGCATAATATGTCGGAATAAATGAACGACATAGAATACGATTGTCTCGCCGCAAATGAAACGCGTTTTATCCTCTGCTGAATCTTTCGAAAATGCTGAACTAGATTTGCTCCGAGACCTCTTGATCAGGATGGCGTCTGCCTCCAGCCTTACCTTCACCACTACAACTGAAAAATCTATTTTCTTTACCCATTCGCACACCGATACACACGCGTACATACTTTCGAAGCAGCTTCTTGTAGCGTCGAACGTTCGGAGAGGCGAACGAAGGAAGAGCATGAGTGCACTTACCCTCGTTATTCTTCCGAGCACATAATCCAGGTCTCTATTCCCTATACCTTATGATCTACTTTGCACTCACATTCGTTGTGTAACAAAAGATTCTTTCTCAAGAAGCGGCGCGAGTACTACTATATGCAGGCGATCCTTGATTCCATGCATTTTTTTCCAAAATGCAAACGTGCTTGATATTTTAAGTCAATATTTTACTTCAAAAATATTTGTAGGAATTTAAAAAATTAATACTCCAATGAACATTTTTCATGAGATAGTTCCTTAATTATTTGCAACTCCATTCCGAGAAGCATGGTAGATTCCGAAACGGTTAATAATTGTTACTCTCGTTCATATCTATACAATATTTACGCGTGATAAATAAGCAAAAAGTGACATACACGCGGATGTGTGTTGTGTGTGAACCTGTTACCCATTAATCCTATCGATCTTCATCAAGTAAAGTGGGAAAATTTGAGCGGGGGAAAGGATAACACGGTCGAACTGCCAAACTGTCAGGTCTGGGAGCATTTGTTAGCAAACGTTAGATACAACATTGGTGTAGACAGACTCAGGCCATTTCTCGTCTCATTGCTGTTGCACTGCCAACACTATTTCAGAATCGATATCTTTTATGTAGATTTTTCGCTCCATATGGAGTAGAAAATTTTTTGTAAAAGGTTCTCAAGATTTATTGACAATTTTCAACAATTTTTATGACACTTGATCCAGTTTCGTCATGTTTCCGAAATATTTCGGAAAGACACCAATCAGAATTTAATAAAGAAGCTGGAGAAAGTGTCATAAAAATTGTTGGAAAATGTGACAAAAATGTCTGCCTTAAACAATCTCGACCTCACTGATTTTAAGAAGCTTGATCGGGAAATTTTGAAATAATTTGAAATATTTCGAATAACCCTCCGAATTGAATTCCGAATGAAAAATGTCAAGAGGTTTTCAATATTTTCAAGTTCCTTCGAGTCTGTGTTTCTTGGAAAAAGTTGAATTAATTGTTGAACATTCGATACTTTCGAATACATACTTGATAGCGATTTGTTAACAAAATAAATATTACGTCGTAGATCAGGAAGGACCACATAAATCGATATCTGCACAAGTTAGAGTCGAGTGACAGATATCCAATAACAAACTGACCTGTATTCTCAGCTGGTGCATTATTACATGCTAGGCAGAATTAGCCCAATCACTTATCAGAATAGTGTATACTCGATATAAATCATACTGTGACAGGTTTACTTGGAGCACCTAGTAAATTATGTAGCGTACGAGAAATGGCGTATCGCAGTGTCAGGATCGTTTAATTGGCGATATATATTCAACATTTATTAATATCGATACGAGGAAGGAATTGCAGCGTATGCAGAAAGAAGCATGATGGGAAAAGTGTCGATCGGATTACGTGAAAGCTCGTCGGTCTCATTAGCGAAGATCGAAGAATCATTATCGGAAATTTAACGATGTGGACACCAATCAGTTTCATTATATACGAAGGACAGTAATAAGGGAACGCGTATAAAATGTCAACGTCGATAGATCATGTTGTGGATCGCAATTTCGAAGTAAATTTATTGTCATGCGGCAGAGGAACGCAGTACAAAAGAATTGGGAGGGCCGCGTCGTAAATGAAATTTTTCGTTCACTCGGATATGAATTGAGCAACTCGAGATAAACGCTTCGACAATCAGCGACAATTAATTTATCTCTGTGCAACTTGTGAACTCGTGGAGGTCGTCGAGCATTCGAGAGATTTAAAGGGATCGAACTGGGCTTGGGAATTGCAAATTCTTTTGACGGACAATGAAGCGAACATAATGGGAGCTGAACAATCGAATAATAAGCTCCAGTGCGATTCGTACCATTTTCCGAAACTATGGCCATAAAGATATACGTTGAAAAACAGAGTATATACATTCGTTATTAACGAGCAGACGATTCTACGAAGCAGATAAACTGAGGGATGGCTTTAGAGCCTCGGTTCTCGCCAACTGTATCCTTTGTTCATTCTTGAACCCTTTCATACCTCTCGTCTATCATGGTGCACGCGCATCGTCAACTATTCCTCGTAGAAACCAAAATTAAACTCCTGCGTACATTTCCACTCAGGGTGGCTGTTCATAAAGCCAAACTATGGACTTTCGAATATTTTCACGTCTTTTATCTCATCCGTTTCTATTACCATTTAAACTGATTAACCATTCGGTTCATGATTTTCTTTTTCAACTTATATATTAAATTGCAGAAAGTTTGTTGAGTCATTTGCTCAAAGACATCCTGCCAGAATGGACATTTTAAAGGGAAGCTTGTCAATATACGACATGGAGAGTTAGTTTGGGATCGCTAACAATTTCCAAACCAAGAGTTGCCTGAAAAATGTTTGAGTATTATTTGTTGAATTTTGAAATGTCAGCCTGCAGTAAAATACAGTTCATGTTATCGTAAAAGAATTTTCCCGGAAGAAATGAAAGATCGTAAGAATGCAGTCCGTAAATTTAGATGCCCATACTTTTTTAAGTGCCCCGCGTAATTCCGCAATTGTAAAGTTACGGGATGACAGTAAACGAGAGTTTTGGAATGTGAGAGAATTTCAAAGTCAGTAGTTGAACACGATAAAGGGACAAACGTGTCGATTAACCATACACCCTGACAAAAATTCATTTCCGACATATATCATTTCGCTATAAAAGTGAAATAGTATTTTATATCTTGAGGCGCGAAGACAGCGCTTTTATGGAGGCTTTTTGAACATAAAATCGTTTGGCGACGAGCCAATGAGAGAAACACAGTGAGCTACAGTGTGAAATAAGGATTTTCCGGATATTGTTTGTGTCACTCCAATGAAAAGACAGTTTTTGAAACTTTGACTCTGTTTCTCACTCAGGGCGTAAAGCAATCAAGTGCCAAGGATAAAAGTCACAGCAACTATTAGAATAACATGCTGGATGACAATTTCCGGTGGATGGGAGGACAGGAGGATAGGAACGGAAGATAGTTGAGTGCCATACGTGCATACTTAATCGTCCGCCTGACTCATTCCCACTCAGCAAACGGTCGACGAACTCAGGACCCTTTTCACGCTTATTTGTTCCCGGGCCTCTCTCGCGCTAACATTTTACTCGTTCCGGTGCGGCCCCCGCTATCGAAAGTACTCCAAATTTTTTTCTTGCACATTACAATCGATGAATATTCTTAAAATGCCTTCCTGAGCACAAAAAACGTTTAATAAGAACTCGCGCGTCACAGATTCTGATTTATTTCTGATATTCTTATAAAAGGAAACCATTTTCTGATTATTGGGAGCTAATAAATGCTAAATGCGATATCATTCGGCGTCTGCGTTCGAAATGACTGGGATGAGAAAATTTGGATTGAGATAATGTCGACAGACCGACGTGTTAAAAATAGAAAATTCTACTTTCGTTCAGTAACTGCAAATTCAATCGGTCGATTTCTGTGTCTGGGTCGGAGTGTGAATTATTCTGGTCATGTGACTTTTCAACAGTCAAGAAAGGAGTTCAGAAAAAAAAATCGGAAAATTATAAATTTAAGCCGTCCATTTGAGAAACATACGTTAATAAAAAAAAAAAGAACGAACATTCCTGTAACAACTCGGACCATATTTATTCGATTATCTTATATCTGTGAGTCATTCAAAAAGAATATAAAAAATGGAAAGGCATGACGCGCGTAAAAAGTCACGATTATTGAATCCACAGTGGGAATTTCAACTCGAATTTTTCGGTGTCGAGAACGGCTAGACAGAGTGACGAAGTAATTATTGACCTGTGATGTTGGTCCCGTTAGAAGTGAAGGCCGATTCGACCACATGTGGAATTTATTAGCAAACATAATTTCGGTTCGAAGAAAAAATAAATGACCTTCGATTAACCGCGAGGCAGAATGTGGCGACGAAGAATTCAAGACGAACGAGCTGAATGCAATAAAGATGAATATACACGTGAAAATAAATACACAAACGAATAAAAAGAGGATTGAAACTTGAAATTCAAGGCCGAATATTCAATTTCCCGATGAATCTCATCAACTAGCGATGAGCCCACGCGGCAGTGTTTTTTTTCTATTTTTTGTTATATTGTCAAAAGTGAAAGAAAACACATGTAAAGATTTCTTTCATATTCGGGACGAAAAAAAAATTGCGTGTTCCTCTACATTAGTCGGATCAAGAATTCAAAGCCTGTTGAGCATTCACAAATTGGTAAAGAACACGAGGTAGCTGTACTGGATGAAACTAATGAAAATGAATTCTCTTTGACAAAACGCGGGAACATATTATCGCAACGGAAAATTGTTCTAATTAGGACGTCTCAAAGTGAAACTCCGGGAATGCGATAGTTTCTATAACGTAAATATTCCAAGATGTCGAATCCACGAATCGTACACGAGATAGCACTCGGTAAAAAGTTTTTCAATAATAAAAGTGATCCTGCAGCCGAAAGATTAATTGCTCATTAAGCACGAGCGTCTCCTGCATAAATAATTGGCCAGAATGGTTTTATTACATTATTCCGAAAAAGATGGACGTAGAATCGTAATTCGATCAGTTAAACGTCAGATCATCCCTCTTTGAATAAAACTCCCGGTTTTTGACACATGAGAATGCATTCCCGAAGAAATTTAACGATAAAGAACCTCGAGGGTGCCACCATTTAGAAATTGTGTCAACAGTATCATTTTTTAGCACAACGTCAAAGCAGCTCGTACCTGCGACCCTTTTGTGTAATCGGGAAATCACCCTCTTTCATTTTTCAAGCGTCTCAAGCCTCGAAGGGGACTAAGCAGTTGAAGCATTGCTTCTGAGGACCAATCCTCTTTGCAGCAATAAGAGTTGGGACGATAGGCTTAAAATATTTTTATCGATTTATCCCAGTGAAACGTTCAACGATTCTTACGACCCTTATTCGCTTGTAAGGCATGGCACATTTGTTTCGAGGTGTGTACACGTCAAGCCCACCTGCGTTTGCCTATTCTTGTTTCTTTTCCCCATCTTCCTGAGAATGATCTTGACCGAAGATCGTCGAGATTTATAACACCGGATAAAGCTATAGTTGGTGGTTGGGAGGGTAATATTACACTCTGGGGAGGTATTCCAAGGTTTACCGAAATTTAAACCTGGCCGAATGCTCAACGTGCTTACTCGAGCTTTTAAATCCCTGAAGAGTTTAAACTTTTGCCCTCTAAGAAAAGCAACGAGATCGAAGGTGCGGTTTGGTTAGCAACCCATGCCCAGAATTCACTATGAGTCCCTATCGTTCAAAAGGAGATGAAGGTATATCGAGTAAGTAGGATTCAACGTTTTTTTTTTCTTAAAGAGCTAAACGCCGTGTGGACCCTTCGGTCTGGCAGATTTCCGTCGAACCACACGAGAGAGTCAAGTTTTAAAGTTGAGAAAACGAGAACGAGGGTATGAGAGGGTTCGTCCCATTTCTCGACTTACAGATCCATCACGAAAGTTGTAAATACATAGCGAAATAACGGTTTGGGTAAGTAGGAAAGGGATGTAGCAAAAAAAAAGAATTCATGGCGAGGACATGGCGCAGGGAAGAAAAATGTATGAGAGAAAATGTAGTGGAAAGATTTGCGAGACATCCGCGATCCTCATGGTTGCGGGACCAGATGGGCAGGGCGTTCCACAAATGTTCGAAAAAACTTTTCACCAAATCTCTAGATAGCACAATTTTTCGTGTGCTTCATAGAAACAAATTACAGCTAAAATTCTCTGACCATTTTCACCGGAACGTTAAGATACGAGAAAAGTTTCTGAAAAGCTGTTCCAAACAGGCAGGAACAGCAATGATCGAATTATTCACCAGAGTAGTGTCGAAGTGGCTAGAAAGAAAGCTTTTGACAAGTTTAGGAACTGCCTTTTCCATTTACTGAAAGAGAAGATGAAAGTGCTATCGCCAAGTTGGATTTCGTGTCTGACAGCGAGCGAGTGCCGAAAAGTCCACGAAGTTGATGACTTTTTCAGGACTTTAGAAATACTTGCTGATTCTCTAGTTTGCGACAAGTATCGATGTCCAAACAAGCCATTTTTTCATAGTCAGGAATTTCGATGATTAGGTGTCGTCCATGCAATCAGCTCGTGGCAATTCGTTGAATGAGCCGTCTCTACCTTTTTTATTTATAATTGGAACAAGAAACACACTCAATGCGACTTTTGGAACGAAAAATAAACGTTGAATTTGCCTTTCTAGGCGTCCCAAATAAATCTGAGATTGTTGAACACGAAGAAAAAAAAGGAATGAGAATAAATGACAATTTTAATAAGGCATATGTGCACTTTTCAATATACGTAGAGAGAGAGAGAGAGAGAGAGGTGGGGAGCGTGTAACAAGGCAAATTGAATTCCAGCGGAGTAGACATTTCCGAGTCTCATCCATTACCCTAGCGCGACAGTTGGGTGCCCCTGATGCTCGTTCGAAATGGCATTGTATAGCACATTGAGGAGTATTTGCAGTACATAAATATACACCGATTTACGTGTTCACATGTGTACGAGGTGCATAGGATAGAATGCCTTATGTACGTGCGGAAAGCGGAACAGCTAGCCACATGGGATAAACTTTTCCTCTCGATGCGGTGTGCTGTGGTGGGTTCGGCCCACCCACGGAACTCGGTACGTGGACATGAATACGTACACACGTGTACGAGTTAGCGCATATGACTACAAGGGAATTTTCTTCTATATATAGGAGGCTATGTGTAGCGCCTTGTACCATCTAGGTAAGATCCAACCGTTTGTCGTAACTTTACGTGCCTCGCGATACGTGGTGGTGCTGGTGCACCAAGCAAAAGCAAGTTCCTGGAATGTAATTAGAGCGGTAATATCGCGAGGCTCGTACGTACCCTTAGTACATGCAACGCAATAAAGATAATTCGGTTAATTCGCGGCGTGGTCTTATGGTTGCGATTCCACACAGTCAACTGTGGCTCTCAACATAAGCGGCTATCAAGTAGTGGACTCTTTTAACGCTATGAAACTTTATGCCGTTAGGATGCGTAGCTCAACGCCATACAAAAAGCTGTACATAGTTAGACGAGCTAACTTCATCGGGGGGCGAGCTTTCAACTTCTAAACTCTTTCTCATTCGCTTTGACAACAACACATTGACGCGTATCAGCTTTTGGAGCTTTTCATCACGGAACATCGTATCGAGTACCAGTCAAAATTGTATTTCGCCTCTGGCCGCGGCATCGTTTACATCGAATGTAAATTTCGTAACGTTGCTCTAGTTCAAAATTCATTTTCCTGTTAAATATAACATCGGAGATGAGTTTCCAAATGCCGGTTCGTTCGTTGTTAGCGAATGTAATCTCCTGCTTTACTTCTGATTTGAATACAGCGCTAATAGCTCATGAAATTCTATTTATCGTTCGAAACACTGCGTATCAGCTACTGATCCATATTAGTTCAGAATCTGAAAAAAATTTTGAGCGATTGTTAATCATTTCCGCAATGGATCATGAGATAAATGTTTGTATCGTATAGCTACGGATGTTGTGGCTAATAGTGCACGAATGATTATTATTACACCGCGCGATACGTTGATGAGCCGGAAGTTTGCATCGACGCAAAGCCACGAAATGAAAAAAAAAATGATTCGTCACTTTTTTCCGAATTTATTTTTTTTCTCAATTTTCCTCTCGCCTTTTTTGGACTTCGTGAATGGATTCGTGAAATGAAAAGTGAAAAATCATTGAAATTTTTTTTTTTCACTTCGTGGCTCTGCGTCGATGCAAACTTAAGACTCATATACGTCGTTTTTCTTCTTGTTGGACCTTCGAGAGGCATTCAATCATTTAGTCAACCCCAAATGATCTGCTACTCACGAAATTTTTCATTTGGCTGAGAGGGGCGTCCACCGAATTCGTAACCAACATTCCAACCCATACAATTCAATAACGCATTAACTATTCATGTTTCTATATTATACGAAAAATAAATCCCTCTTATAGCCGTGACACAGATGTGCTATGGGCTTATCGATCAACCCAATTTCGTTGACCACATGTGGTCATATTCATCAAGATGTATGAATGGGTACGTACATGCAGGATATTATTACCGTCACTGTAAACCAACAGAAACATATCAGATACGCGTTGCCATTATCACACCTTAGTCTGATGCAATATTTAGAAAGCGAATCCGTCAGTCAAGTTTGATGCTTTATTACATTACATGCTAGACGATAACTTTGTAACCGAGTTTTAGTAGCGCTGTCGATGTGGCAGGAACGCATTATTATGCGGGTCGGTTGCCCATGAATCCATAGAATGCATGTCATTCTTGCATGTCGATCTTGAGCCTTGTGTAGGAAAAATGGTAAATCAGTTCGTGGAAAACTGAAAATATTGGAGAAAGGATAAAAGATCAGAGCAACCGCCAGTTTCGAGAATTTTAACGAAAATGAATGAGAAATTGAAATTCCCTCTGACTTTTGATCTAAAACTAACTCTTGCAGTGTCTCGGCTGTTCCCACCGACAGACCGCCGCGTGAAAACTCTTTGGAATAAGATCGCACACTTCGATAATGAAATGCCTGAAATTGCGCACGTTCTCGGACGTGTACTGGTGGCTCGGAGGTCCAGCTGGAAAAAATAATGCTATGGAGCAAGTGCATGCCGCCTGAACCTTTTCCGTGTGATTTTTGTACCACCGAAACACGAAGCAGAGCATGATTCAAATTTGAAAATAGCGTACATTGTATACCAGCAATGGGTTCGAGAGAGCATGGTATATAGTACAGCGAGGCTTTTCATCAATCGAGCTTGGGATGCTTGGAAAAAAAGCCGATAATTGGATCTGCCTTGCTCCGACATGCATTCGTTGCTTGTCCAATCATTTTTTACACTGGGATTGTCGTCTCTAATGGTAAAATTTCTAATAGACTCGATGCCTAAATTAAAATCCTTCCATTCCCCATGGGAAATGGCTCGAATACATCGGTTATTGTAATAGATTTTCTTTTACAACTTTTTTTAAGCTCAGAAATCGATTATCCGTCATAAAATATGACCAAGCTATCCTTCCGTATTGAAGAGTTTTTTTCGTATCGATGACGTGGTCCAATATTACAAAAACGACTAAAAAACTTAATCCATTCAGGTGAGCTAATTAATTGGCATCTGTTCCAAAGGTATAGTCTTGTTACGTGTTCCATTAAAGGACAACGGTTCAACGACCGAGCTATACAATAATTAATAAAACTTTCAAGTACGCCCGATAGGACTCTGTCAACTACGTCGTAATAAAATGGAACAGTCTATCCGATCGTTTTTTCCACACTTGATGAGCGACTGAAAAAATGGGAAATTACCGTAGTCAATTCATAAAAGAAAGTTTTTTTTTAGCGTCCAATTTTTCACAAGCGACAGTTTACGAGCTCAGCAATCTTCGAGCAAGCCTACTCGCGTGGTTTTCGTAAGTATATTTCGAAGCCAACGAGTAAACTATTTCCAGAGACTCTCCGTCGTGTAGCTAACGAGGCATAATGATAAGCATTTACGTGAGATACGAGTACTCACGTCAGGTTCCTACGAATCAACGGGTAGGGTGTGTTTTGCGAGATCGTTGGCATCGACCGGTCTTGACTACACGAGTCAACCTAATACTCATCACTGGCAAAAGCTCCTCTCTCTCACCACAAAGTAATATTAAGCGTGCGTCATTTCCATGCTTATTATTTTGTGATGACGAACAATCTATGACGAAAACTTTGTGGATGACGTTGATTGGCTTTCGGAAATAGAATAACCAGTCTTTCTTATTTCAATTCGATTCGGGTCGCTTATTTATGTTTCAACGTTCACGACTTATAATTGAAAATCCATTAAATTTTCGGACCAGATATATATATTCGAATTTACATTCTCTTTGGCTCTGATGATCATGAATAGGAGGAGACGCACGCCTGCTCGTGATTTCGAAGCATTTACCCAAGCACCCACGGTCAAAGTGCTTGTTACACATAATAGGAGACTGCAACTGACGCCAAGTAATCCTCGCGGTTCATGATGGTTTACATGACCGTTTGCGAAAGGCCTAAACTTGTGTGTACGAAATCTATAGGCTGTCCCAAAATTCGATACAATTACATCTACAGATACAAAACCATCTCTCGTAAAGATCGTTTCTTATTTACGATCTTCATCAAGTCTTCATCGCGTTCGGGTGCAACGAAATGCAGTTTTTTTTCAAGCAAGACGATAAAACGAAAGCGATGCGACAGTTGTCATTATTTTTTCAATTCGACAAATGATCACAAAGCAAAAAGTATTTTACGTTGCACCGCAACGTGACGAACTCCACTGCGCGTCATTCAGATTCGGAGCTTATTTCTGATTCTCCATTTTTTCGTGACAAATTTTCGGTAAATCGTAAATTGTGTTTTTGCTCAGACTTTATTTTTTTTTCCATCTTTTTCGAGTCCACCGGAAGGATTGATAAATAACCAGGATGAAAAAATGGACGATATGTTAGCGTTGCATTAATTCCTTTCGTGGAGACGAAATTACGGTATAAGTCTTAAGTTTGCTTATTTGCTAGCTCGACGTTTAAGAATGCAACAAAAAGAAACAGAGGTTGTTTCAGTTTGACTAGAGCCAGTAAAGTGTGCGGAGGTGTTTTTCACGTGGGTAGTGATACGACGGGGAAAAGCCAACGTAGTAGAGTTTAAAAAGTGTTTATTTGTGTGAGTACGTGTGTGTATTACGTGTGTTTGTTTATACCGGATGCATTTGAACCAGGTATGTTTGATGATACACTAACCTATCGAGCAGTTGATTAAAAGACGTTTATTCACCAAAACGTGTGGAACGTGTATTTTAGGAGGTGACAGACGTGCATACCCAAGCCAGGTTTACTATTCTGTGCGACTCTATTTTACAAGGCAGAAGAGTCAACGATTATTCGCCCTAAAGTTGGGAAAGGAGAAAAATACGAAGATCGAGTGTGTTTTTCACTTTGAGGGATCCTGAGATCACAATCTGTCGAAAGTTTAATTCAAAAATGTGAACGAACTGAATGAAATAATGTGCGATAATAAAAAGATTGCTATAGAAGATTAATAACTAATAAATGCAGGGCAAGCAACGGACGACCGAGGTCTTCTTGTCAACTGACGAGACTGAAGTTCGCAACGTTGGGCTCCAACGAAAAAGAAACGTTTTTCTATCAATTTTTTCATTAATTTACGAATTCATGACAATTTTCTTATCGATGTTCTTTTCGTTTCTTAAAAAAATATCGTTTTATTATTTTGAGTAAATGTTGATTAAGAAACGTGGGATCTGGTAAAAAAAAAAAAAAACAGAATTTCGTTGCATTTCAACGATGCAAACTTCAGCATCTCCGTCAACTGAGGATTTATTCATTAATTCGCTTGACCAATTCTCCTGGAAGTCAAAACAAATCACGAAAAATGAATGCACTAATTTTCTTATGGGTTTTTGGATTGTCTACTTAACGATCCGACCAATCGATCGACAAGTACATATTGCGCCGTACCGCTGGAGTCTAGAAATAGAAACTCGCTTTTGGTATAGCGGACGTGTTATATGAAGGAAAATAAATGGCCTTGCGTCTCATTCTCTCTCTCCCTCTCTCTCTCTCTACAGCACTCGATCAATGTCTTCGAGTACTTGCATCCAACGGTACTCACAGCGACATACCTGAGATACGTGCGATGCTTTCTGCATATTTTACAAAAAAAATCTGCTTAAAAATTATAGTCACTTTTTCTGTATTTATTTCCCCCATTTTATTAATTCCGATGATTTCTCTCTTTATTACTGATCGATGGTTTCTACGACACTAAACAGAAATGAATCGTTTGACCCTGAGGTTCGCAATGTTGGGGTTCAACGGAAAAAAACGTTTTTCTATTCATTATTTATTGAATAAAAAAAGAACCATGACAATTTTCGTACCGATTTTCTCTTTGGAGCCTAGAAAAATATCGTTTCATTGTCCTCGCTAAATATTGCATAAGAATCTTGAGATTTGTCCGAGGAAAAACGGAACTTTGTTGGATACCAACGTTACAATCTTCAACATAGTCAATCATAATAATTTCGACATTATTGTGCAGATTTAATTTCTTCGTGGTGAAAATCTTTCGGACGTTTTATTTTCGAGTCAACCATCAATCAAGTTTTTTTCTATTTAGAAAAGATGGCCATATATCGTTGAAAAAGTATCAGAACCAAACGAAGAAACATGGCTACGATATGCACACGTAAAGTCAGCACGCCCCAGTATTTTCTCCCAGAGAATCGATTAATCTTTCTCGTTATAACAGGTAATCTCTCCAAGCACACGATTCCTTTTTCCCTCCCCAGAGATTGAAAAAAGCCACACAAAAAACATAATTGCATTTGGCTGTTTCCTTAAATGAGCCTGGCAACGGACGGAAAAAACGATGAAGTCATTCGTCGTCATGAGGCAAAGAGGCAAAAAGTCCTCGAAGCCTGATCAAGACGTTGCGAGCATAAGAGAATTGCTATTTACGCTTAACGATCGCCATTGCTAAAACTTTCTGTCTCTCTATGAAAATGAATAATTTATTCCCATGCATAGTTTTCCAAGATTTGATTAGCACACGAAACATCGGCCCTATCTTCATAATCGACTGTAATGAATTTGCTGTATAGCTCCAGGATAATAGAATTTCGTTAAATTCCTACAGGACACTCGCCGTCTAGGCTACAAATAAATTAACTTCATTTAATCTATTTATAAAGTTTTGTCGGATATTCCGATTTCATTTTTTTCAATCGATATTATCTGTTTTTTATTATTCGTCAGACTGAAATATTATTTTCCAAGTCGAATCTTTATCCGCGAAGAGTAAGGATAATTATGAACGTATCGAAGCTCCAAGAATCGCATTAAAATTTATTTTTATATCCGTTGAATCGTTTCTTCGATTTTCATTTGGAAAAAAGTTCATTAAAATTTTTTCAAATTTCTCAATGCATTATTCGAAAATAAAGATGAAAGAAAAATTAGTCGCGAATAAAAATTCGTTTTCCTGGAAATGTTGGCAAGATTATCGTATGCACTGACGTGCTGATGAAAAATGTTTAAGAAAGACTGGCCGATTTGAAAAAAAAAAGGTGATTCGATTTCTTAAATTTGCATCTGTGAGCGTTTTTGAGTCAGCATCCAAAAACAATAAGATGAAAAGACAACGAGGCAGAATGAAAGTACGAAAGATATAGAAAAAAAAGAATTCAGTGTTGCCGCGTAGGTGGAACGATTTTTTTTTCATGGCCGTGCATGGCAAGGAGTACTTTATATTGCTACTCGAGTCTGGAGGAGAAGAGGAGGAAGGTTTCTTGGAGAAGGCATGAATGCTGGCCGGAGTCTGAAACCTCCAGGCTGTCAAACTCCTTCTCCTCAAGCTCCGTTTTTTGTGTCTTTTTCTTTTTTGTCCTTTCTCCGCTCTTCTTTTAGGGAACAGCTCACAAGCAGCCCAGACAAATCGGTTGCAAAGTCTCTCTCACCTACATAGAATCACAGATATGTAGCATCGAAGTAGCCACGTAAGACGTGCAAACCGGTTTTCCACGGATAACTTTTATAATGAGATTCCTCAACCGTCTCTCCCTCTCAATCTTACTTTCTTTCTTCCTTTTCTCTTTCTACCGAGCAAAAACGAAGAAAGAGTGAAACGTTGGAGGGACCTGAGAAAAGGGAGGAAAGCGGCATGGACGAAGCAAGAGTAACAGAGTGAAAAGTAATGTACAAGATGGAAGTTGAAGTCGAACGATGAGCAAGAACAGGAAAGAGTCAACCGACCAACTGGCTATTCACTATCTTAACAGCAATACCAGCTCCATCGCTTTTCAATCACTCACCAAACAAATATTCAATATTTCAATGTTTCATAAGTTCATTTATCAATCGAACATTCACTGCCATCATTTCATACCATTTTCTATATTTGTCGCAAGCAAACTCAAAGAATATCTCATTTCTAGAATTAAATTCCAATCCGACTCCATCCAGTTCTTCTGATTTCTTAATTCGGCAGAGGAACACGCTCTCCGAAAATCTCTTCCGAGCGACCGATACGAACGAGAAGAAATTCCCAGTTTTTTTTCACATAAATTTTTGCGATCGCTCGAAAAATATTTACGCAGGAAGTCCCGCGTATTGACTGACCAATGAGCATAAATAATGATGGACGCTGCCCTCCGTTCTCTACTTTGAAGAGTCGATTTTCCACATTGGAATTGATTGGCATGAAAAGTTTAAAAGCTCAAGAATTACCCAAACAGCCTGTCTACTTCGGAGACTCGACAGTTCTCGTTTCGTCGTTTTTAATGTGGTACTCAATGTCCCGGGTCGGACAAGCTCCGATCAATTATACGTACAAAATTATTCACCGCACCAACAAATCGACGTCTCTATTCGAATAAATGTATAAATCAAAATTGTCTCAAATTGTGTCAAAATTGTTCTTTTTTTTGATTTTTTTTTCAGTATCTAGCTCATCATTAAAATTAATCGTTTGTCAAGTCAATGAAAAGATTTTTTTTTTATGCTACTCAGAAAATGTACGGCACGAAAAATTACGGTGATTTGAAAAATTAAATAAATGATGAATAAAAATACGACGTTGAAGTTCGCAACGATGAGATGGCACGAAAAATACGTTTTTCTATCAACTTTTTGGTAAATTAGAAAAATCATGACAATTTTTGTACCGATTTTATGTTTCGATCCTAGAAAAATATCGTTTCATCATTCGAACCAAATACTTCATAAGAATCTTGAGCTATGCTCAAGAAAAAAACGGATTCGTTGCATCCAAACGATGCGAACTTCAACATCGTATAAAAATATATTCTGTCGATTCCAACGTCCCAAACGTCGACGTAATTAAAATATTGTGTGTTGCAAAAAATATCTTAACGAATTCGCACGAGAATGCAGAGCTCTTGCGATTTACCAAAAATAATAACAAACGGATTAAGTCGTGGCTTCGATAAATAAATACAGTGATCGAACGGGCAATCGTTTGCAAATTAACCCGACACGTAGTCAATTATGTTGATGACTCTTTCTGTTGTTTTCTTTAAATGGATTCAGCAGTTCGTGTTAATTTGCCTAGACGTAGGATTGCTGAAGCGTTGCAACGAGTAAAGTGCAAAGTCGCGTCATTCAGCGCGTCGACGGATCATTAATAAGGATAATAGATTCTGATATCGTCTTGTTGAGCAGACATTCGACGACATCCGTTTATTGGACGAGAAACACGCGAATTCAAGTGAAAAAAAAATATATATATTTCTGGAAAGAAATTGAAGATCGTAATCCATATAATGAGGGCATGAATTACTCCATCGAAAAGATGTACAGTGAATCGATCATTTCCCCTATAAATAGCTCTGTGTGGTACTTATATCTCGATCAGAGAAAGGCTATATTTTTCAACTATTGATTGTGTCAACAGAATAAAATTACGCGATTACTTCAAACCTTTGTGGAGAAGCGTTACAAAAGTGCATTAGACGTGTTTTGCTCCGGGCAAAACTCTAGTAGAGAGAGGTCTCTCGGGAACTGGAAAAATAAGTGATGTGACGACAAAGTTTGTGTACTGAAGCTTTAAAACGTGGAAACGTATCAGAAAGCAAAGTGGAAAAAGCCATTCCGATATCTTATTTTACGATATTAAATATCGACAACAAAATTTATAATCGGACTTGTTTAAATGGGACAACAAAAAACGTGGCACTTAGATTTGGTACTTACAATTGTATTCCGATCTTTATTGTTATTTGATGAGCCTGAAGTTTGCATCGACGCAATGCCACACGAAAAAAAAAAATGACAAACTTCGGGCTCATGTTATTTGGATGCATAGTTGAAAAAAAATGTTGAAAATATATCTGACAGATAAAATAATAATAATAATCGTTACGACGATGATAATGGCGCTTCGATTATTATAACGATTAATAGTAACGGGAAAAAGGAAGGATCGAATATATGAGAATATTATTGGTGAAAATTGCAGTGATAAATTGGCTGAATATGGCATTTTCATACACACGTTCACGGAAATCCTTTCATACTCAGCGTTATTTCACCGAAGCTGTTTTTATTCGAAGTTATCGCTGGCACGGAATAAGCAATAAACAGACCGCGACGATTAAACCACATGGTCATATTCACTGGTGAAGTGAGACAGAAGGGAAGGGTTATATTGACGTTTTGAAAAAGAGTTTCGAAAAAGTAAACCTAATTCAAGGAGAAATGCGTTGGTAGTGAATACGAAATAAAATTTTAGTTTTTATTGTTCGATAGTTCTCGTGCCTGCTTGGAGATTCAACAACGAAAACAGAGGAATTTGAAGTTGCTTTGTGCCTCGTCGACAACTCCATTTGTTCCGTGAATTCGATGAAAAACTTAACGGGCGACGCATTTGGACGAGGAAGGAATATTCTTCGTGATAAATTGGTTGGAAAGAAACGTGCGAGTTAGAGAAATGTTGGATGTCCTGAAACTGGGGAATGTAAACAATGAAGCAGCATAGAAAACTCACCCAAAACAAAACGTTAAATCCAAAGATCACATATTTGAGACAACAGCTAACTTCACTCGTATCCCTTCGGTACTTCCTCGCTGGCATGGTTGCAACACATTTATGTGCCCTTTTTTAGTTACGATTTTCGCGCGTTCCTTTACATACGCGCACATGTACACGTACGAGAGGAGGAAAACACGAGAGATCGAACATGAATGTTACGAGTGATGAGCAACGATTAGATTCAACAATGGAACATCCGTGGGTGCACATACGCGTCATGGATCACGAATCCCGTGAAAAAGAACGGTATGTGGGTTGCTCGTTTGGAGAATGAAAAAAATCTCAGCACAACTCTATTTTTTGTTATTCCTCAATTTGGCGTATTTTCATTTATTTGGAGTGAGCGAATTAAAATGGCTAAAACGTCTGTTATCGTCGGTTGTTATGGCAGTAGTCGTGTATGTTTCTTAAACTACTTTATTTCACGTTTTGTTCGATCAGCTGATCACAACTATGCACCTTGGGACAATAACGACTACTGCCATTGTCACGTCACGACGGCACGCTGCCTAGCGCCGTATAAACGCAACTGCCGAGCTAGTACCACAGGCAACTCGTACCTCGAGTCGTATCTCCCCTCCATCGCTCCAGCTCACCACCCTCCACTGTTCCGTGCGACCTTACTACCAGTCCTTTCCTACTCGCACTCCCTCGCTCTATTTCGCTCACTCCCTTTCACCCTTTCTCTCTTTCTACTGCCCCTCCTTCGCACTATCTCTCCTTTCGTTTCTCCTCCATTGACGACATCCCATCTCTGTCTTTCTCTCCCTCTTCTCTCCCCTTGCTTCTGTTTCTCGCCTCTTCTTCTCTCTCTCTCTCTCTCTCTCCCGCCCGTTCTTCTATCGTTTTCTCCTTCTACCTCCCAGTGTTTTGCAGTGTTGTCCCTTTATTTTTTTTCACTCTGCATCTATACATTTCCCTCCCTCTCTGTCCCTCGCCCCATATTTTGATATAATTCCCATTTTTTTTTTAGACTTCTTCTCTTACTCTTGCATTTTGTTTTTCTCTTCCTTTTTTCTCCTGTCTCCTTTGTATTCTTTTTATCTCTTTCTCGCCCGCTTAAACCACACGCTGCATGCCCTTTTCGTCCAGCACTTCCCATACCTTTTCTTTACCCACTGCCTCTCGAACCATTCCAAAACACGTCGTCCTTTTCTCAAGCAATCTATACTCGTCTCCGTTGCCCCCTCCTCTCATACGGAAACCGATCACAAGTTCACCCTATAGATTCAACAGCGTTCTCTCTTCGCAGCCTCCGCTCTTCTCTGTCTCATTCACGATCATCCCCGACCAATCCCGAATGCAAACTTCCCTCTTACTTTATATCCGAACATTTACCCCTCCATTTCACCCACTCGTTGCACCCTAACGTGTTTTCAACCCTCGCGCCTCTGCCACGATCATGCACCCTCGAGAAAATACGACCTTTTTGCATCGAGGGTAATTTTCTTTTCTCATCAGTATTAATAATAGTATTCGATCACATTTTTCCTACGAAACGATGCTCTTCAAAAATAATGCCCATTTTTATTGGGCGTTTGGGCAAATGTTTCTCCATTTTTATTAACTTCTGCCACTAACGATTTATCAGCGATAGGTATATTCAATCCTAGAAAACGGTTAAAACTCATAAACCAACAAAGAAACTCTGAGCTGAATGTTAAACAAAAAAAATGAACCAAGACTGTCGCCAATCGAAGTTACTGTCCTGTCGAAATAATTAAAACGTTGGTGTTCATGCTTAAATATCGCGAAGCGTTGCGTCAATAAATCCCTGCGAAGTATTGCACCATTCTTCTAGATTGACGTCAACATCTGAGCAAACCAAAAAACTTAATCAATTGAATTTCAACGCTATTCAACTATCTTTCACCCAATCATCCTTTTACATTTTTATTTCGTCGAAAGTTTTCGTCATAATTTGACGTACATTCAACCGTCAAAAAACCAACATATCGCGGATGGAAGAGTGTGCCAGGGCTCGCGCGACAATTTCTTGGAATACTTGATGTTGAGCCGCTCCCGCGTCTCCCGATATCGCAACGTATCGAAATATAATCCGCGAATTCTCGTTGTATCCATGCGCAAATATTTATTTCCTCATTTTACTTTTTGAAATTCGGTCACCGTAAAAGTGATAATTCAATTCAATGACAGAGAGAACTCCGTAAGACATAGTTCAGTGTATTTACAATGATGGAATTATTTCTTTACGAATATTTTTATCTATACTTTGCCACCAACGACGCGAGGTGGCCAAAAGCTTGTGCAATAAAGGAATTTTTTTTGTAACCAAGCGCGCAGTTTATCGTTTTTTTCGGAACAGAAGTCGAAAATGATAAGTAACGTTTAAAATATTGGCAATACCGGGTGATTGGAATGAATTAATTACTCACGGTGTTGCGATTCCATCGACAAGAATACTTGATATATTTTCGCCAATGGTTCGAACAAAGACCGAATGTTTGGGACGACGTGAACGACTCTGCCAGAATGTTGTTGACTCCCCACCATAAAAAATATCATTTGGAATAAAATCACTATTTTATATAAACCAGAGGAATGTCTTGGACAATCTGAATCATTAAAAAATGCAAGAAAAAACGGAAGCTGCCAATCAGACAATTCTCCCTCCGAAATTATGTGTATAATTGCAACTGTGTACATTCTATCGCCTCCACCCAGCTCCATGACATAAGCAGCGCCATCGATCGGACATTTTACGTAGCTTGAAGGCCGGAACCACAAGCCACCGATAATACACGATGTCGATGCCAAGATATACTGCATATAACTTATATAAATTATCAACAGACGATGATATTCCCGAGCTTATCTGCCGATGGTGGGCAATTTATTAAGACGACAGGGAAACATTATGGGGTTTAGCGGTGCGTCTGAATTCGCGGCTCGCAGTCGCGGATAGGTTCGGACGTGAAATACGTTTCCGAAAAGTATTCACAGTTCGGGGGAGTTCATTGATCCATAATTATTTCCTCTCTTTTCACATAAACGAGATCCCATACTCATAATGACTTCCGGGCTGTTTGTAAATGAAAAGAGGCAGTCCGTGAATACATAAACGCACGCTATATTTCAGGATTTAATTTATTTTTCTTAACATTTGCAATTGCGGAATCATGTAATTGAAATAGACTTGGCAACCCCCAGGCAATAAAAAAGTTAAATCGTCATATATATTGGGTTGCCACTCAGAGGGTAATTTGGCGATTCGTTTTTGTTAACGCATTTGAATATATCTCGATGTTACTGAACGGTCACCCAGTGATTTATAAATTAAAAAAATCGATATAGTTAATGCATGGACAGAAGGGAGAGATTTCACACATAGCCTACTACACAGTTACTGTCAACGGCGATCGCAGCGACAGAAGAGACCATACTTCGTCTTATTTCCCTATGTACATTTATTTCCCATGCTAAAGACCTGTTCTTTTCAAAAATCGAGGTTTAAAACTTTGCAAACAACAATCAATCGCGATGGCGGGTGAGGGTCCAAAGCAATCAGAACTGGATTGGATCCAATTAAGAACCGAAATGGACGGTCTTCTGCCTGAAACAACTTGGGATAAAGGCGTTCGCAAGTTCAAGGAAAATCCTTTTATACCAGTCGGTGGGTATAACCTCAAAACATCATTAGTCGTAGAGGGCTCATCGTGAAAAAATAAATTTTGCTTACCTCAATTTCCCTACAGATATTGAATTTGTTTACCTTTTGAAGTGCCAAAATTCTACAATTGTATTCACAATCTTTGATTCTGTTATACTGCACACCAGACATAAAAAGCATCAGCGTATCGCAGCTGCATAATCATGACAATCATGACCCATCAGGCCGCAGATTTCAATGCCATCCCTGAGTCAGTATTTTCAATTAAATAAGGAGAAAAAAGTTCAAAGGCCATTGATTATTGAGGTAGTAGAATCAAGTAGTTTTTCTAGTAAGTAAAACTCTCCTAACCCTTTGAATGTCCAGTGGGTCGTTCCGACCCCAAAAACGTTCCGTCACCGATTGTTTGGCATTTAATTTTCGTTTTCATCACATAATAAATTGAGTGCCATAAACTATGAATAATTTACTACGAAAAAGCCAAAGAAAAAATGCATATTTACTGGTATGTAGAAATTTAAATAACGCCTTGGGTCACATTGACCTTATATGTATGCGCTAGAAGAGCCAAAGCAATGAATAGCAGGTCTAGCTTTGCCAAACAATATCCTATTAAATAATTACCATTGAGGTTTGCATCTCCTGAGTGCATAAAACAAAAAACGTATATTTTATTTCTTAACTTAAGCATTTTCGAAGGGTTGCGATTTTTCCGGCAGATTCCACAGTGCAAAAAAAATGATCAAATGTTTGCAGAATAAGGCTGCGAATGAATTCAGGGCATTGTCACAAAAAGAGATTGTCAATGTTGATTGAAAACAGTTGAGCGCCGTGAGACCATTTGTCATGTCTTTAAGGTTTGATTATGAGCTGAATCCTCTCGAGATTCTCAATCTTTTATACAAATTTCTTTCCAACATTGGAGGAACATTTGCTAAAGTTTTGGATAGAAACCACCAGCACTTTTGTCATCAACATTTTGTATTTTTATATTTATATTTTCATCTGTTTCAATTAAACAATGAGTATTCTCCAACAATAGAGATTTGAGCAGGGTGGCTCAGTTATTCGAACGATTTTCCAAGGATAAGGTTTATTTGCAGGTTGTACAGCAACAGTGGCTGCATTGAGTTACGGAATTTGGAGTTTTCTACACGGCCGTTCGCAGATGTCGCAGTACATGATGCGAGCCCGTGTCTTTGCTCAAGGAGCAACCATTGTGGCGGTTGTACTTAGCCTGAGTGCGAATTTGCCAAAAAAAAAGTAATTTCACTGCGTAAATAACGAATTAACTAGTACAACAAATTTCCCCTAAATTAAGGAAAAATATGAAACTCTGTTATTATTTCGGACAAATTACGATTTACGCAGTTTGAAAAAATCCCAATAACTGACACGTATCACTTGTGGAATTCATGTATCTAAGGATCGTGTTGAACTTCAAACGACATCATTGTTAAAAAAAAATCGATCTCCAGTGAATTATCGACAATTCTTTGGCACTCATAGTCTTTGATAAATTATGGATAAAATCTATCGTCCACTTCCCAAGCATGCCAAAATCATTGGTCATTTGCGCCGAACGAAAAAGTCGTGAAAAAAACAAACTATCATGAGACGGACGAACCTTTTTTTCCTTTCGTATCATTTTTGCTTAAACGTATTCGTAAAATCGTGTGACCATTGATGGACTACTGGAAAACTTGTAAAATATTGAACGAGCGAAGAATAGATGAATAAAATAACAACTCAAAAACCAATGTATAAATACTCTGCGTTTAATAAACATACATGAATGATACTGGTGATGCAATGACATTGTTAAATCTTATGGTTTTTGTCTTATTTCTAATTTCTAGAAAAAATGGCAATAATCGTAATAACAACAACAATAATATGTATATATATGTATATAATATATTTCAATTATAATTAGAATGTTTATACACGCTGTATGCTATTTTCTCATTATAAATAACATTGCCATTGAATAATAAACATTTATCCGAACACTCCGATTCGGTGTTTCCTACAAAAACGAAAAAGAGCAAAACTTCTCGTATGGGTTGATGAACAAACATGTTCGAAAATGTTTGTTCTAACATTTACATCAAATCACTAGTTGGAAGAACGAAAATTCGTAATTAGACGATCACCGATTACGAGGGAGATTCAGAATTGTTGTTGCAGATAATTTATCCACTTCCTCGATTATTTCGGCGGATCATTTCGCACAAACATTATTGATCAACCGGAAAAAGAAACGAAGATTGATAGCGCACAAAAATTGGATCCAGAATACTTGTTCGATATCATTTTTTTTTTTTTTTTTTTCATAATTTCGTCTCGATAAGCAGGTTTGATTATAATAAGCACTAAGGTTTCGATTGAAAAGTCAGACTCTTGAAAAGACACTCAATCGCTACAGTGGGCTCGTTACTCGTCAGAAAGTATAATTTTCGCATTCGAAAAATAATGTAACGATTTACTCAATTACTCTATTCAAGTAATTCGCGGTATCGACAGATTCGGGCAAACGTATTTATGCAGCTACGATTTTCTTGCTTCGTCTTAAAAAAAAAAAGAATGTAACAAGGATAATTTTGATTCATGCTTCTGTCCAAGACTCGCAATCTTCGAAGGGATGTCATGAATCATGCGCAGAGTGTTTTTTTAAAACCTTAGATAATATCGCATCGTCGCTGCCCTAAACATAATTGATAAAGCTAAAAAGAAAAGTATTCTTTTTCTAAGTCACGAGCCCATGTTTCTTGTAGATGCTACGGCTACTTCAGAGAGATAGTTGGAATATCTACTGTACACGCGCAACGTTCTCGGACGCTTGACGCAAATAAACATTATTTATTCGTGCCAAGCTTTGCAACAAAAAGAGAAAAAAATAAGTGAAGAATCTTCGGCAAACTAATTCGAGAACTAAAACAAAAACGTAGTTTACTATGATTCGTATGTGGGATGATTTTCCCTCTGCATTTTCACGGCAAATATGGCGACAAAAAGTGTTGCCAACTTTTAGCTCTACACTTTCATTTTCAGTCTTGATAAAAATGCTCATATATTTGGATCGGTGAAATCATTTGACTCGTCCATTGCAGCTGTCCATTTTTTGATTGCTCTTCGTAAATGTCGCTGTCCATCCAACGCACTGTACGGTACCAATGGCAATTTCTTAATTACGAGCTCCCATCCACGTTAATCTTGGGTCGTAGATTCGCTATTTTGCGGCCAAAGTTATTCGAATATCCTCCCGTGACTCCTCAAGAAAATAAACGATGTGGCGAATCTTTCAAGCACTTTTCTAATCGTGAGCTTTTGATGAAAATGGCCAGTGGGACTTTAACGCGCTAGCGCTCAATTTTTTCGAACCGCTTGTACTCAATGAACGAGACCGTAAACTCGGTGGACTGTTGTTCGAACTGCAGCTGCTCAAACTCGTACTTGGTGTCAGACCAAAGATTTCTTGGACCGTCGGTCTTGATGTGGGATAATCTGATTGCACCGATTCTGAAACATGAAAATGTCCATGAAAAATCTGAGAAAAAAAATATTTTTGAACTTCCCGAGCGTTCAAGGCAATTATTGTAATTCGTTAATCAATTAAGGTCGAAATTTTTTGGACGATAACGTTTTGGAAATTCTTCGCAGGAAAACTGCTCGCCAAATCTTTCAAAAAAATCGATTTCGATGAATTCCAACATTTTTCCTTTTCCCATTGTGGCCCCAAGATAATAAGTCTACGGAAATTGTGATGTATGGAATTTCTTGGCTGCTGACGATGCTAAATGTCGATGCAGACTAGATTATTGTAAGTCGAAATGCATGTACCAATGAGTGGCGTCTCGTCGTACAAAGATCCTTGTCTTTTATTGCTGATGAACGAGTTCCGTGCACTCTCGATGCACGGTACCTCTTGAATCGATTCAGCAGCGTGTTTCCATCGACTGTGATCCTTCGCATGAGATATCAATTGTCTGAGCCACTTTTGCGCCTCTTCCATCGAGTCTAGCCGGATTGTTGTCATCGTTTCTGAACCACTCACGTTGTTTATGATCCGCAACTCTTTCGACGAGGATTTCGACTGCTGTATGGCCGTTTCCTGGTTGTTCAAATTTCATTATCATTAGAAAACTAGTACGAATAACAATCTATATGTTTTATCCGAATTTTTTGGAATTGAACTGAGTTTTTTTTAAATGTTTATTCCAAGATAAAAGAATTTTTACATTAAAAATACGAGACCCGAAAGATTAGTCGTGGACGCTGAATTGATCAATGAGAGAATGTAAAATTTGACCAAAGAAAAAGCTAAATCTTGAGAATGATGGGACAAACTGTGCTTAACTCGATAAACTTACTTTGTTTATGGGAACATTGTGAATTGGAGCCTGATCCGCGTCCGCCAGTTTCCGAGATTCCCAGCTTTGTACGGTGAAGCCTTGCAGCCGTGCCCAACAGTTCCGATCGTTTAGATTGACATTTCCGGCGCAGACTTCTTTCGTAACGCATTCGGGCTGGGCCGCTAATCGGCAACAGAAGTGCCCAAAGAGTGGCAAAGCGTGATGCTTATTTTCTGCGCAGAATCAAAAACGAGAACATTATTATTATTATTTTCTTTTCAATCCCAGTCGTCACGCTGGTTATCGTTATACCATTCATGAGCCTTCGATAACTTACCTAAATTGTTGATAACCAGATCGTGGGTGTGAATATTCTCGTCTGTGTCGTCGAGAGTTAATTTTGCGGATGCCATCAGCTCGAAGTGTGGACCACTGAGAAAAAAACATGGAAATATTATTTATAGGATCGAAAATTCATTCATCAGGAATATAAATTCAATTTCAAGTCAACTTGACTCTGATGGAGAAAATGCTCAATTTTCACACTGATTTTACATCAATTTATATGCAAAAGTCATAACGCTGATTAATTTCTATCACAGGGCATTATTTTAACGTGGAAAAATTTATGAATAATCATTGACTGCAAAACCACAAACATAGAAAACAAAGCAAAACTTCAGGCAAAAATTCACGTAAGAAAAGGGAAAATAAATGTCTGTATAACTTACAGTTTTCCTGAGTTCAATTCATCCCGGAGAGAAGCAGCCAATTTTTTCCCGACAGTCTTTGAGATGGAGGAATGAATAGTTCGTTTTATTCTTCTCGGAGTACTCGCTATGCTGAGATCCTCTTGAAGTATGTGGCTGTATATCTCGAGGGTAAGTTCAAATTCCGCTGGAACGTTATTGCTGCAAAATGAAGAGTTCGTTATATTTTCAGACGTACGATGGCGAGCAAAAAATCATATTTTCGTAAAAATTTGAACGATAAACTCACAAGAGCAAAACATCGGGAAAACTTATATCCGTCAGTGCCCGATCGACTGGACACAAGAGTGCTGTGTCGTGGATCTCGGTGCCAATGCGAGCCAGACAAAAAACTGCGAATCGACGATAATCACCACGATTCTTGAAGTGATCGGAGTCCCTCCACATCAAAGGAATTCGAAGTTCCGATAAGGAGACTCGGGCGGTACTACCTGGCAAACTGCAAAACAAAATAAATTTTAAAAACTTAGTTTTTCATGGGACAAAAATACTGTAAAGCATTCCTAATCGGTTCGAAACGTTGCGAATGATTCCGGGTTTTATGGACGTCGAAAAAAAACATTTTTGCATTGAACTGATAAAGAACATGCACGGAGAGAATTATCATCGAAAAATGACCACCAAAGGATAAAAACAGGGGATGGCCCTAAACAATAATCGATTTTACGGAGCAGAATCTGAAATTTCCATGAAAATCGAGTAAAAGTTCCTCCATATAAAATAAATATTATATTCTCATGAAAATTGATATTTCTGAAGTGAAAATTGACTACTGTGCAATTTCATCCCCCTTTCTATCCTGTTCCTGTACTTTTTCGTTTTTAATCCTCTCAGCCCTCTCAGCGTGATAATGAGCAAAGCCAAACCTATTTTCCAGAAAAAGTTACAACGTAACTATATTTACGTTCACGCGCGAAACGACTCATGCGAGAATATTGATAATCCTCTAATTAGGTATCGGATGAATGGGAACACAGTGATTACTTAGTAAACACAATCGATTGCGGTTAATAAACTGCTTTACGCTATCCGAATTAGTGTTGAGTTTGTTCCATAGTTATTGTTGGTTTCGATACAATGATGGAATAATTTAAATATAGAAAAAAAATGGATGACGATAAATTCACAGAAAAAATGAGGGCGTGGAATTTCATTGGGTTATGTGATGCTTGGTGATTTATTTGAAAGAAACAAGATTCTTACCTGGACTTATTGGCTGGTTCCTTTTTGCGTCTCTGCAATTCAGCCATATACGCTGACATTCGTTCATTGGAAGTGAGCAAAGCTCTAGCGGCTTCGAGACTTTGGGCTCGATGGCGTGCAGCAGCTAACAATCTGGCCGATCCTTCGCGCATCTTGATTTCGACTTCGATCTTTTGCTCGAGGTCGTACTCCTGTAATCACAATGAAAAAACCACCAAAAATTAATAACCAGCACGATAACAAAAAAAAATGATTTTAAGAACTAACATTAATCAACGCATGAAATTTGTTCATTTAGAGAAAATGTTCACTCCTGGCTAAAAATCTATCTGCTCACCGCATTGCAATCAAGTAAATTTCCGAGTATTCGCATTTTTTATTTTGTTCAAATTCCTCGAGTATCAGACTGGAAGATATATTTACGAAAGGAAAACGCGAATCCGTTAGAGTCGCACGTATTTGTCGAAAAATAAAAAATAAGCCAGTCATAAAACAACTTGAGATTGTCACGTACTCTGCGACTATGGAGTGTATTTGCTTATAACCAATGTATTGAAATCATTATTATTCCTTTTTTCAACCGTTGATATTTACGTAATTTGCTTAATGAGGAATTTATTGTTCCCGAAGGTCTGAGTATTTGCTCGAGTTCTCACGAGCAACTGCGAAGGTTCATGTCCATTATGAAACGAAGAGCAGAGTGCAGAACACCTAGCTTTCGTGGACAATATTCCATGCGTACTTTTGTTCGTGTGTGTGTGTATCTTATTCGACAAACTGCTAAGAGATGCATAAATTCACCTGAGCAAGTGCGAAAAACTTTATTCCTATCTCAGCGGCTTAAACACGACTCTCTGCTTTTTCACGTTTCACACGATTACCGGCAGTGTAGTGAATTCCATTAATACTGTTACTTACTAAACACCGATACATGGCGTAGATACAAAAATACAATTCTCAGCATATCCTATGGCCCCGTCAAAAATCACGTGAGCCAACTATGCTATTTTTTTTTTAAGTTACTCGCGTATGCAAAAAGTTTCTCGTGGCAACTGTTTCGTGCTCAGTGAACTTATTTTTTTGCACCGACAATTCTGATGAAAAATATTATTTCGATAATTTTTTTCGGAGGGTAAAATGTACTGGCTTCATTTTTCCAACGGATCATCTCTATGACTTCAAAGTTTGCAGAGATTAGACGAAGTCAAATATGGGATGGCGATAGTAATATTTGACTTGGTAATTCCACGTTTGTTTTGGCAACGAAAATAATAATGGGGGTTCTACGAATATCATAAGATTCTGTACGACCGATTAACAACGCGATTTTATTGTTCAGAGCTCGACTGAAAGGCGAGAACTGCTCCTAGGGCGTGGAAATGACGGAAATGTTTGGAAAAATCGTCATGAGATGATTTGCGGTGTGTTGAAAATCTTGAATGAATTCATCTGGTCATCATAGTCGTATACTCGAGAGTATTAAATCAGAAAACAAATTTCGACCGAGAACTAATTTTCCAGCTTAATCCAAACTCGGTGATTATTCCAAGGTCGTAGGCAACAATTTTTCATAATTTCCAACAGCCTGCATGAAATTTAAAAAGGAGTGTTATGAACTGAGGTTTGCGTGGGCGTACGAATGGTTGTCCGGCGCAACGATATGATCACTTGGGACTGGCGACTTCGTTGCAGTCTGGCAAACTCTGTAGAGTGCATCAGAGCTGCAAGAGTTCAGTCGTGCACCAGAGTAAAGGAAAACCGTGCGTCTCTTATTGCACTCGACCATAGTTTTCAAGCACGTGACGCGCACCAACAATAAATTACTGTCAACGTGTTGACCCAATGCAAATGAACTGCAAACGCGTTATTCTTGCTACCCACACCACACAATCGTAACGAAGTTAATTTATTGAAATAATTCAACGTCTTGAACTTTTTTTCGTCCATTTTAACGGAAAAATCACTATATATACTAATTCGTTAGAAAATTCCCTCGAAACTTTTCACCTTTCAGTTTCGAATGTTCGGTCAGTGTCTCTTCACGTAGCAAAAAAAAAGATAATTGGTTTTTTTTTTGGTTCAATTGAGACAAGAAAACTGTAATAAACGAAAAGAAACTCGTTAACGAACCGAATCGAATGAAACGAAGTTTTGCACTTAGTGATAAATATTATTATTCAAATGCGGTACTTTTCTAGCTTGACTATCAGACAGAATAATTTTTTTTTCTTACAAGTTGTCTCTGATCTTTCTTTGTATGTCCAAGGGGAAATGGTTGTGGGTCTCGAATCAAATATTCGATTGGAATTCAGCGCGACCGACGATGCGACATCCTGCGGGTATTGTAGCGAGCATATAAATTGACATCGAATCGTTGAAATGGAAGATGATGATCGGACAATTTGTCCCCGTTTGAACAAAGAGCCCTGAGGACTTCCGGGAATTTTGACAGAACCGGAGGAATCAATTTGCTATTGATGACGATGATGAATCAATTAAATGATTGCATGCACGTCCCCGTTACGATGACAATTATTCCGACAGTTATTTTGTGAATAACTAAAAATTGCTTTCAAGTCACTAGTTGGAATATATATATAAAAAAAAAAACAAAACTCGTGAATCGACAGCTATGACGCATATTCTTTCCGATAATCCAACTTTCCGAAAAAATTTGATAAAAATTCTGAATATTAATGTGAACGCGATAAAATGTGCCGAATGCCCTGTCGAAAGAAAATTTCCAAAGAATATTTTTGGAATGAGGAAATCTGTTTTATGGCCAAAAGATAAACGAGCCGTTTTTCCTTCTCCACTCAAACATCCGAGTCCGCCAAAGTGTAAATTGCGGTGCTGCACACTTCTTTGCACGGATCACGCTCTGGCTGCTCGTCTTGCACCGCGTTAAGTTTATTCTAATTCAAGGAGTTCGTCGACCCGTTGGACTTTGCAACATTTTAATATTCGTGAAAAAGTTAATGAAACATTTTGATCGACTAAACTTTTTTCACTTTTGGAATTGTCAAAATGTTTCATAAAATGGAAAAATTGATGTGCTTCAAAAATTTCATTCACTTTCGAAAAATATTTGGCCATGCATTCGAACCAAATAACTCATTTTAGGATATAACGATTTTTTTTATCGATCTAATTGTTTGGAAGGCACTAAAATCATGTCAAAAGTTTTCCAGCTTGAAAAATGAATTTTAAGTAAAAAAAAAAAAAAAAAAACAAGAAGAATCTCATTGAATTCAAACACTCCGGGCTATAAGATTATTATTTCATGGTTCGCATGTATGGATCCAACGACAACGACGACGGAAACGTGTGAATCTTTATTCAATTATAAATCCCGCTTAAAGAGAAAAAAGTGAACGTGGTACTCGAATAAACGCAGTTGAAGAAACGGAGGAAAGGCAAAATAAATTGCACTGGATGTGAGTAAACATTGGCACGATACAAGAATCATTCGAACAATGTGAGAAATTCCGTAGTCCATAGCAATCTAAGACCTTCATGCGTTGTACTATAAATACTAAAGTTTCTCGAGTGGTGGCAAAGGCCCCTCCTCGGGATGCGGGAGAACGAATGGAAAACGTGAAATTAGCGCGGTTTTGCATTGTGCGCTCTGTTCGTTCCTTCGTCAACTTTGAAACTCGCTAGGTCACACACGTATATTCAAAGTACACTGAGAATCTTCCAGCCAGTGAGCATGTGTAGCAATGCAAAAGTATGTGTGAATTTGTGGGCTGCAAAGTCAACGAAGAGAGAACGGCTCGCGAGTCTGCACTCTATTTGGACGACGACAGAGGGCACCGACCCTGAAAGGGAATCCCCCGGTTCGTTGCAAAAAAAAGCCTGCCATTTGCTTTTTCTTTGACAGGCCCGGATAATCAAAGGGTTTTGATTAAAAAAACGAATATGTATATCGTTCATCAAAAGAAAGTCTAGAATGTGTTTTCTTTGAGGACTGTGAATTGTTGCAGAATATTGCGAAATGTGCACGCGACAATCGATAAATGTACGAGGAAAAAGAAAAGCTGTCAAAAGAGTTACGACTCTGACGGTTTAAAGGATTATGCAAGTTTTCAGTCCTTAGTCCCAAAAGGCAAAATGTACACTGAACGAGATACAATTCGTTGTTTTTTTTTTTGAAATCTCAAAAAATCAGAACGTTTTTGAAAAATCGTTGTCAATGATGTGCCAGAAGAAAAAAATGAAGAAAAAAACGTCAAAATGTACGATTCAAGAATAGTTTCCAATTAAGTCAGAGAAAGCAAAAAGTTTTCTGAATGAAATCAATCATCAAAAGTGGCGCGAACTGAAACAAGGAAAAGATATGAAAAAAAAGGTATTCGCTGTAGCAGTTCGCGAGTGTGTGTACAAGTTTGAACCTTTCGAAAGTTATAATTGATTGTCAATGAAAGCAAATCGAAAGCATCGAATGATTACGCGATTGACCGAAGCGTTCGAGTCAATTACTACGCGTCGAGAGTGCAGACGGTGGGATAAAACATGGGCGACACTTGATCGGATGGCAATAAAAACGTAGAGACGATTTAATAGACTTGAAATCAGATCGAGACATCGGAAATGTCTGGGGTAAAGAATCGCATAAAAACGTTGATGCATCGCGAGTGGAAGAAATCTGGGTTTACGAAAATAAAATGAGCAGTAGCAAAAGACGCTGAAGAAATTAATTAACTTTTGATCGCTAGGCCGATTAAATTAAAGAAAATCGATTCGGCATTCCCTACGAAAATTCTGATGAGAGCCAAAAATGAAAAATTTCATTGTATATCGTTAAGATTGAAAACTTCTCGCCACAAAGAACATTCTCAAAACATCTCCGGCGTATTCTCTCAGTACTCGTGTCTCTGCCATGTGATCAGATCGAGTCGGAACCAAGCAAAATTCGTGGGTCCTTTCTATTTACGGAAACGATGCAGAGTTTGTTGAGCCCCCGAGGAGAACTGAGATCGTCGAGCATTTGTGGCCACGTATCATCAGAAAAAACGTACAAACCGAAGAGCCAAAAGACACTCGTGGACCACGGCCAATTGGGGTGAAAATTATTTCCGTGTCTCTTAGAAACGCCGCAGGAGAGATTGCATTCCATCATTACTTGACGCGCATTTTAGACAGGAGAACAAAACGAACACGAAATCGTGCATTTCGCAGACCCGATTTCATAAGCGACTGAATATTTTTCATGCGACTATTCAATTGCATGCAGCGGCCCTCCGAATAATCATAATCACTGCAGATTCGACGCTTTAATCATAAAATATCTCGATATAGTTTGTTGCATTTTTTCAACAAAAAATATTTTCAGTTTTTAGGTCATCGCGGGGCAGAAAAAAAATTCCGAGATATTGCGACGGTATCTGTCGTGACCGATCACGAATTATTAGCGTATAAGGATGAATATATATATTTGCAGTCGCAATGGTGGGCTATCAGAATATTTGCGTTGAGCGAATCAATATTACTCCGTCAATGTCAAATCTCTTTTACCTTTCTCGAGGGCTTCGACAAGATCAAGGTTGACGTCATCATGATTGCCACGTTTTTGTAAACGGTATAAAGAAAAAAACCACGACACCAAAACTGAGAGCTCGGTCAAAATTTCACGTCTCGAAACTTTCCACAGGGATGAAAATAGTAATGAAAAATCACAGAGGGTTGGTACTTTGCGAGTGCTCCCGACGTTTGCACTTAACTGACTGCGATGGTCAATGTGTGTGTGGTGTCAGGCGTCAAAATTTACCAGTTATTTAACTTGTGGAAAATGGCAACCCCTCGGTGTAATGAGAGGGGAAGGGGAAAAAATTGACCAATTGTGGCAACCTCGAGGACAAAGGGTCGCCTTGGATATTCCCGTTCGGCAATTCAGGGGCTGGCCGCTACGGTAACGGCACTGCGGCAAATTAATTTTCAATTGGATTCGGTAATATTCAAGTTTCTGGTCTTTCTCACGAGTTCTGTCAGTATAACCGAATAAAAATTTGTTGAAATGATCGGAAAGATATATCGACGGAATTAGGGAACTCCATGAGTTTCAGTTGTTTACACATTTTCGTTGGAACCTGCAGTGACGAACTGATAACTTAATTTTTTCAGATCTCTTCAATTTATTGAAGCAGAAAAAAATAAATGTATGCGTAAATTTGCAATGAATCGGAAAATTTATGTAATTTCGTTATTGTTCATTAGCTAAGCCTGACATCGTGTTCTGCAGTTACATAACTTGAATGTTTCCATTTCCCCAAAGGACTTTTCGTTAAGAACGCATCATAAGTCCGATAATAACGAGGGTCATGCAGTTCGCGCTTCTTCGATAATTTTCCCAGATCAATGAAGCGAGAGGCGTATTTTGAATGGTTTCTCAAATTTTCCGCGTGGAGAAAAACAACCGGCACAAAAATTCACAAGACCCTCCGATGAGAAGGATGCTTTGCGGGCCTAGACCGAACTGAAGTTCTCGAGGGGGTTGCTCGTGGGGTAGCCATTCACCTAGAGGAGGGGGTGGTTTCGTCGGTGACTGCGTGTTGAACGTCATTCTACGTCGGAGGGGTGAGCATGGACTGGCGCCGTCGGATATCGACCCATTACGCATCCCCCACAAGCTCAACGCGAGCGTTCCAAGAGTGTGTGTTCCTTCAAATTTTCCTTTTCCCCATTTTCAAACCTTCCGACTATTTTTCCGACTTTAGAAAAGTAAAAACCGTTAAAAATAGAAAAAACGAAGCGATTTTCAATTCGATCCCGTTTCTTTGAACTCCGAAAATTGTGATCGAGAAAAGCCCGCCATTTTGTACCCAAAAACGAATCAGCCAAAACTACACAATGGCCATTCGACAATTTCGCTGCATAAAACCGGTTCCTTCTCGATTTACATGGATAATAAAAAAAGAAAATCGTCTCATTGGAAAACCCGGAACACGACCGGAACTATAATTGGAAGAAAAAGCGTAAAATTTGAAAAAAAACGAGCTGAATCCTTCATGCACAGGATAAGGGATCGTTGGCCAGTGTTCCACAGTAAAATCAGAGGCAGTAGTCGTTTTTATTTTTAGTCAATTGTCAGTTTAGTAATGTACAGATTTTACGACCCCCCCGCCGCACTGTACCACCATAAAAGGATTGACTCATTGAAGCGGATTTAGAACGGCGAAGTGCATGCAGTACCACCATAAGCTAAATAGATGGCTCGCCATGGATTTAAGAGTGCCGGGAGGATCGGGTAATTCCAGTAATTAGCTAGCCGGTACTTAACAGCTCCGGGCGACTGAGTCGGCAACGGTAACTCTAGTCGATCGTTACGCAGGTAAACAAAAGTGTGCCATTAAACTGATAGACGTGGGAGAAGAATTCTTGTAACAAGTACATTTGTATTTTACGAAAAGTTCGAGAATTTATCTCGGAATTCTTTGCACGATGAATTGTCGTCGGAATTGAACACAAAAATGGACTTTCTCTCCGTGTTGTACTTTCCATCTACAGAGCGGGACGTGTAGTTGATAAAATATTTCCCAAGAATTCCGTGAGTGCTCTTCGGAAGCGCTCGTTGCCCCTGGGACCTTTGCAGCGCGGAGAGAATTGAACGGATAATGCATTTTGTCACCAAGAATGTTTGCTCGATACTTTTTTCTCGTAAAGTGGTACGAGGACGCCGTCTTCCGATTGGTTTCCGTGGCTCAAACCTTGAATAATTCACGCACCAGGAACTGAAAACTTTAGTTTGTTACCGGAGCACTTTTTGTCCTTGCTGAGTTTCCCGTTAATTAAAAAATTCAGCGCTTCCCCCAAAATCTCTAACGATGTCTTACGAAAACTGATAGATTTCTCACTCGTCGAGTGATTAATGTTCTCTCCGTATTCGTGATCCATCTGAACATTAACACTCTTAAATATAGACTCTCGCATATGCGTGGCTATTATTTGTGAGTTAACAATTTGAGAAAGGGTGGGAGTAAATAGTTGACCTCCGTGACCAACGGTAACAAGCCTTAACGAATATCATCTCGGCACACGATAGACAGACAAATGCAAAAGCACTTGGTGTTACAGAAGCATCGTCACACGAATTCAGCTTTGTCACAGACCCGAAGTACTGTTGGGTCGAAGGAGCTGCGAGAATAAAAGATTCCGCGGTCAATTCTCGTTTCATCGATGCAAATCAACGATTTATTCGGACGTATGATCGAGCACTCGAGTTATATTCGTATGTGAGTACATTTTATCGACCATCGACACGCCAACTGCATACATAACTCGGACAATTGCAAGCTCAAACGATCATCATAAACTCAAATCGAAA
The DNA here is from genome assembly GCA_030522525.1 of Campopleginae sp. 14b. NCBI lineage: Eukaryota > Metazoa > Arthropoda > Insecta > Hymenoptera > Ichneumonidae > Campopleginae sp. 14b. Next base: position 121,353 of record JAPYYS010000202.1, read on the forward strand.
CTAAATCGGTTTTAGACGATCCTGCCTGTGATTTTATACTTCATGCACTTGGAGGAGCATCGTAAAGATGCACTTGTCAAAAGTAAACAGAAAATCCGATATCATAAATTTTTTACACGTCTCGATCGACAGATAATTAATTTTGTAAATGAATAATTGTGAGGGATCTGAATTGAAGTTCCATGCAATGTATTTCTTCCCAAAACTGGCGTTCCGTAAAGCAAAGAGCAGCTTTTCTCGCCAACGGAATTCCAAATGGTTTAACGATCGATAAAAAAAATTGGAGTACAAAGAAAAAATAGAGAAAAAGTTGCGGCCAGGGAAACCACTCTCGAAGTTTCGGGAGCGTTCTCCCACCGCGAGGTTAAACGTGGGCATTTTTTATGTCAAACATTCATTCCTCGATTTTTTTCAAGTGCTTGCTGCAGGTCGTACTCCATTTATTTATAGCCAATGGAAATGAGATTTTTCTTATTTACAAATATGAGTGGAAGAAGAAATTAATGTATGCCAGAGACCTTGGGTTTGGAATTCATATTCGTCGAGGCGAAATTTAACGGGGAGAAAAAATTTGAAATAAATTATTGTATTAGTTTGAGTGCGCAACTCCGGATTAAGTTGGAAATAAAAAGAGTCCCAGGGAGAGGCGTTTTACCTCTCCGGTTGGATGAGTTTCGTGATGGAACGAGGGATTCGTTTTCTACGCTTCAGTTTTATTATTACTCGTCTTTGGTACCGAGCTATCTTATCGTTGGGACGCCTACTGGGCGAAGGGCCACCGGAGAAACGGTGCCCATTGAAAGATCTGCGTTCATGAGACCGCGTAGAAACGAAGGGCCCAAGCAAAAGAGTCCCCGAGACGACTGGCGACTCTTGTGAGATCCAGGGACGACTCTGCCCGTGACAATAAAAAATAAGCTCCTCTCCGTACAATCTCGTCGAGGACTCGCACGTCTGTTTATAACTTTGTGGTCTTTCGAAACGCAGACGACTACTCCGAGACCTTCGAGACGTTTCGCCAGATTCCTTCGCAAATTTGCATCCAAGCGCCGATAACGCGCTTCGTACATAAAATTCACGACAAGAATCAATATTTCACGAAAATAACGCAAGCAGATGATTTTTTTTTCTTTCAAATTCTACTCAATCATCAATTCTCAAAATTCCAGTAGGAAAAAAAATATCGAGTAGAATATACATATTGTTTTATCGGACTTTCGTCGCGGTGGTTCGGTAACCAGATTGCGGTTTCGTATTGAAGTGATGGAACGATTCTCCACAAGAGAACATAAAAAAGCTCGTGAGTGTATGTCAGAGAAACGGAAGAGAAAATATATTACAGAGATACGGCAGGGTGAGGCGTATCTTGTCTGTGCTACTCTACCGTTGGTTCTTGTCCCTCGCGACCCATCCTCATAAAGTAACTCACGCAATAAACACTCTCACCGAAAACGAGCCACAGGCAAAATTTTCATATGAATATGTGCATGAATGTGCGTTGCTCTTGTGTGTGCGTGCATCTGTAGAGAAATACGCATCTGCGCAGGCTGTCAAGCTGCGGCGGAAGAGTACGAAGAAAAAAAAACGACGACAAGTATGTAAAAAAAGAATGAAGAGGAGTAAGAAGTTGGGGCAGTCGACGAAGAGACGGAGCAGAATACTCGCGGGTCCATGGGTGAAGAAGTGGCCACCGAGCGTATTTCTATTACGTCGCAAGTGACGGAGAAAGACAGCGAGCAAGCCATGCCGAGAGAGAGAGAGAGAGAGAGAGAGAGAGAGAGAGAGAGAGAGAGAGAGAGAGAGAGAGAGAGAGAGAGAGAGAGAGAGAGAGAGAGAGAGAGAGAGTGCTTGACTAGCACTTCGTCCGAAATAAACCTCCCGACCCAGAAAACACGTGCTTAAGCATCCAAAGATCAGAGATCTCAGCTCTAGCCGAATAATACAGTGTGGCTTTGATTCGACGCTCAGGATACCCAACCGATCCACCCGAATATCGTTTCGCTTTCGCAAGAATGCCCGAACGTGCTTGTTTCTCCATTGCGACTCATTAACGGTACAATTTTGTGCGATAAGGGACTGAGACGATATAAGAGAAGCTTATCGCACGGACGGCTAATGAATGGAGCGACTAACCGAATGAATTCATGAAATATAAATGCCTCCCCGATGCAAGAAGAATATATAGAAATAATGAGAAAACTTGATCGAGTTCTGTGAGGACTTTGTCCTTAGGAATAGTCATGATACATGTTCCGGCTTGGACTGCATCAAATATGGAGCGTGGATTGAAAGATTCGTTAGTATTGATCAAAAATGAAAGCCCAACCTTGAACGAAATGTTTGAAACGCAAACACAATAAAATGGAGACTACTTTTTATTCGACTGTTCATCGGATTCGATATTCTTGAAAATTGGAATGGCTTGTCGTGAAAATTTCGTAACTTTGTCGTGACACTGGCTCTTTTCATTTGTTTTTACAATATCTCGCTATGGATTCGATTCAGCAACCAGATTGTACGAAATTTTTTCATTAACGAATCGGGAGAGAAAGAAACACGACCAAGGAACACGGAGATGTTGAGATGTGGGTTGGTTTTCGCATAAAACGCTAACGCTGCTGTTTAACATGGTTTAACGGTGTTTCGTGTGTATATTTTGAACTCTGCAATTTCATAAATGCTCGCAAGGAGCTTGGGGCTGCGTGAGAATTATTGGACGCGGCTGTGGGTCAAGGGCATTTAGTTAAAAAGTGTTTGGTCGGGTCAGGTTATGTAAAAGTGAGCCAAAAATATCGGACAGGGTGGTTGGGTCATTTGGGTTAACTCAGCCGTATTAAGGATCGGAAGAGACAAGTGACAACGGTTGAGGATGAAGGCTTCGGAGCGAAATTTCTCACGATAACGTAATCGAGCGTGAATCGTTGACAAAAAATGTCATAGTCTCCGCAAAATTGTTCCACATTTTCTCGTTCATACCGAAAGGCCTGTCCTAATACGAGCATTCGCAAATGTTCGAGGGCGTCAGTGGAAAAGCTTGAGGCTTCCGAGCCGAAGGCCGGCGGTCCAGATTTCATTGGCTGACAGGGCCTTTGATGTTGATGAGTGAACAAAGTGACGGAATCGCGAGCGATTGGTTTATTATCGTAGCGAAAAATTAGCGACACTTCATCAAAGAAATGACAACAAAATTTTCAACCAACTTCCATCAACGCCACGATGAATAATTTCCCGATGGTAATCGTCGGCGAAGGGACATTTGTTCGTCGTTGATTTATTTTCCTGTCATTGCGATTTCGCGCATTCAAGCTCGTCTCGCTCACTGTTACTCATTACAAAAATATGAAAATGCGTTGGAAAAGAAAATCTCATACTCTGTAGTATTCGCAGACGTTGAGACGCGAAAAAACCGGAGGACTTGTGTAGAAATAATTATTTTGCAGCGAATGAGATTATGATGCACATTTTTAATTGGAAACTTTTTCCTTTTGAGCGATCAGCCCGCGAATGCACGGTGTCATGTTCTAAAGGGTTTAAGTCACGCGGAATTCCAAGGGCTTTTAGTCCGCGGGATCGTAAGCCCACGCGCTAAAGGCGCGAGAAGAGTATCGGGTTGCCGTAGGGCTCTCGTTGCCGAGCCTAGTGGAGCATTATAAGCATAATTACATAATGGGATGCGTGACCGCGTACTGGCGTAACTTTCGTTACGTCATAACGGCAACGATGGCTTTTCATACATCTATATAGTTCTTAATGTGTCGAGCTCTACTTTGCTAAACTTTATACGTGTTGGATTAAGCGGAAACTCGATAGAAGCCCAACTTATGGGAATAATTATGAGTTAAAAATTATTAACCCCCCCTGAACTAATGAGGTAGACCGAGTTCCTATGAAAAAATTTTGTATTCATTTTCTGTTTGTCGTAACAGCCAAAACAAGATGCTTGTCACCAAAGGCGCATTCACTTCCGGGATTCCGTGATTGTTTTGAAACGAAGAAAAGAAAACGCAGGAACAAATTAAAAATATCGAAAGAAACCCTAGCAGGTCAAGCGAGCCGTTAAGGTTTGGGGTAATCAGTCGAAATCTTGGCCCTGATTGCCAAATAAATTGATTGATATGGAAACTGAAAGAATTTTTTTGATCCAAGGTGCCGAAATAAATAATTTGAGCCAATGAAGCAATAAATTTATCTGTCCAAAGTTGGGTCGATTCGAATCCTTTGTACGAGACGAGACATACGATTTATTTGAGAACCTCTGACGACTAAGTACGTGTGTGGTCTCCGGGCACATGCAACTTCATCGAGAGTTTTACGTAGCGTATTATAACTCTCATAAAGTAAGGGTTACTTCGTGGTTAATACACGTATTGCGCTCTCAGTCGATTAAAGATCGATATCGATTTGCGTTTATTCGCATTCTGTGATAGCTACAACAAAATTGTTATTAGTCAAAGAAAGTCTTCACCGTATCGGGATTATCGTTTCTGCTATTTTTATATGAAAAAAAAATCCTTGGAGTACATACATCCCACAAGTGCATATTGGGACGTTTTTCAAACGGTTGCATTCCAGTGAATATGCATTTTTTGTTTCTTTTTTTAGTGGAGGCGTTTTTCGTACGAAAATGTGTAAATTTTCTGGCCTGGAATCCATTTTTTGACAAAAAAAAAACATTAAATAACGAACATTCGGTGACTGAAAATTGTTCGGGTCAAAACGATCCAGGATGTACTCGAAAGTATAACATAATTCAATGCTTCCATTATATTCTGATAAATCCGGGCCCGTGTTTAATCTGCGGCTTGGGGTCACATCCGAGTTCGAGTTCAGAAAATTTCAAAAATGTTTAAATGAACCGCGAATATCGTACCCGAATCCTAAATGTGCATCTCGGGATTTCTATTCGTTTATGTGTCATGCCTGGCTTTCAGAATTGAATTTGACTAAAATTTTTCGAGCATTGATCGTAAAAGAGTTGTCGGTGGCAAAATCTCGAAACCTTATCGAAATGAAGCACTTCACTGAAATAAAGAATGGCAGGCTGGTCCGGATAGAGTTATCGAACAATAGCACCGTCGAAGCAGAGTCAGTCTGTAAGGAACGATAGGCGACGCGCGTTTTCCTCTTGAAAATTTCTACGATCGATACTACCGGATCATGCAATCCTGGAGGATTTTTGTCGTTGAAAGTCTGACCCTTATCTGAACCTTCAACCCCTATAAAATAATTACCACATTGTTTCCAACTTGCGTTCTCTTTTGAACGTACCTTCGTCCCTCGTTATCATCAAGCAACAAATTGCTGATCGATGATCATCTCATATTTTTTGATAACATAACAGGAAAGGTTAATTGATCGAGAAATAAGTTTCAAAGCGACATGAGCGGGTAACGATCGTCGTAGCTCCGAAAGTTAGTACACCAGCTAGCTGGATCGTTCGGGGTCCTCGACCGAGAAAGAAAGAGCTCAATAAAATCGGGAAACTATTAGATTAAATCTTCGAATTTGTAGAGGTTGATCCGAATGTGCGATTACACCCTTGGAATGTTATCCCTATAAGGTATTTCGAGGCTCTGATTTCGTTGAAAAATGTCGATTAATTTTGTTGAAAACGATAAACCAATTATTTTTCGAAAATTATGTCAATTTCGTCGTTTGACCCCGATATTTTGTTTTTTCTTAGAGACTGTCTACAAAATTCACGATGGAAATGATAAACATTTTGGTTTTTTCCGAAATTTTGGTGATTGTTCAAAAAAATATGGTTAAGCCCCTTCGACTATACTTTTCTCATCTATATTATTTCGTACCATCCGATACGTTGATATAAACATATATAAAGAGTTAGCTACATAATATTCTATATAGAGGATTTATAATAAGGTTCAGAGTTCTCGTCTCGTGTACTGTGTGAGGTCTATCGTTCGACAGAGAAAAGTTGGCCGCGATGCAGGCATCAGGGTTGATTATAGTGCCCCGAGGGTTGTAATTCCATAACCGGATTTCGGAGCACCCACATATAATACCGGACTCCCGATAAACGAGAGCCCTCATTCTTTGATATTGCCGCGCTTTTTCATTCCCTTCAGTGCAGCATCCAAGTGTTGTTTTTACGAGCAACTACAAAATACGATCGGATTTTTAACGCTTTGCACTATTCCCTTTTTTTACGCTAGGTAATTGCATTCGTCCTTATGAGAAAAGCGCTCGTTACGTGTGCTCGCAATTAAGATAAATTATTAAAGCACGGACGCGACCACTTGCAACAATTGACTTGCCCTTTGAATTCACAGATATAAACGTCCATGTGTTCATATGCGATACATAGATGGTTTGCTTTCGTCTCATTGACAGCCATAGTGTCACGTGGGAATCGCAATGCTCTGTAATGCCTCCATTGACAATTAGTCACGTTTTCGCGCCATTATTTCTGCAAATGACGCATTGAGCGAGTTTTTAATTTCAAAGAAAACCGAACGATGAGTTTTAATGCGCTGAGGTTTTCCTAACGTTACATATATCACGATGCACGGTGTGAAAAAAGTTTATCGACCGAAAGTTCGATTTTTTTCTTTGTCGTATTTTTCGCTTCCTTTTTTTAATTAATTTTTTTTTTCTCTATTTATTTATTCACTGGCTTGTTGTAAAAACAACGTAAGATTGCATTCTTGTGCTTCGGTACTGTCTCGTCAAAAGTGAGAATTCCTTCGCTGCCTCGAGGACGAGAACCTGCGCAAAAGCTAAAGCAAGGTTTCCTTGCAATAGACTGCGTGAATTGCTCACTTGTCGAGAGGCATTAACATTCGCCGTACGACCACAGTCCGTGAGTCCAATGGCACATGACGAATTGAGATTTCCGTCAATTTAAATAGAAAAAAAAGTAAACACGGCAGCGTCATTGCCACGGAAACGATACGCGACGAATTTATTTGCGATGGAAATTAAATTTTTAACGCTAAAACTGAATTTTATTCTTGATACTCAGGTGAAAAGCATCGTCAAGACATCCTCCGGAACGGAACAAGATACAGACCAATTTTACATAAAAGAATTCATATCCAAGAGATTCGAGCGGTGTTACAAATCATAACGAGAAATTCTTTAGTATTCACCGAAGGACGAATGAAAAGTTTGCGCGAACTTGGCTCACATGTAGTATTAGATCGATTTGCAATTCTATAGATCGATTGGAAATGATTCAGGGGATTCCTCGCGAAGGGGACTGGGAGGAACAAGTCGGAATGATAGAAAGTGTTCGATTCAAACGGAATACGTAAAAGAAAGAAACCGACCTATTTTCACAAACCGCATCATGAATTCGCAAAGAACGATGTATGCGAAATGGTGACGTCTCAATAAGTGGGAAACATTTAACACCAAGTACATTGCACTTAGCACACACCGAGTGTCTAGAATTTTTTAAGTGCGAAGCTCTCGCTCTGATGCTTTCCCGGGAGAAAAAGATCGGCTCGAGGGAACGAGGTAAGCGCTAATTGCTTTGTACTGAGTTCTACGCTCCTTGGGCCATGACGCGACTGCCTGACCTTTTCTTAGCCTTTTCGGATCATTGCTTTTTCCACGGGCAGGTAAGTTTCTTCTATCCTGTCCGACTGAACAAGGTCCGGAACGATAATAAGAGAGAAACATCCGAATAACAGTCATGACACAATATCGAACGATTCTAGATTTTCCAGATACAACGAAAATAAGACGTTTTTTTATTAATTATTTGTTGAATTAAAAAAACCATGACAAGTTTCGTACCGATTTTGTCTTTGGCGTAAAAAAAAAAAAAATCGTTTTATTGTCCTCGCTAAATATTGCATAAGAATCTTGAGATTTGTCCGAGGAAAAATGGAATTTCCTTGGATTCCAACGTTTCAATCTTCAACATGGTTCCATTCACTATTTGTTTGACTCATAAAATCACGACAATCTTTCGCGTTGATTTGGTTTTTGGATGGCGAGAGAAAATTTTTTCATTGTCCTGACCAAAATTTTATTTGAATGCTGAATTCCATTGAATAAAAAAGAAGATTCCGGTGCATTATTCTAACGATGCAAACTTGAACATGATCGTGAATACAAATACGGGAGGAATTACTGATAAAAATTTTACAAGACGAAGTGATTGGAACACACATTTCCGAGTAATACTGGCTGCAAGAAGAAAAATTAGAGAATCATTGCATCTGCGCAACCCTCCTACAAACGGCTTCGCGTTCTTATCAACCCCTGCGCTCGTAAATTACGAGAGCGATAATGCTCCTACACAGTGTATTGTTCAGGCAAAACGTATGAGAGATACGCCAAGTTTACAATCTTACATAAACCGTGAGGCTGCGTATATTAATGTGTTACACTGGAAGATTCGACAAAGACGTTTGAGAAAACTGTAGAATCGCGAACGAATGGAAAAAAGACGAAGTCTTTGAAATCGTGAGCTCGTTATTGTAGATGTTTACCACGTTGAAGTTTGCAGCGTTGGGATTCAACGAAATTCCGTTTTTCTCGGACAAATCTCCAGATTCCTATGCAATATTTACCGAGGACGATAAAACGAAATCTTTTTAGGCTTCAGAGAGAAAGTCGGTTCGATAATTGTCATGATTTTTTAATTCAATAAATAATTTATAAAAAAAAAACGTCTTTTGCGTTGGACCCCGACGTTGCGGACTTCAGTGTCTTAGATTTTTGTGATCTCAATCTGCTGGTTTCGCGCGAAAGAAAGATTTAATCGTAAGTGAATATGAAAGAATGAAAATAATGGATACCTTCAAATTATGTGCGATTTGTCGTATGTAGTAAAGATCAAGATCCTGCAGGATCTCGATTTTTCCGGGTACAGAAAGATTTTTTCCATTGGGCAAGGGTGGCTGATTGTCACCGCTACTGTGACGATTTTTGACAATGACTTGTGAGCTTTTGCTCTTTGAATCACGAAGATTGAGGGCAGCGAGCGGAGGGAAACACGAATCCATTTTATATTCCTTTTGAAATCACTTGAACGCTCGACGAAACTCAACGAATAATCACTGACGATGATCACTTCACCACGAACAAATGGAGACACCGATTAATCCTTATTTTTCTTGATAAATTATTCGTCGTTGAAGGAGGCAGAGGAGTTTTTATAATTTGATATAAAAATGAGAAAAATCGATATGGCGATGAGACTCACGCGCGGGCTGAGTGTCCCCGCGACTACCTTCTCGCAACGACAAGGTGAATTAGAGATGACGTCAGCCCTAGAGGGGGACACACGGGTTCGAGGGCGAGGAGAACAATCTCGGAGTGGGGTTAAGGAAACAAACAGGTAGAGAGTGTATAATCTCACGTGGAAATCACAGTACCGGTAGAGAAATACTCGTAGGAATAACTTTTATCCATCCACGTTGTATTCCAAGTCTTGAAAATTCCCTCGAAGATATGCCCATTTGCATAATTTGTCCATAGTCGAGGCTCCTTAATTCATGATTTTAGTGAATTCCGAAAAATATAGACAACAGGAGTATTCTTAGGATCGTCGCGGGATTTTCCACTTTCCCAATCGAAATTTTGTGTGCCGCGGGAGCCGTTAGAGCTCGAGAATGATTTTTTTCCTTTTATTTGGCTGGACCAGTTGATTAAAAAAAAAAAAAAGACGGACGAGCAATGAAGACACCGATATTTTGGTACTTCTAACAAGTGGAAGTCGCTATGAGCGAGCGTCTATCTCGAAGAACGTTGAACACGAGCGTGGACTTGCCAACACGGACTCGGCGCTTATTGCAGCATAACTGCTCTCTGTCTCTCATGTGCTCCGATGCTCTTTTCCCTTTCCCTCGGCGTCTCCCCTCTTCCCCGCGCGAATATACGTATTTATAGTTGGCAAGAATCGTCCATACACTCAATAACGGGCCAGTTGTCTCACTTGGGAGGAAAAATAAATTCCGTCGCCAAAAATACGATTTGAGATGGGATTATTTTCTCGTTGGATACTTGAACGCAGAAAAGTGCTAATTCTGGGATCGAAATGATCGTCGAAAATGTTGAAAGTCTTTAACTGTCAAAATATGCTGAACTTTCCCTCCTCGAAGTCTTGTTTACCTCCCACTACTTATAATTCCCACTTGTCGTTATTCCCCTACCCTTTATCTTTGTTTTCACTCTTCCGATCTCTAGTCTGGTGATGTTTGCTTCTCTGGTCTCCGCTCAGCGAGCTATGAGTCTCGTTGACGTTATTACAGTGTAGGATCGCTTGGAACGTTAGCACTGTGAGGACGGAGCGTCAAGAGGTGCCCACTCGACGACCTGACGCTCGGCTCGAGCATCTGGATAGTCACGAGCGAGTCTTGACTCGGAGATAATATTGTATAATGGACCGAAACACGAACGGAGATCAGAACTCAGTTTCTCGGGTGCTCGAACGTTCTTGCTGACGTTGGTGCACCTGCAAAAATCCGTGGGTGGATATTCGCTCTCTATGCAAGCTCCGCGTACACGTATTCCTATCTCCTTCGTTCGATTATTCGTAATAAAACGTCAAGGCCAATGTGGATCAACGATTTCCGATCGATTATTCAATAATCGATGTCGCTACGATGTCTCGCGAGCCAATCTTCCAACACGAGGATAAGTCGATGTCGGACAAGCTGTTGACTCAATTTTCACGACACCTCTTACACACCCACACTCAGCTGTGCCGGAAAATTACGTCGAAACGGTGTATTCCTGAATGCGCCTTTTACAAAGTCGATGCTGCGCGATGTTTACACGTTTTATTGTTCAGTTATCGTAATGTGGGATTTTAGAGTTCACCTCGTCACAAACTATGGCGTCGTCCGTCATGCTCTTGATGTTAATTAATTGATCAAAAGTATTTCTAAAGAATGGCATTGTAAGTGAAGCGCGATGCTGTTGTTGAGACGAGCTAACTCGGAATGACTCGAAGGCAGGATGACGATGACGATGTTGTATGGCTCCGGTCTGTCGTTTCGACGACGACAAAGCCTCTGGAGGGGGATGAAGGGGTGGGGCACTATCGGGGGACCATAAGAGAACCCTCGAGAACATCACCCGAATGACTAAATGAACCTCCGCTACCGAGGGATCCCGGGGAGAGACTAGAATGCACGAATGTAGAGAACCGCGTTGAAAAACCTCGGGTGTTGGGTTCCCAAGGGTATACACACGATATATTATCGAAGCACGTGCGAGGGTTCGTACACGAACGTGAGACGAACGAAAAAACAAAAGAGAGCTCTGCTGTTAACCTTCGGACGATCGAGTACGCTCTCATGTTTGTGGGATGAGAACGTTTAGGAAATCTTCGAAAAACGCTGCTCAACTTCCCATATTTACATTTAGTTTCAAGATTTTTGTCCGAGACCCGATGAATTATTGCCCGACATGCTTTTCGGCTTTGCGTAGTTCTCAATACCATTTTCAGATTCGTTCGCGCTCGATTTTTATGGTGAAAATAATCGTCTCGAAATCGTGGCATGAATTCGACACTCTTTTCGATTCCAAATTTAATTTTATTCAATCAAATCATCCGATGAATCCTCTGACGAATAAAATCAAGGGGTACAATGAGCAGAACAGCCACGTTAGGGCAAAAGAGATTATTCCGTAGAGCCTGTGTGTGACATTGACAGCAGCCTTCGGCCTCAATTTAAGCCGCCGAGAATAGGGAGTGAACAAGAGGGTTGAGTCGACAGTCCACCCTGCACTTTGGTAAAGCGCAGATGGGGTTACTGAAAAACAAATAATAGCGAATTTACTGTTTTACGATAGTTAATTTCATCTCTGACGAATTGCTGGTTTACCGGCTTGATTGAAACTAATGAAATTGGTTTATGAAAATTTGATGAAGATTATGAAAATTTCGGAAGTTCGAAATCTTGCGATCCTTGTTGTTGCGATATTTTTCATTGGAAGAAAAATAATTAGTATCCGTCAATCGTGGCCAAACGTTTTGAAGTGTACTCAGTTATGAAAATTTTCGTGTTTATACTCGTGTTTACAAAACATTATACGAGTCGTATAGGAGTTGAGAAAAAATGGAACATTAAAATGAGATGGTAAAAAAAAATCGACGCCGAGTATCATGTGATTTTCTGGAATGGACATATCGACGTGTCAATAAATAGAAGAACGTTCTGCAACGATAGAGACTGTCAACAGTTGACGATAAAATCTGTGAATTGGAGGTGACCTCGGCAATGGAACAAACTGTGCTCTTGTCGAGTTTGGAAGGTCAATTTGTCGTATTGGATCGAAATTGACGACGCCTTGCACGCGTTTTACACAAACGCAAAGGCACAGAAATAATTTTTGTGTCTGTATAGCAGAGAGGAGCTCTTGAACACGGCACAAGGACGATGGGGTCGGCCACCGGCCAATGTAAAAAGAAAGGGGGAACTCACGGGACCCACGGCGAACTGGATCATAAAGTTCGCGTATACAAGAGGCCAGAAACAGCGAAAGAATGAACGAGTAAGCGAGACAGAGAGGGAAATACAGAAACGAATAATACAGGGAAGGTCTTTTATGGTAGAAAGAGTACGACATACGGGTGTAGAGCTCTGTGGTATAGATTGTGCGCACGTGCGTGTGTACAACAAAATCAAATCGCCCTATACGTACGCCGAAGCCCTCGACACTGAACCTCAGAGGTTCTCTAACGTTCGCCCTTCGTTCGCGAACTGTCATTTTAACGAACCACTGAATATTTTCCTCTTTAATCGACGATGAATAATTAGAGGAATGAAAGAAGGAATAGGAGTTGAAAGATCGAAAAAAAATTTCGGAAATTCGAAGACTATATCATTCTTGTGGACGCGTGGAAAAAGAATTGACCGAACATTGGGAAATGTTTTAAAATGATTAAAAAATAATGAGGCGCAGTGAAATTAAATTTTTTGAATCGATTTGGAGTAGTTTTTTCCTATAAAATGTAAATTTGTGTGCAAAAAGCTGTTCAACGTTTTTCGTCTGCCTCTACGAGCATCTCTGCAGTGAATGTTATTGAATCCAATAATTCTAACCATACGATGAAACTGAATGGCGAATCAACGTGAGTGTTATCTCGCAGCGTAATTACAGATCGTTGCAGTCACGGATGAAGGCTGTAGAGTCGAACAGTAATTAGTAACGAGCCTTGATGAACTCGTATATTCATTAAGGTAGACACATACAAACAGTTTGCACAATTGTAGAGTATTATGCATCATTGAACTTGCTCCGAGTTATCGTCGCGCTACGTCTCTCTCTCCCTTTCTCTCTCTCTCTCTCTCTTTCACGCTAATTACTTGTTCTTCTTCTGAGCACTCGTGGAAACCGAACAAACGTTCCCAGAGAATTTGAAGGCGTTCGATTAATAAAGCAACTCCAAAACTTACTCTCTGCAAAAAACACAAAATAAATACGTCTTTTATCAAACATTCGATACAAATTAATAAAATAAAACAGCACAAAGTTGAACCAAACATGGGAATCATGAGAAAGTGGAAAGACAACAAAAAAGGATTTCGATAGCATTAGCTAAGGTTAGAATATTAAAGAAAAAGATGAGAACCAACGTTAATGAAAAATTGTAAAAATTTGCGTTGAATTTTCTATGAAAAACTTGTCAGTCAACTTTGTAGGAAATATCTAAACCTCGATGGTAATAGAATATCGTTAATTCGAGAATTATCAAGGAATCGAACGGTTTTATTTTTCAGTAAAAATGTAACGCTACCCACTGATGGTTTCTTGGTAACTATTTACGCAGGAACACTCTGGACCGTATGTTACATAAACTGTTCGAAATTTCCGACACTCCTAAAGTGTATACTTCAGTAAGAACGACAGGATGTTATACTTGAGACAGGATACGCTGTTCGGGGTAAGGGCTGTCCTCGATTCATCCCTCGTGTCGTTGAGAGAATATTTCCTTACCGGAAATCCCCTCAGTCACGTGACCAGCTCGAGACTTTTTTGTTCCAAGAACTTTAGGAAGAAACAACAAAGAGTTGAACATTTTTTCGACACAGTATTCAAAAATCCCTATAAAATTTCGAAGCGTTTGTAAACTGTTGTTTGTGCGACAAAAAGATAGTTTGGGTTACTCAGTGTGTGCCATCATTAAGAGCTGCGCTCGTCGCGTTATTAACATTCATCATCCTCAAGCGGCAGTCCTCGGCCGAATGTCAATGCGAAGCACGTGCCCGTCAAGTGGAGCTCGTGACAAAACCGGAAGTGCGAGAGAGAAGCGTCACGAAAGTGAGATCATGAACCTCAAAGTAATTAACATTGAGACCAGCGGGCAATCAGCAAAATGCATTCGCACTTGTTTCGAAATTCGTGCTGATCCCAAGAAAAAAAAATGGATCACAGAACCAAACAAACTTTTTCTGATATTTCGAATTTGTTGCGATTTATCAATGAAAAACCTTGTGGCCGTTAAACCCAAGAAAGAAACGGCCTTTTCGTCTCGAAAATTCGACGTCAGACTTTATTCCTGTGGCTCTCTGGACAAACGTATCCATGCATCACTAAAAATAAAGTGCTTCGATGAGCAACACTGCTGACCGATGCAAAACGTCACAACGTGAAATCACGATAATTATATTCATTTTGCTGATGCCACAGGCTCCATATAATTATTTTATTTTATCACTCATTTTTCATTTAAAATTGACACAAATGTCATTGACTCTGAATTTACATAGTAACTCACGAGCAGGGCTACGTAACAGGGAAAATAAAAGAATGAAGTGATCTGAAATCGTGGTATCATTGAAATCGTTTAGCAGCAGCGTTATGTCGTGTTCGAAACGGTGAATCATTCGTACGATTTACCTCGTTAACGTCGCGTGCTGGTCACCCATGAAAATAAAGCGTCATGTTTATAAAGCGCGGTGCCATTCAAGCAACGTGCAATCCTTTCACTACTGTCTTTCTCTCCTTCTTTCTCTTTCAACATATATTTTTCTCGTTCCAGCTGGACGGAGCTCCGGAAAATCGTGAGAATGCCCGCGCGAGACAGACGTAAGTGTAATCAAGAAGTGCGATTATTTACGAGCATATGTGCGTCTCTCTTTCTAGTTGTGAGAATTGCAGTGACGCTTTCCGCACGATTCTGAATAATAGAAAGATCGTTTGTTCAAATAGCGATGACAATGGCTCGTTATAACAACACGCCTCGCTGCACACCAGACTTTTCGATGATTATTCTTTATTCGATCCGTTCCATTGCGCGAGCATTGACTTCAAGAAAGTACACAATTTATGGATAAAAATTATTCTTCCGTTTACGCTCATTACGAAACAATTATCGATTATTCGAATCAGGAAAACGAGATTCATTATTGAGAGGAAATATTTATCAGATTATTGTCCCCAGAGGATCGTTTTGCTTGGATTTGCTAACGTTAACAATTTCCACAAGCTTTGCTAAAAATCGCGCGACGCAGGCGCGCGCGTATTTTTAACTCTCGCCCTCGAATCGCTCGATACGTTTCTCGCCTGTTAATTTTTCGTTTCGCCCTCATATCCTGCAATAAGACCAATTAATTAACGCGAAAGTGGCATGCCGAGAAAATTAATACAGCCGTCTCTGCTCTGGGTTTACCAAACAAAGCGAACGATGTATCGATCCATTCCAGTGGAGTTTTGAGGGTGCCGAATGGGCGAAAAATAACAAAAACCACGACGACGAATGTTGAGAGAACGCAGTGCATTTTCTGACGTCTGTAATTACTGGCTTCGCTTTTTCCAGCAATTAAGGCTTCGCGACAAGAAACGCAAATTCAACAAGCCTCGACAACGGACTCGAATATCGAAACTCAATTAATTAGCATGTTCGAATGCAGAATAGGAATCGTAGACGAAAGTCAACGAATATTTCTCCCACCGACAACCAATAGCGAGAAAAATTAGTCGATCTCGACTCGAGTCGAGCATTCCTCTATCTCGAGTCCCAAATATTCATATCGCCATCTTCATCATTTGAAAATTTCGCATAAATTCAATCCTCATAATTACTTCATATAGACACTCTGGAGCTTGTGCTGGTTAAAAACATAGATCGAGGCCTAATTGAGTTACCTTTTTAAAAATGAACGGAACAAGAGGAGAGCCCGATTTGATTACAAATAAAAATCGCTATTTTCCTCCACAAATTAAGCAAACAAAAACTTTGGTACTTCAATAATCTAATAACCATTTTCTGCTCGCTCTCTGTGATCACAACTGCGAAGAGGAGATATTGAGAGTTTTTTAAAGTATAGAAAAGTTTTGGCAAGATTTGGTCAAAAGTTTCCAAGGTCTTAGCGCGAGGAAAGTGGTCGTCAATCTTTTTTCTTTTTTACGGCGCCATTGGTTGTTCTATCCTTGATGCCTCAACCGCGAAGCCATAAACCATAGAACCTCACGCGAAGTTGCGAGGCGTGATGGCAAATTCGTATTTTTCGCGAATGAGGTTATTTTTAGTTTTTTTCAGTTTGTGGATTCGGAGATATTCATCGACGACGTGGGGATAAACATGTCCGAATGGCCGATGACGCTAGCCAAGATGTGGAAGATCTTATGACGTAGTTGCTATACGAGGGCGGTATAAAATTGAAGATCCGGTTTCTATTTTCGATTATCAAAATACAAAACCATCATAAAATTGAGAAAATATTTGTTCACGAATTCGCATCAAGGCTCAGACCTGTAGAAATTCATTGCACGCGGCAGCAAATTCTCTTTCCGATTTGAAATTTTTGGTTTCTTCCCCAGCACGTTTCTCCAGAAACAATCGTTGTTCTTTGCGTTCGTATTCGCACCTGGAAACACACCAATGTGTGCTCAAGCAAAAGGAAAATACACAGAGCTCGAAGGATCGCATGTGTTGAAAGATACTTTGCGAGCCTCGATCAGAGCCAGTCGTAATAAATTCGTTGCACAAACCGTGGTTCCAACGTTCTTACAATATTTTCATAAATGAAAATGATTTGGGTCCTATAAATCGGTAGAAAGTTTTCCACCGATTTTCATCGTTCAAGATTCGTTTATTCTCTGCCGTTTTCTATAAATGACCGGGGACACGATTTGCTGTTTTTATTTGTACGATCGAGATTAATAAAGTTTCTTTATAACAAAATCATTAATGGTTAGGATCTAAAACCAAGAATCGGAAGGAAAAAATGATGTTTACACAACTGCGATCTTCATGACAAGGAAATTGTGTTCTCACGACTTCTTATCGTGTCGCCTAACCGTGATTACAGTTACCACTTCGCCGGAAGCTCGCGTTATCCGCAGCTTCCGTTGTGATTCATTTTTATTTCTTATTCCATTTTTAGTCAGCAAAAGACGACTATTTCCGGGTATTTCGAGAGAAAAATTTGTTACCGACTCAATTCAGTACAATATCCATGTCGGACTTGAAAAACATCTTTTTTTTCGAAATATAAACTAATTGCGAGGATCCAACGATTGAAAAATTGTTGGAAATTACCATCGACGTTTTTTTTTCCACAAAAATCGACTCAGCTGTCTTGACGAACACGTTATACCTTCCCTGGATGTCTGAATGGCAACGAACGAACAAAAAAACACAAGCGACACAAATGTGTAGAAAATTTGAAGGAATTCAAACAAATTGGTAAGGCAACGAACTCAGAACTGAACGGTACGATACTGGATCACATGGCTCGAACGATTTGACTTGTAAATGATTTATCTGTCAATTAGGGCACCGCGAATAAAAGAACCATCCAACTACTGCGATTGGTGTCATTTTTTTTCCAGCAGATACACACGAATACCTCAGCAACTATACGTAATCGAGACTCGCACTGCCAACTGAACATCCGGGTATGCCTACACGCAGAACTCCTGCCCACGTAAAAATCCCATGATCCTAGACCATCGACGCCATACACGAAATATTTCGTTTACCAAAAACTGGCAATGCTTTGATACGAAACAGTAAAAACTAACGATATGATTTTCGGGGGAGAAAAACCTAATTTATGAGACTGATTTCCATTTTTTTCTTAACTCACCGTAAAATCGCCAACATTTGTCCATTGCGCTGGGACGATTAATTATTGCAGTGATGTTTTGTTACTCACCTGAAATGAGAAAACAAAAACATAATAAATTCCTCATTCTCATGGATATTTATGATTTTACAATTTTTCGAAAAACAAAGCAAATAACAAAGCAAAAATTAGGAAATAATGGAAATTCCAATTAAATTCGATGTTCATGTGATGTGTGCGTGTTATCTGGGCGATTTTGTGTCTTCACTGTTTACGAACTTGTCTGTAAAGGTTAAAAAATCATTAGTCGAGCAGAGTTTTGTCAGCTCGCGGGAACAAAAGACTAAGAAGAAAAAAACCGATTTTTCGTTGAAATGTAAAGGGACGCGAGAAGGACTGCAACGGTGCGTGCAGACCTTCAATGTCCTCGGCATCAGTGTCGCTCTGCTGCTTACCATTTCAAAGCTTTCGGGGCTACAGGAGGCGGGGTGGGGATAGGAAAGTGTAAAGCTGTGAAATTGACGAGCGTCTCAAGTGGTGTCTGGTACACTCAAAGTCAGGTTGATGGCATTTGACGATTTTTTTTCTCGCACGAGAGTTTACTCCCAAATCTTGTGACCCCAGCGTTCTTAGAATTTTTCAAAAAATCTCAAAATATATTCCATCGAAATAAAATACATTGTATTTCGTTCGAATATTTATAGAAAAATCTGCTCTAGATTCTTAGTAAAAATGATGTGAGCAGAAGCTTTTTTTCGAACATTTCTTTGAGAAGGTTTTTTTATGCAATAATTTTTCGATATTTAAAATTTTTGCTTTAATTTTTTAAGGCAAAAATAATTTCAACCCTTTTTTTTCATTATTTATTTCGTCCTTGCGTTAGAAGTGATGAGAAAGTTATCGACGAACTTCTCCAAGCGATCAATCGATTGCTCACGTTACGCTTCAAAGGGGAAAAGCAGATATGTGTTTCTCTCCGAATCGACCGACTCGATCGTGTCGAAAAACGATGAAGAGCCTTTACTTGGGTTCTTACCAACGGCGAGACCGATAGATCGCCTGAAAGGAAATACAGTGCGTACCTCGGCTGGTAAAAAGGGTAGACAGAAATGGCCGGTATTCCCTGCCACCGATAATCGTCGGTAAAGTAGTTTTCGCATAAAAAAACACTATCACAGGAATAAACGATCGGAAAGTCACGGGCAAATTTTTTTCACTCAATTTTCATAGTCCATAAGACCCTACGCGTTACAGTAATTCATCAGTGGCTCGGTCGATAAATATCTCACTAAATGTCTCACTGGGAGTAACTCACTGGTAACTCTTTACCTTCTCTCGAAATATCAAGCATGCCGAGAAAAACGTTTTAGCTTTCCTCCTCGAGCGTTTGATAAATCGCCTCAATGACAAACATCGACTTTCTGGTCACTGTGCAGTTACGGTGGTACGAGCAGTCACCGTGAAAAGGAAAATTGTGAAAAAATACTCGAAACTGGCAATTATTCATTGAGTTTTTGTTTATCACGTTCTTTTTTGCTTTTCTTTGAAAAGAATCAGATAGGATTGCACATTTTCAATGGCCTGAGATCGAATTCGAGAATTCATTTTCCAAGTTTTCCAATTGTTACCGAACGATATTTCTGAGAAACCACGTTCACCTGTTTTCTTATTACATTCGCAGTATACGTTTACCGTTCACTCATCAATGCCATGATAATTATCGATTCGAAATCCTGCTCTCGTATGATCGACTTTGCTAACTATACACGAAGCTTCTGTTCGTCGTTATGAATATCCATCCGACGAAACGGAAGTCCCCAACGGACTCACACCATCGGCGCAACCGATCCCGTTCTTCAAACACGTCGATGATTGACAATCTTTCAAATTATGGTATTCGTCAAGGGAAACATTTGATTTTTTGATTTTATTTTTCTTTTTTATCAAGCTGACACGTAATTATTAAAAACTTGAAAGAAACTTTTTTTCTCTCTTTTAGTTTCAATAAATGCGCACCGAGTAAAGGAGTAAGTGGGGACTCGAATTTCGGAAACTGGTTATTGTGACGAAAATTTTATTTGACCGTCGATATGGAACTCGCAATCCCCGACATTAATTAGCTAAAGCTTTACTTAAGGAATTGAAAAATATTTGTTTATTTTCAAATGGCTGAGAAAAAATGTTGGAAAACCTTGAAAATCACGTTCTTCAGCAGACCAGTTGCTAGAGGGCCATTACACTTTTCAAATTATGTTCAAGACTGGTAGGCACTTTCGATTTCGAGCAAGAAACCCGAGTCGGAAGTTGGATCGAACGAAATGATAGATCGCAAAAACAAGACAAGTCGATTTCTCGTCAACTATTTCACATTCGTCCGGATTTCCACGAGCATCGACCGCGATTGAAGTGAAATAGAAAAAAAACGACACTCAGAGCTAGTCTTTTACGGGCATCAGAATTTGCACTATTTCAGGGAGAGTGGATTAAGTGAAAAGAGAACTCTGCAAGACTATTGGATTGATCGATCGATCCATACGCGGTACGTAAAGTTGTAAAAAATTTGATTACTTTTATCGATCATCGTCAGAGTATTAATCGACATGAAGACGTTTGCTGCTGATCAAGAATCACGACTAATGATTAAATCCTAATGAGGACTATAAATTGTATGTTTGGTCACTGATCCAACTAGAGGTCGTAATTACTTGGCATAATTTCGACCAACTGAGTTTCAATCCGTCGAGTGCGTAGATCCTATGAGTGCATATTGGGTCAATCTGACCCAAGGCGTTTTTCAGATCGTTGGATTGCGGAAAATATGCAGTTTTTGTCTTTTTTTTTCGTAGCGACGTTTTTTTGTAGTAATTTTTCCATATTCTATGGCTCTAGACTTGTGCCAAAGAATGACGGGAAATTGTTGGGGTCAGAACGACCCGGTATGCACTCGAAGGGGTACTCAGTTCACGGGAAAGCCTTATTACTTATAGGAAAGTCGTTAATTCATCAGTAACGTTTATTCGATTCGAATTACTATTTTTTTTTCTTTTTTCAACAAATTTTTTCCGTGAAATGCAAAATGACGATGTTTTTTCCTTTGGAAAAATCAATCAATGTCGCAGTGAAAACTGAAAAAGGAGGTTAAATTGTGATTTCCATGATCTTGATGGGTTTATATATATTGACTGATTCACTGGCCCAGAAGAAATTGACCTTGAACCTTTGAAAAGAGTTTCTTCGATTTCATCGGCTCGAAATTACGAATACGGAATGCATCCGACCTGAATTGGGTCTTGTACGCTGAGCACGTGCTAGAGTTGACGTCTCGGACTTTGCGGGAGAACGAACGACATAAATGCAATTTACAAGGACATTGTAAGTAAATTCTTACGACAGTACGAGAAGGCAATTGAACGAAACGAAGAAAAGTGTTCTATCAGAAAAATTTCTCTTCGCACGTCAATGTCTGATTCGCCATTTCTGGACAGACTTCGTGTCCGCGTAACAGAAAGAGACTCATTTTTTACTGTCTCGGACTGATCCGTGTGGGCAATGGAAAATTCTTCAGTTCAGAACGAGAAACCAACTGCGAATTATTGGCAATTTGTAGTTTTTAACCGAAAAGGAGGTCGTTGTGTCGAAAAAAAAAAAAAATTGAACCGCAAAATGTTCCGGAAGAACAAAAAGCTGTCGACGATTTTATGAAATTAAATCGCAAATTCGGTGATCGGATCGAATCGGATTAACCCGCATCCTAAAATTAAGCGATTTCTCTGTTTCACAAGGCAATTTATGCTGCAACGAAGGGCAATGCTGTGATTGTAATGAACATTTTCAAAAAGACACCTAGAAATGAATTCTTCGAGGAGAAAACGTTTTGCTGCACGTTGACTTTGCGCTTTTCATTTGCCCCGAGAAAACGAAGACAAAAGCGTAAATTTTACGCTTTCTTCTGTGTCATAGTGTTCAAGACTCTATCCTGTGGAAACACTCGGATCTGTTGTTGCGAGTGTGTAGTTGTCTAAACGAAAATACATAGAAGAAAAAAATGAATCAGTCTCCTGAATTTGCTTCATTTGATCGCCGTAACTAAACGATAACGAGAATCTTTCTGTTGAGCTTTCGAGCTGTGTGATGAGATTTACATCGTCCAACCTATTTTATCGCAATTTTCAATTATCAAGCCGAAATTTCATGAATAAATACCAGGTTCTCCGATTCAGTCTCGTATGGAAAAAAATACAAAAAGTGATTGATTGCTCTGCACGAATACGAAGTTTGAACAAATCCTCAAAATTCGTGAATTTTCACATGAAAAACTGAATTTTCTTTTTAACGACGATAAATATATCGGAATGGCATTTATTCTGCGATCTCAAATACACTCGGAAATATTTAGTCGATGTTTTTAAAAAGCGACACGAAAGTCACAAAATTTTCAATTCAACCTTATGGTAGGAAAAAATTATGTACCTCAGAAAGTTAACCGATATTTTCCCTCACAGACAAAAGTTTCCCGTGCTTTATTCATTGGCAACACTGTAATTCACAAACATTCCATCCATTTATACAATAATCCAAATTCGATCGACTAAGAATGGCATTGTGTTTGACCCACAAAATGTTTTAATCATCAGATCCCGTACAACGTGCATAAAAAAGGAGCATGAAATTACGAATCCTCGAGAAATTGTTTCAAAACAGTTATGAAAGCCGTAAAAGCCTCAATTGTGATATTCTTACGTAAATTTCTATTTCCCTACGAATTCCAGTGACCGGAGATTGCCGAGAACCAAGAGAGTAAAAAAAATAAAATAAAAAAAATAAACCTCTGGGCAGACGCAATTTTTTTTTCTTATCGTTACACTCTATAATTTAGCATCTACTGCGAATCACTTATTACAATTTTCATAAAATCTTATGAATTTCTTTATCCCGTGAGATCGTTAAGAAAGACTTTTCGTTGCATATACGAGCTCGAATGGTCAGTTGCTCGAAATGTAAGCCCGCAGAAGAAACATTACGACAGGAGATGCTTTCATTTATTTCTTTCTCATATGTTTAGCGAGAGAAAAGTATAAAAAGGAAGCAGACGCAAAAGTATGGTATTTTGAATGATAAACAAGAAGCCGCGAACTGGGATAGAAGATAAAAACGAGTTGGAACATTGTAAAAGCATGAGTAGAGATTGCGAGCGTAAGTCTATGTCGGTAAGATGAATAACGGATCGCGTCAAAGCGTAAACGCGTAAACCTACTTCCTCGCGTGTTGTGGAAGTCAAGAAGCCGGCGGTCTCTGTCGCGCGGTCTTTCTTCCTTTCTCGTGTAAACACTCACACGTCGATAGACAAGTAGCAACAAATCAGCGTGTCATACTCGCAACGCGACCGATACCGAGTAAAATGCAGCTGAGAGTAGAAAACTGTGCGACCGTAACCCAGAAATGGCAGGATGCTGTGCTGGACCAACGCTGGACCTCTATGGGTTAGTTCTGAGAAACGATAGATTGCCGGATATTCTCATTTATCGCCGCTATTCAGATTTCATTCCCACGAACACTTTTCGTATTCCGGAAAGAAGATCCTCGATCAACAGGGACTAGAAGAAAATGAACGTTTAAGTTTTGTCACTCAAGCGAGAAAAACTTACTTTTTCATCGGCCACACTATCAATCATTCTTAAGGAGCTTGACTACATACGACAATATTATAAGAATTTAATATAATTTGGTGATTTTGTTCTTTAGCATCAAATACGATGACACTCATTTTTTTTCTATTTTTTGTCTACACAGTTGTCGAATAATTTGAGATGACAAAATGTAAAAGATATCCCTATGTATGTATCTGAATCCTAATGATACTGAAGTTTGCATCGTTGGAAAAAGACGAAAAATTTCGTTTTTTAATCATCATTTTGATTATTTATCTACTTGTTTCATTTTTTTAAAGTAAATTCAACTCTCGGATGGCAAAAGAGTCTGCGCCACTATATTTGACAAATATGTCCCGAAAATTTCGCACTCTGCTGAAAGAAATAATGAGTTTTCGTTGATTTGCAACGATGCGAATATCAAAATCGTTGAATCCTATGCTTATAGATGAAAAATCTAGTGTTCAATAACTCGAAAACTATGTGGGTGAAAAATCTTAAATATTTTGTATGTTCATATTTAATACTAAAGAGTATGCTCACGAAATTTCATCAAATTCTAATAGTTTCTATTTTTTCTATGCTATTATCATAGCAACATCGTTGTGTGTAGCTACCCTGCTCGAAATTTGTCCCTCTATTTAAATAGAGAGCCACTTAGCCGCTGGAAACCGAAGATTTTTCTGCAGCATTCGAAAATTGAGGATTTGATTTGATGTGAAAACGATCGATGTGTGTGATCGATAGTCCTGAACGCGATCGATGTCTGTTCTTTTTTTTAGTTCCTATACGAGGTCGAAATTGCGAAGAGATATCGAATAAATTAGACCCTGGGTAGAAGTTGATGTGTGTGTGTGTGTGTGGTCGTATAATGAGGTTATTAGCTTATCGGCAACCCACTTTATTAGAAGACTAACCGGACCAACGATCGAGTAGCGCATGAACTTAAAGGATTTATTTCCAGTTTGGGAGCTCGGCGCGATCTCTACCGTTGATAATCTCAAATCTGGGTGTGGTTGAAAGAAATGCTTGACGGTCTCAGGATTCAATTGCCGATAGCCAAATTAGTCCACGTTGCAAGTTCGTTACCCACTGACAGCCTTGACCCGCATAATTATCGATTGTAAAATTACAAATGACTTTTACTTCTGTTTCTGAGGACTTGTCGGGAGCCTGATTAATCGGGCAAGAGAGGTGTGGACGTTTGATCAATCCATGAGAGAAGAATAAACGTGATAAGACGTGGGAGTGTGCGACTTTTATGGATCATCTTTCGTGTAGGTGTCTACGAGAGGATGAGCAATTGCCATTGTTTACCGTGACAATTGTGAAAGATTAGGGACCATGTCGATATTACATTTTCCATGTGTTTTTCGTTTGCATTGATGCACGACGCTGACGCAGTTCAAACTGTAGAGAGCCTTGCAGAGGCAACGCCCGAACTCTCTTTGAGCACAGTGTGGGTTGACACAAACGCTTGCATACAATACATTTGCGTTACCTCATCGAATTGACAAGAATAGAAAAAAATGACAAGGACATGCGGAGGAAAATGGGGTCAAAACGAGGCTTATGAAAATCGAACTCAACAGTATTTTATTTGATGAACGAAAACCAAGATCACGATTAACCGAATGAGCCATCAGTCAAGAAAAATATTTCGAAAAATTCGGTCATTTCCTCTTTTTTTTATGCACTACCATTGACCTTGACAGCTTCGAGTTTTTCTTATGTTTCCCGAACATTTAGATTATTCACAAAGTCAACAATTGCTACAGCCCTGGGCCTGCTTTATTAGATCAAATTCGGTTTGATCCCTGAATCGTTTTGAAAAACGACACCTGCTATGAGTACCTGAAACCTCGACCCCAAAGGACTTCGGTCAAACCCGCATGTTAACGATAAGACCAAGATTAAACGAATCATCAGCACAGGACAAATTATACGGGAGGTATCTGATTATTCAGGCTAGGTTGACTGACCCGTGACGTAGCAACGTTCCGGGAGGAATTTTGATCGAATTTGGACAGATTTGTACCAGCAGAAATATACGCGAAAAATGTTGTCCGGATTCTCGAAGAAAAACTCAAGATCATGATGTTTTTTTTTCAATAACTAACTCAACGCAAAGTTCGCAAAGCCAACAGAGAGGGGAGAGAGACTTGACAAGGGACGACAGTCCGTATTGCTGATTGAAAATTTATTCCAAATAATAACAAAACGTTTCTCCGAGTCCGTTGAGATTCATTGAAGCTTTTTCCATTAAGAATCGATGATGGACGAGATTTCAGTCGTAATAACAAACCGGTTGACGAATTTTTATAGACTTTCTACGCAGAGCCCTCGCGAGGATTCCATCTCAATGACTATGACTGATACAGTTCCATGATTGTTTTTTTGTCTCCGCACACACCTACATTTTATTCGTTTAATCTGATCCGTTTGGTGTGCCTGATGAGTCAAATCCGAGATTTTTCAAGCCAGGCTTCATGGACTGTAAAAATCTACCAAGCGCGATTTATAAATCGAATCGTCGTGCTCATAGGTTTATTTTCTTTCAATGTCGTCTCGATCTGCTGGTATCACATTTTTTTTCGTGACACATGAAGATTATTGAATATTTTGGGGAATTGATATTCGTAATTGTATCGAGTTGCTCCTGCACGCTTCGATCTTTTCACAAAGTGTATGTTTTTATTGTGAATATCGAAAATCGAATTTTTCCGATTTTTCTATCCATGGGAAGTTTCGAAACGAATTTTTTCGAAATGACTTCATGATATTTTCCAAACGATCGAAAATGTAGCCTGGCATTCGCTGTAAGACGAATGTGAATTCGATATATTTGCACTGCTTATTACAGCGCCATAGACGTTGCGTAAATTCGAACATTCTGCGGTCACGGAAGTCTCCCTTTATTCGTTGTCGGCGCGTAACGAGTTTCCTCGTAATAACGAGACGAGCAACGGATCGTGGATATAAGTTTCAGTAATATATATTCTCATTCTCATACATTCACATACAGAGATAATGTCCGCACTACGCGATATTGAATGCCGAAGTAATAGCAATAACATATTTGCACTAATGACTCACAACCCTTTTCACGACGATGCGTCACTATGATATCCGGATTTGAGGCCCCATTTACAACAAACCCATTTACGGATAAATCATGTGATTATCAATTTTCAAAATATTTATCCTAGCCTTAATATTTCTCCAATTCTTAGTCACGTTCTGCGACCAGAAACATAAAAAATCACTACAAATAAAAAAAAATAAAAAATCATTGCAAATAAGAAAAATTAAAAATTAAAAATCATTACAAATAAAAAATAATTAAAAATTAAAATATATGTAAGCCCCATTAATTCGTGGTTACGTAGAAATATCGTTTCTCGTTGAAAAAGTCATTTTCTGTCGATGGATAAGTTTCTATTGGATAATTGTAAGATTTGGATTGGGGCTCTAAGTTGCATTGGAAATGAGTGATTTTTTGATCAACCGGATCGGTTTACATTTCATTAGGAATTAACCTCTAATATCAAAACATAAATCACGTGTACAATCGCTCCGAATAATCTCCATTGGATTCTCGCAAATTCAAGGGAGAGAGGGAGAGCGAGAGAAAGGAGAGAGGGAAGCATGGAATTACTGGGAGTAAAAGAAGCGAAAAGTCCAAGACTCGCTTTGGCTCGCGGCCTCGAGCGAAAGAGATTTACAAAAGCGAAAGTATATCTCTGACTTGAGCGAGCTCAGACTCCTTTGAGTTCTCCCGAGATCACTGACTCTCGGAGGACCGTTTTGTTTCCCATCCTCTTTCTCAGTTTCGTTAAGGCACCACCGAGTCTATGCACCGGCACAGCTGTCATTAGTTAGATCCGGTAAAACCTGACCGAATTCGCTTTCCGATCTTGTACCGATCTCTTCCGTATCTACATTCTTTCTCCGACTCAAATTCCCACTCGTATCAACGAATTTACAAAAATCATTCAAACGGAATGAAGTTGTCCCAAATCGCAATTTTCAAGATGAAAACAACATCCTTCGAAATACACAAAAAAAAACATGAAATTTCCGATCGTTTTATGGGGCTGAGGGCAGTTTTCTCGGTTCGAATCCTCGATTTTTTTTCACAACTCGAACGCACATTTTCATCGAGAAGAATCGATGAACCTAAACAATAATTTATTCCGCGATGGTCGTTAGAAAATAATTTTCTACCTGCCATGCTCTTTGGTTGTGCATGAAAAGTTTTCGAAATTTCCTCATGGTACATACGGGAAACCGTTGAGTACCGCGAGATTTGATCATCCGTCTCAGAGGATTGCAGACGAAATTTCTCAATCGTTATAGCCATAAAAAAATTCGATCGTTCAATATCTGACGCTACGTACGTGACATTAAAAAAATTTCTATAAATTAGCGTTATTCTCGATAAGAGAAATAGTATTAAAAACAGATAATCATTATGCCTGTCAGTATGAATAATCGCATGGATATTCAAGCCAAAGAGACTGGAGGTTCTCGTGAGTACGTGCGAGTCACAATATTCGGTTGACATTTCATTTTGCAAGTTAAACAAGATAGCGCGCACGAGTGCATAATGCCAAGCGAGGGTATGCCTGCGCGAAGAAAAGGGAAGATGTTCGGATGCGCAACAATCGTTTCTTCACTTGGCTTGTCTCTTAAACTTTATTCGCAATGGCTTCTCATTTATCCGCCATAAATATATGAATGTATAATAATATCTTGCTATAGTCGTACGTATAATTGTACTTGAATGAGCAACGTATCTCGTAATAGAAGGGTCCAATTGGATACACGATGAAAAGACGTTCGAGTCGCCCTGAAAGGAAAATACACAGAAGAACATCCACAGTTGCATTTAAGACAAAAGTCAGCGCTAGGAAACTCATTCCAGAGCCGCAAATTGCTCGAGTAATTAAGAAAAAACGTTCTGCATAGAAGGAAAAGTTTCTTGTAATTCTCAATGAGCACAATTTTTCAAACGCTCGAAAAAAAAGTCTCGAAAATGTCGAAAAAATAAAATAGCGGAATTCCTGGCAAAGAAATTCGCGTTTTTCCGAAGCGACTACTGAAAACCGCCTCCTGACCCCGGAATGTAAGAGTCTATGGGGTACAAAGGTGACAGAAATTCACCTGTCGTTTCTTTCAGCGAAAGATGTTTGAAAAAAAAAAATGCACGCTACTTGGTAGGTCGTAACGATGTACGTTAGGTATAAATTTCACGTAATCCTTTCGCTTTTCTCCCGAGCAGATGTGAACAGTTGTTAACCGCGAGAATGTGTACATTGAGTTAAATAGAAAAAAAAGCGGCGAAAGTCGAAGAGTGTATTCGCAGAATAAAAAATAAAAGTTGTCGCATAGAGAGATGTGGTCACGTATGAATTTCTCAGCAAAATTTAATAATAGTTTTATGAGGCTGCGAGCTTTCGAGCACGAAATGAATTTTCCTTATTTTAATTTATTTCCTAGTCAAGTGGAGAGTCAATATTATGGCTCTGCGAGAAAAGTCTTAAGATGTAGGAAGCAACAAATGAGCAATATGGAGAATACAGATTGTTCTCAATGTCGTTCTCTCCGAGGAATTTTCAAGAGTGTGTACAGCATTCGATATTTATCCGGTCAAGTCTCCTGTAAGTTATGTATGCCCAAGGCATTTATGGCTCAACTGTACGAGCAGCCTCACATAAACATATATAAATATATATCGAATATAAACTCGTGCTATTAAACGGTTTTGCACACTATGACGACGTATCGATTACAGCAAGTCCTTTCGCTTTCGTTCATGACTCGTTGAGCTCATCTCACCAAGGTAACTTCTCGACCCAATACTTTCTCGAGAAAATTTCCAATTATCTCCAACAAATAAGCCTCATCGATAGGTTAAAATAATGTTAGTATAACCTAAAATGAGAAGAGCTAACGGATTACAATAACGTCGAGTCCGAAAGATGTGATGGAGTGTTTTCGCGCAGAATTACGTTAAAACCTCTCTTCTCGTAATTTCCTCCGCCCGGAAAGACTAAGCGTGTGGAACGTTGCGAAAGAGGAGGTTCTAGTATTTTCCATCATTTTCTGTATATCAGTCGCGACTCACAACTCAAATCCCGGTTTGGCGTTTGTTTACGAGGGATTCAAGTTATTACATCGCCTCTGATTATGAGACCCGTAATCATTTTTTAAGCCGTTCTCTGTATTCACTTTCGCGTTTCCCTATACCCAAGCCCGAACAGTTTCTCGAGAGAAAAAAACACGAGCGTTTTTCTAGTTTATTTACTCCACTGAGGATTTCGTTGTACACGCTTCATGTCGAACTCGTAATTACGAAAGTACGAGCAACTACAAAATCACTTTAAATTATGACGTTGAAGTTTGTAACGTTGCAATCCAACGAATCTGCTTTTCTTCTGTATCAAAGTCTTTTATTCATATTCAAAATTAAACTGCGATTGTTTAACGATGGGTTTTTCGTCCTAGAAAAATTTATGGGCTCGAAAAATTTGTATCATTTCAAAAATTAAATTAATTATTAATTACATTTAATTAAAATCAATTAATTATTAATGAAATATTCAATTGAATTAATTATTAATTGTAATTGATTATTGATAACAATCAATATTATTCGTGGCATTGTAACGTGTTGCAAACTTCAGCATCATCATAAATTACGGTATTTGGAAAACTCGCTCAAAAAAATCTTGAGCCGTTTTAATTAGTATCTAAAATGTGTAATCCTCATAATTCACCTTTACGATACCAACTTTCAGGTTTCGTACACGCTTCGAGTCCGAATTCAGTCACACATGACCCTGCCATGATTTCAGAATTAATTATGTACGGAGACTGACTTACTTCTTCATAAATTAATTGTACAGACTCTGAGAATCGCTGCAGTCCGCATCCCAACGGCCTGAAAGTAAAAGTTAACGTACGACGTCAAAATATCTTGCCTCGCTCATCAACTCTTTCATGCACCACGAGCCGTTTCAATGGTAAACCGCGAGCGCGATCTCAGAGTAGAGATTCAAAGAATAATGAAAAAAAATGAGGAATGCGCTACTTAGGCCACAAAAATTGGACTTTGAGGGCTTAGTACGGCAGGTTGTGGGCGCCACAATCGACAACAAAGTTTTGTCGGTTCCTCTTTTCCTTTTTTGTTGAATCTTTCGATAATATTATGCAAATAAATTATGAAAATGATCTTTCGCGAGGGCGAGGATAGTTTTTTGTTTTTCGAACGAAATATCTGACTGAAAACTAAATTGTACATTCGATACGGAAGAACCAGAATGTAGCGAGTTTATGCGTTCGAAACGCAAAACTCATCGTGTGCCGAAAATGAGCACGTGCAAGAAGAAGCTGTTAAGATAATGACGGTTCTGCACGTTTCCGAATACCATGGAGCGTTTTGCGAGTGAAAAAAAAAAAAAACAGATGATTTCAGTGTGTCTGCCTCGAGCCGAAAAGCAACTTTCTTCGGGTCTTTCGTCGTCCGGGTAAGATCGTCGGGTTCGACGATCTTACGTGCAATCGCTATTTTTCTCGTGATTTTCTTCTCGTCATTGTTGTCGGATTAATGTCTCGGTCTACAGAAACTGAATCAATGTGAAGAACCAAAACGAGTCCCAACCGTCACGAGGGCCACATAAGTCATTGTTTTTCAAACAGTTACTTGGCGTTACTTTTTTTTTTAATTTATTATTTTCTATATTATTTCTAATTTTTTAATTTCTAATTAATTTCTATTGAATGATACGCTGGACGGATTTATGAATAAATTGAAAAATTTTGATTTTTGAATGGAAAGTTTATAGATATGAAGCCGAGTCGTTCACTGGGCGGGTGAGCATAAAGTTTCCTATTTGCCAGCTCGATCTGTTGAATGAATACCGTATGGCATTTAATATGCAAATGCGAACGTAGTATGAATATATGGAAATATTATGTCCATTGTCACGTGGAGATTTATGAAGTACGAAAGCGTGTATTCTATTCTGCACTTTAGCCTCTCGATACTCGACTCGAAATATTTATTATCAACACTATCGAACAGCCTCGTGTCTCGACTTTCGAGTCGGTCTTGTTGCAGGTAAGATGAAGAAACGAAAAAAAAAAATCGAAAATTGTCATTCCTTATAAATTGTCCGCGGTAATAAACAACAAAATCAAAGTATCTGTGAATTGTGCACCATATATTGTTCGGGCCATGCAGTCACACGGTTTTCACGCTCCGTTGAACAGACTACCAATATGAGTCGGGAGCGATCTGTTGGAAACATGAAAAATAGTAAGCCCGGGGACGCGAGTAAGCGAGACAACGAATGAAATCCAGGTCTTGTGATAATTTTTTTAATATCGACAAAAAATGTTTATTATTGCACGGGAAAACTGAAGAAATTCGACAAAACTGATGGATAAAAAACAATGAGGTATGGGTAATTGAAGAAAAAGATTTCGTTGCGTCCGTACGACGAGAATTTTCAACGCGCGACTGAATTGGATACAGCGATAAGCAGAGAACGTAGCATTGAAATATTGGTCCGATGTTTTTTGTGCTGGGACAAGTAAAAAATGTGACGTTCCATGGGGCTGAAGAAAATTGGAAATTGGCCATATGAGTGAGAAAAAGAAAGAATATGATTGAGAGCAAAAGCTTCTGCTGGATAATTCGTTTCTCCGCTCCGTACCGATGCAGGTTCGAGAGTCTCGCCAGCGATTACTTCCTAATAACATACCGGTCGAACAATCGCAAGAACTCGAGGACGTACGGCGGAACGAAAGCAAAAGAAACGGAAGACAACGAGCTCTGGAACGACGAGACCGAAAAATAAAAAACAAGTCAGTTTTCGAGGAGACTCGCAATATCCTTTTGCGCAGCTTTGTTATTCTCCTTTCGACTTATCTTTATTTTTTTCTCGCACGAGTACCACGCAACGGAATCGTGTACAGTGGCGAGCTGAACTCGTATCTCGTGTTTGCATGAATTTGGCTGTTTATAACCTGCTCAAGCCGAAGCTCCGATCATACTTTTCTTACTTTTGTTCTGTTCTGTACATTTGCCGGACGGAAAAATGTTAAAATGCGATATTAATGAAATTGACTTACAAATACATCGTTGCACTCGCCACGAATCAAAGCAGCAGTGCGTTTTACAGATTTCCTTAAGAAACTCGAAGCATATAACACTTGTCTTATTCGAACCCTTTTCTTTACGGTTCGCGTGTGCATTTCGCATAATACGAACATTATTTGACACGGATCCGTGGGCCGTCTCGAGATGGTCTCGAACGATAAAGGGCTGGGAGGGCTTCTTTCAAGGGCAAATTAGGATGCATAGAAAATAATAAAGAGCGGATGTTACTTCTGGTTTAGCACGTGAATCGTTTCCTTTTTGCACGTTCTCCAAGAGAATTCTCGCACGTGCGGAGAGTCTAGTATTAATTAAGAGGGAATTAGCCTGAACATGATTGCTCGAGTGCAAAATTCGACAAGTTGTTTGGATATCCGTTTTTCTTTGCAATTCTGTGCCAAACTGTTTGAGCTCATGACATGTCGGAGTTTGCATCGTTAGAATGCATTAAAATCTTGTTTTTTCTTTAGTAAAGCTCATTATTCAAATGTAATTTTTCTCAGGGTATCAGAAAGATGGAAAGATTCTCTTTTGTCTCTGAAAACTAAATCAGCACGAAAAAATGTCGTCATTCTAAAAATTGAATAAACAACGAATGGAAAATTATTTCTTTTAAAGAAAAGGGAAGAAATTGTATAGTCTTCCCTGAACATTTGAAATTTTTCGAAACGTGGCTATCGTAATGCTCCGAAATTCTTGTTCCAAAAAAAAAAAATTTGTTGAAAAAGATCGATATTTTGTTGGAACGTTCGACTAAACGATTGTGTTGAAAAATTACAAAAATTTTGTCATCCCAGCAAGAAATATTGAAGAAAGTCTCTCCGGGGAGAAATTTTTGTCATCTCAATCGTAAATTTCGTTGATAGTTTCGTTATAAATAAAAAATATTGTCAAAATAACGAATATTTTTTAATTATAGAAAAAATATTTAGTTCACCGTTTTCAACAAAATATCGACGTTTTTTGACATAATTACATTTTCCGTGTTGTGACATTTCTCAGCATCTGGAGGAAAAACTCACCTTGTATCCGTTGAGTTTATTCCGTCGAAGGATGATGGAATTGACGGCAGTTTTGTCGTTCTCATTAGTATCGGGATCGTTTTTAACTCTGACGATTTTGGGTGATCTGCCACTTTGATCCTTACGCCCACTTTTGCGGATAGCACTATCGCGAGTAGATCTTCTACAGGCGGCACTCGTGCTTCGGGTTAAGGAAAGACGTTCCCGATCGAATCTTTGAAATCGCGAAGCTGAGGTGGCCGATCTGACGACAGGGTTGTTCGGGATTGGGATCGAACCAGCGATTTTGTCATTGATGGTGTTTTCGCGAATTTCGGAACTCGAAACACTTCGCTCTGACATCTTTTCCTGAAGATTCAGAGCCAGTTCTCGAATCCGAGGCGAAGCGAAGACACTCCTCTGAGGCAATGAGGAAACCCTGAATGGCACTGGAGGCGGCAGTTTGTTAGATTTTATCACATTTTCGTTGTTTTCCTGATTTTTGGAGACACTTTCTTGGTCAGAGGAAAATGCAACGTCATTTTCCTTTCCCGATTCGTTTTTGCTGTCCGTTTCATCTTTAGCTTCCTCGTCGTTGGATTGTTCTCGTTTTCTTGGCGATTTGTTCAAATCGACAGTTTGACTAATTGCCCTGTTGGATTTTTCGATCTCCTGCCGTACTTGGCGTATTTTCTCGTGGGATCGACGCTCTTTTTGAATAACGTTAACCCGAACGGCACCCGGACGTCGAGAGTTGCGTCGCTGCATCAACGACGGTGATAAATCGATCGCATCGACATCGTCCTGTTCGCTTATCTCCTCTTGCTCCGGTACGACGTACAATCGAATTTTATACATCTTTGCTCTTTGATTTTCCTTGCCAACTCTTCAATTCCAATTCTATTTATACCTTTGCTCTTTATGGAAACAAATTTATTGCACGCGACACTCCCGACTCACGATTGCAATGCGAGCTCAATATCGTACTACGAGTCGTAATTAACACTAATCACCACGGAGGCCAGCTCCGTACTGCCCAACGAGCATTATTTACCTCAGAAAAACATTCGGTTCTTTGTATTTCCACGTGTCGCTAACCTGCAAGAACGACAGACACGTCAACACTTCGAAAAATCAACTAATCTCAAATCTTCGATCCATTTGGACAAACGAGCATCGACGGCCTCACTAGACTTCATTACCAAAGGACTTGTCATTCGTAGTAAATAAGAACGCATAAAATTGAGGATCAACAACTGAGGGACCGGCAGGAATAACCAAAGAATCTGTTATTTGTCGTTTTGAGATGGACGGACTCGAAAGAAAATAGGAGCGTCAAAGTCGGTCCGAGTATGACTGATTGAAGCGGCAAAAGTTTATGATTCGGTTATGGTTCCGTTTTTTTTTAAATAATTTTTTTTCGGGTCGAATCAAGAAATAGAAGCAACGGCATGACACGTTTGGAATTTGTAGGTTCATTAAATGATCCATTCCTTGGCGTGTCTTCTGTTGTGAGACACGGACACGTAGATTTATTCACAAGTGTGAGTGGGTTCTCCGCATTCCTATTCACGACCAGTTACTCGCTATTCATTACCTTCGTCGCACGTACACACCTCTCTTTCTCTCTGTCTCTCTCACTCTCTGCCTCTCTCCCGATCTTTCTCTAGCTTTGCGGTCTTTATAGTGGTCGAGAGTATAAAGTTACTTAACAGACTGAAAAAAAAATGACCGGGAGTCGATTTCGAAGCAGCTGCAAATGTTAAATACCCGGCGCATGCCACCAACAAATAATAATATTCAGCCAAGACATAATGAAACACTCGACACATATAAACACACGTTACTCTCCAATAATTATTCCGATTTTTATAAACCGCTCATCAAACTGAAATTCACAAGGTAACGAAATATTTATTCGAGCTCTATCCACGAGCAAATATTTTTCAAAACTTTCGGCACTCCAGCATTTTTTTATTACTTTACGATTTTTTATTCCGTTCTATAAAAATTCCACACAATTTTGACGTATATCAACGACGAGGGAAACTCGTGACCGAACGATCAGACTTTTTACGTATTTAACTCGAGCGTTGAGTGACGGAAAGTTGGAGTTTTTACATGAAAAAAATAGATTTTTACATTAAGCAAATTTACCGGCAAAAACCCTGCCCGAAAAATAAATCTACAGGAAATTCACTCCTGGCGAATTTCATTTTTAAGATGCAACTTTTTCAAGCATTCGAGATATCGTGTTTGACGTTTGACGTGATTGACATTTCTACGGATTTATCACTGCATCGTTAATTATGGGAGATCTGAAAGCGGAAGCAATGTTCCGAACGAAAATGAAACCGCTGTTTACTGAGATATACAATGGTTGACAACATGCAAGCAATATAAGCGGGGACAAAGACCAGAAAGACACAATGTGCAGGAAGTAACGGGGGATTTCACTCTCGGTCGCAGAGTTTCGATGAATTCTATGATGAGAGGACGATAAAAACGACACACAGTGCGTAACATCGTGTGCGCGATTTATTTTTTTTTCCCGCTCAAGGTACCGCGTTAATTGCTGAATTTTTTAAAATAAAAACCGTTTTTCTTGCATGATTGGAATTCGAATTATTATCGAGAAGATCATCAGTTGGCATTTACAAAATTCACGAATTTTCGTCTTCGCGATCTAAACGACCGCCAAAAAATCCTGGAGGCTTAAATTTATCATGACACAACAGAAAAGATTCATATTTTCTCTGTTAGGCGGAAAATAAAACTTTGGCTGTCCAGCACATGCTACAAACTAGAGTCCCGGAGGCTCGTATTACGAAACATTGTACAAAGCACGTGTCGAGTTCAAAGTACTGAATTCTCGGGCTAACACAAGGGGCGGGTGTGACTAAATGATGCAACGTTTCTTTCCTCATTTTCCGAAGACTCTTCAACGTTAACGATCACGTAGAACCACTTAGTCACATCGTTTACTTTCTACAAGTGTTACAATTTTTTTTCTCTTTTCTGCTAGAGTCCAAAAATTATCTTAAGAGGTGAAATCGTTCCGAACAAAAAAATCACATTTCCGGACTACGCTCTCAAAAGTAAAAAGTTCCCGAATCTCTACGCACAAGTCCATGAGATATTTTTCAAAAAAAAAAATAGCATCAACCACAAAACCAATCAACTAGAAACGTCCAAACGTCAGTGGCTAATCCACAAGGAACTCCAAGGATAACAGCTCGAGTAAGAGCTGAACAGATCGCGATTAAATTGCTAAGCAAAATAGCAAAGACGAATTGCATTGAGGCGAATGTATTAAAATCACGGAGAGAAAGAACTCTTAACCCAGTTTGATCTGGAATACCAATGGTGTGCCATATATCTTGGTGATAAACTTTCTTATGGCCTACGACGAATGCGTTTCTACCGGAACGACTTTATCAGAGTGATTGTCCAGAAAGAGGGAAAATATATTTCTCGTGGCAAGTACACGACGATAATTACAAGCATTCATAATAGCAAAGTATTAAGGCAGTTGTGTTAATCCACGTGTTCTACTTTCCTCTATTTCTCCTCGTCGTTGGTCTCTTTCTCATTCGTGAAATCTGTTTCTCATTCTTCTGCAGAATTTTCCTTTAACCTTTCTCATCGTTATTAATGCCGAAGCCCGGAAATATTCGATAAATTAAAAATAAGATAAGTGAACGTATGGGACTGAAAATGCAGACTGACTCATTGGAACAACAATTGCAAGAAACAACCGCACGAATCTCCTAATGCAATTGTACGATTTTGCAACAGCAATAAAAGGTGCAAACCACGTACAAAGTCCTTTTTTCTAAAAGGTCGAAATATTTCCATTCAATCGAAAAATTATTCGAAAAGTTAACCAGCTCAATCCATATCTCGTTGAAATCATTCTGTTGCGAGATAATTAGTGGCTTCGATTTTTTCTTGTTGGACGTCGGAATGATTCAGCGAGTAAAATCGAATCATAAAAATCTCGTAATCAAGTGAATCATTACAGTAAAATGATTTTTTGCGAACAACTGCTACTATTTACTTGTTGACGCGCTTAAGTTGTTCCAACGAAATCTTTATTCGAATGTTAATTATCTAATTAACTCTTCGAGTGCATACTGCGTCGTTTGGACCCCGATAATTATCTGTCACCGATTTATTCTTTCGCTTTTAATGGCTTTTAATCGTCCTGACGTTTGATTTTCGTTTTCGTAAAAAAAAATAATGCATA
Organism: Campopleginae sp. 14b; assembly: GCA_030522525.1. NCBI lineage: Eukaryota > Metazoa > Arthropoda > Insecta > Hymenoptera > Ichneumonidae > Campopleginae sp. 14b. Next base: position 159,419 of record JAPYYS010000202.1, read on the forward strand.
TTTGCCGGAATACTAAAATTTGAAAAACGCCCCGGGTCAGATTGACCCAATATGGTCTTATAGGAGGTGTGCACTCGAAGAGTTTGACGGCAATACATTTTATCGTACCCGACAAACATTTTCTCGGACGGATTGAACCAAAAAATTTTATGTGTCGAAAGAAACACTGCAAGAATCTGAGTGTTTTTTCATCATTGAGATAATTTGTTGAAAACAATGATCAATTCATCAGAATATGAAAGAAAAACCGACAATTGTTGTTAAATTTTTTTTCAAATAAATATTTACAAAACTAACGGAAACAATGGACATAAAAATAATAATAAATAATGTAAGGCGTACATTAGCGATAGGTCTATTCGAGGATAACGGGTCACGGTTCGTTTGCGATCGAACTCGTGCGGATCTAGGCCGTTCGCCTCTAATGAAAAAAAAAAAAAAAAAAAAAAAAAAAAAAAAAAAAAACAATCAAAAAATTCCTCCAATTCCACACAACCATCGACGTTATCGATCTCGTGTCGTGTTAATCGAATTCTTCTATCCCGTTCAAGAATTTTGCTTCGCTGTAAAAACAATAACAATAAAAATGCTATTAAGCTGACTAGCGTTCGGAATTGGTTTCGTAAAAAGATACAAACGTACATCTTATTTTATTACTTTCATCCAAACATAATAATGTATTGTGGAAGTAAATAACGGTGGCACGAGGAAAATAATAATTGAGCACTTGCAGTCATTCGCTAAACATCGTTATCAGTGTGACGGTAATTTTGAGACACACGTACAACACAAATATTTACGACAGTTTCTATAAATATTCGACATCGAAAAGCAGCCGGAAAATCATATAAATCTGACTGATCGGGAAATGAATAAAATATTTTTCTTTCAAATTATCATCGAATGGAATTAGCTGGTTGGAAAACGCCCGAGGGAATGTATTTAATTTTTCAGGCTCCTACAAATGTCTTCACATTTTCTCTCCTGACTGCGCGAGTTTTTTCTACGCCTTCAATTTCGTGCTACGAACCTTTGTGTTCATTCAAAACAACCCCCCATGTGTAGAACATGTAGCCATTTGTTTTGATGGTTCGGCGAGATAAAAAGCTTAGAAATTTGACCGAAAGATGTGTCGAACGTGACAAAGTCATTTGTTGTTTTGTCGATATTTGGAGAGTGGAACGAGGGGCTGAAGAATGTAAATAGGAAAATTGAAGCTTCTGTATCTTTATCGTAGAGTTAGTCATTAGTTTTTGTTTTCCCAACGATTCGTAAATGAATGTTTGTCATTTTTTTCCTTATAATTTTCTTTGCAAAATGGCCATTTATTTTTCTCTCGGTTTACCGGACAACTCTTTGTTGTTCATTAAACTCATGCTCTCGTTCTTTTCATCTAACCGCGCCACGTTGAAACGTCAAAACGAAAAATCCAAGTAGAGACAATGGAATCCACGCGTGTCTTTTCGTACCCACGCTCGAGTTTACGAATCATAGAGAGGCGTTCATGTGGGGACATCATTGTGTTCGGTTACACAGCAAACGTGCACCATTGTGAGCTCGATCCTCGAAACGTCGACCTTTTTTTTCGCTTCTACTTTCTAGGTTGTGTTTTTTCCTTCCACCCTGAAGAGTCTGTCGCAAAATTTTATTTAACGTCGTTACTCAACGTCGCATAATTAATTTTTTCAACAACCAAGTATGTGGAAACTGGACCGAGACAAATTTCACTTCAAATCCAAGGAATTGAGAGAAAAAAGAAAAAGAAAAAATAACGTCTTCTCGCGCGAAGTGATGAAGTGCGACGTCCATGTAATGACCGATACAATTACTGTACTTTTCAGGTCGTGCTAGATTCGCTTTTTCCAGTGAAAAGAATGGGCAGTAACGAAATTTTTTCATTCAATTTTGGCCTCGGATTTTTATTATTCCCTTCGAGTACATACTGGGTCATTCTGACCTCAATAATATTCTGTCAGCGAATGTTTGCCATTATGGCAAAAGATGTTTCCGTTTCATCAAAACATTATTTAAGGGCCATAAAATGTGAATAGCTTACTACAAAAAGTCCCTAAAGAAATCGAAACGCCTATTTATCGGAATACAACGGTTCGAAACGGGTCAAATTGACCCAATGTGCACTTATAGGATGTGTGTATGCGAAGGGTTAATTAAACTTACGTTACCTGCTCACAATCTTGTAAATAAAGTGTAACTATCGTCACTTTCTCCCCTTGATGCATTGCAAGCATTTTAATCCTCTTAGCAGTTTTTTTTTTCTTCTTTAGGCCTATGAAGACTTGAACATGACGTTTTGGGCTTTGAGCGTCTCCGCGTCTGCAAATCTCGACTGAAAAAGTATTGCACAATGGAAAGTTTTAAAAAAGATGCTAAAACTCGGCCGAGACTAATAACGAATTCAAGAGCAGGCGCTCTTCTTCGACCGTATTGTCTGGATCTTATTTAGTGAGGTGTTGACACGGAGTGAAAAAAAGTTGACCGTGACAATCCTCGACGACGAATAAGTGTCAAGGTCGAACGTATGGCACCTGATTACTTTTTATCTAACGTAATGGATTCTTTGTCATTCCTCCGGAAACGTTGACGTGTTGATTTTGAGTCGGAGAATTTGAAATTGATATTTTTTTTGTTCGAAACTCGTTGCTTTCTGTGATACAGGTCTTGTTACTGCATTTTTTCATGAGTCTTCGATGTTCCGTAATGAATTGAGATCGAATTTGGCGTTAAGAACACGAATCCATCGTCTCGAACTTGAGATCAACAAAACGATCTCTGAACAGCAGTAAATGTGTTATGAAAGTGATGAAATGAATTGATGCTCGGTATCCGAGAACCGTGCGACTAATACGTACGTGAGAGAGCACGTGGCAAGGCCTCGGTGAATTCAAACCGGGCGTGACAAACATTCCACTCTCATAAGTCGGTCGGCAAACGCCTATATGAATTGAATAATGAATTTATCGATGCAAGATCTCCATTTTGCATACAGCTATCCTGGACGTTGTGACAACAATCCGCTCGTCTTGTTTGTAAATAAATCCTGTCTCAATTTTCGTAAACTTCCTGCAACCGGAATATTTCACAGAGACACGACGAATTGACTTGAATTTTAAGGAAAATGGAGCGTTCCGTTGAACTCGAGATTTTTGTTTTTCATCGGACAAATATCTTGCGCACCTAAACCCTTGATGCTTTCCCACGACGAGATTAAGAACTCGAGGATTTTTGACTGAGAAGTATCGACATTTTTTTTCTGGAGAACGTCGACCGGAAGCTCAGTAAACGAAATTTTTCTTCTCACGTATCCAAATGAGGTGATTAACGAACGGTAATTTAGAACATTAGACATGCTTGGAAAATTGGAACTTCATCGTGTAGAACGAACAACTAGTTATGCGAACATTTGAGGTTCTGGCAAAAATGGGCATCGCAGAGACATCTTTGGCAACAGTCGTGCGTAACAGCTCATGCTTTTGGTGAACCGAACTCCAAACCTAACTAGTAGGTATCGCCATTGTAGCACATCAGAAACAATGGCAATGAAACATTTGAATTAATCGTCTTTCATCGTTTTTGTTCGCTTTCTCTTAAAATTTAAAATTAATCGTCAATTTCGAGTTTTCGCTGTCGATAGATAAAACACGAGGATGACCGCTGCGAAGATTTGGCAGGTCACCGGCATAATTTTGTTGATTTGTAACGGATCAATAAGCCCAGAAGAAATGAGGAATGGAAAACATGAGATTACGAAAGAGAGCTGGAGGTAATTTGCCGTATTTCGGGTCATTTTTGCAATGCAGAGAATACGTTTCAGTCGGACGGTAGTAAAATTTCTTTGTAAAAACTGAATAATTGCCAAGGAATCAGGATTTCCTTCAGGGCTTATTCCTCAACGATTATTTTTCAGTTTTCATCCTCTTCGTTCTCGACCCCGTTTAACTTGGGCTCTTTTTGTACCAGCAACTCTTCGGTCACTCTAATTGAATTTCCGAAGCCCCGATTCGGCTCGATTTACATGGCTCAGCTCAACGCGAGCTTGTCACCGAGAAAAAAAACATAAGGGATACCATAGAATCGCCTCACACAAACTGCGACGATATGATTTATTGATCCTGACAACTATTGGCTCTACTCTATTTTTCAATGATTTACTGATCTCATTCACGTCTAATATAATTGTTCAAAATCAAGCTTTCTCAAAATATTTTTTTAATTATATTTTTGTTTTTTTTTTCTGATATTTTGGCAAAATTTGGAATTTTTGGTATTTAGCGATAGAAATGAATAACCATCGATGAATTTTTCAAATTGTACTATTTGATTGTATCCACAATTTGAGAAAAATTAATGTTTTTTTTTTCACATGGACGAAAATTCGCAAAGAAACGCACTTTTTATTTTTTTTAATTTTTTTTTGACGTCTCAACCAGAATTAGTTGAGGCAGTCTGGACGACTAGTCGTGTTACTTTCCCCAAAATAAAAGATACGCAAAGTATCTAACGGCACGAAGGATAATGATCGAAACAATCTGTTTCCTTGCTGTAATCCCTGTTTTGTTTTTATCTGACTTCTAATGGCACTCATTTACAAAATTGCTGATTTACAAAACAGCGCAACAATTTCCGTACTCAATTCCAGTTTTTTGTGACTTTCTCTACAAAGCACGAATTAGGAAGCCTGAGTGAAGAAAATATGCCCCGAGACTATATTATAATGTCCCAGAAGCTAGGTCACCATTTTAATCTCTTTTTATTTTTTTGCCAAGCATACAGAAGCCCTGAATGAAAAAATGTTGTTTACATATTCGTTATCACGTACACGTTCATTACGGGCACGATATGTGCTGCAATCAGGAGAGAGGAAATCTGGGATTAAGAACACGTCACCGTCATTGTACTACTTTTATAATTACGGTCCAACTTGTGAAAAACCTCATTTTTCAAATAATATCATTATCACGTTAAGGAGCGAAATGTGAGAGAAAAAGAGAGAGAGAGAGAGAGAGAGAAGCTCGAGCATCACGAGAAAAACCTGAATCGGGTGATAAACGCTTTATTATTTTTTTTATTTTTATTAGATTCCTAATTCTTGGTGTTTCGAATCGATTTCTGAAAAGATCGAATTATTTCTTCCGACTTATGTGTTTATCTCGAGACACAACAGTGTGTTTACGTCATCACGAAACCGTGTGATCGAATTCTTGAGAGAGAACCTCGAAAAAATTTGAGTCAACGAATTCGTTGATGCTTTTGACAGACGAAACAAGAGACCACTGAAATTAGTGGCCGTTCCTGTCTGATGCACATCATCGTCATCGCATCACTTTATCTTTCCAAAACAGGTTGTCTGGATCAAGGTTATACATGTTACGTTTTTTTCAGACGATATTCGAGCAACGAAACCGCACAGCTAGTTCAAGACGATATACAAACGAACGATCTGTCTGAGACTTTCGAAATTCTACGTGAAAATTCTCATCGATTCGTGAGAATGAAATTCCTCATCCATAAGAACGAATGCTGCTTTTCGAAAATACATTTCTATAAATAATTCGTCAATTTGACTCTTTTTGATGACTTTAGTAAAAAGTTCATAATAAAAAAATAAACAACATTATTTTATAAAAAACTTCGATCTCGATTTATCAATATTTCCATGTAAATGAATTTCCATCCCATAGCATTGCAACCGTGATTATTTTTGAAAATTTGATATGATCGATGATAATGAATATTATTGACTGCGTCGCCTACGATAACTTTTCCGCGAATGTTCATTCAATATTTCTGTTTTTTTATATTTTTCAAAACTTTAATTTTTTTTCAGGACCAAGACTGCAATTGCATTGAAAAAATATATATTGGAGAACTTTTCGATCTTGCAGATGTGTAATGTTTTTTCAAAAATTATTAAGGGTCCAATTCAGGTTGATAATTATCGAGGCGAAGCTAACCGGGCTGTGTTGTTGACACACTCCCGACCTATGTTGAATATTCTTATATACCTTATGGTTCGATTCCGAGAGCGGTAAACATGGAAATGTTAACCCGGAGTATAATAGATTTTTCAATTCACAGCGATACGGGAGATGCTGCTCTGTTTCTCGATAAATTTTGTCTCATAAATAAATTGCAACAGAAACTCATACCGAAAAAATAAAATACTCGAAATTCTGTTGGTTTCTTGGAATTCAGTGGTTGTCGAAGGGAATATGTGGAATGAAAACAATAAACGTATTTTTCTGAGGTTTGTTGCGAGAATTCGGGACGGTTTCCTGGAAATGCGAGGCACGAAAAATTCGCCCTATTATGCTCGCCAGTCGATACTCGGTTGAAACTTTTTGACTAAGGAAATTAATTCTATTCGTAAGAATGGATGTAACTATTTGTTTGAATCTTCGGTAATTGTTTTCTTCGGTGCGAAATAATCACATCAATTAATTGTACTTACGGAAAACAAAATAAAGAGTAATTCATAAATTGGAAAAAAAAAAAAAACACTTTTTCGACGAATAACCGCTTTACCGTTGTATATATTCAGGATATCCGAAGTACACAACACTCACTCACGAGCCCGCGACGATCGAAACAACACTGATAATGAACGGCGAGCTGTTTCACACGAAGCGCCACTCGTGGTGCGAGTCAAGTATACCGGACTGGGGAACGGAGCAAAACATTCTCTATCTCTCTCTCTCTCTTCCCTTTTTCGTTTATTTCTACATTTCTATCGTTCTTATTATTCTGTTGTCTTTCTTTGTATTTGTTCGTCTTTCTCACGCGTGGCCTCTTGCTCTCTTTCCGTTTTACTCTCACCCGTACGTACGAAACAGGAATAACGGCAGGGAACTCCACGTGGGAGAGGAAGAGGGGGGGGGGGGGAACAAAACAGAAAGCAAGGGAAAGAGTGGCCAAGTGTGGCTCGAGACAAACTTGTTTTCAGAAACAAGGAGTGAAATGACATGGAGGAAGATTGGCGAAAAATGAGAAAAATAAACAGGGCGCGAGAAATAGTTCACAAGAATAGCAACGTAACGAGATAAAGAGCATTCCACTGGGTATAAACGACCTTGCAAGGCGAGAATCTCCGTCTGACGTTCAATCGACTCTTTTTCTCTCTTCGTTCCATCAATTCCATGCGTCAATCAATTATTCCCTGAAACTCTACTTGGTTCCATTTTCTCTTTCCATCGATCTCCGAACATTCCGATTCCAGGTAATTATTATTTTTTTGACCGTTCGAAAATTTCACGAATTGGATACAAATCGAAAGTTAAATCTATTGATTCGACTCCGCTTTCCTCTGGCGGCGTATCGTTTGTATTCTCAAAAAACAAGTTTTGACAATATTAAAGAAGATTTCTCTTTTTTTTTAAATAAAAAAAATTGTTTCATTAAAATATCGAGTTATTAAATTCAGTTGGAATCAAGAAAATCGTGAGACTTGGTAAAAATGTATTATTCATAAACAGATGTAGCTCAGTGATATTAATATCGAGGTGCAACATGAGAATTCCGAAATTCAATGCATTTTTATCCCATTTCGATTTGCCAGAAAAGTAATTTCAACTTTCGAGTGTAAAGTCTTTGAATTTCCGGTAAACGCTTCTCACGAAGTCATGAAACACCTGAAACCTTTCGATAACGCATGAATAGCCATCATTCCGATGTCACATATCGAGCACACTGGAAAGATTATACGGACAACGAATTACGAAAATACACTTTGCAGAAGAAAATGCAGATTTAGAGAGTAAATAAACCAGACTGTAAATTTTCTCCCACTCAACGGCTAACCCTTTCTATCGCGAAAACAACGAATTCACCGCCATCTGTCGGACAAGGTCTACACTACGATTGATGCCGTCGCACACCCACGGCGATTTAAATCTTAAAAGCGTAACGGCCGGCCCAGAGGCATGAGGACCAGATACACGGAAAAAACCGTATGCAACAGTTTCCGAACCCTGTACGTAAAAAAATTCAAACATGATGGGGATTCTCCAGAATCGTGCTTACGCGAATTCCATCGTAATCCCGGACATGAGTAAAAAAATTAATATCGTGTGATACGAAACGAAGAGTAACAAAAAAATACACGTAAACATCGGTCATTGCGGGAGCATAAAAATGCCACGTCCTCCGCTCACAAATAACGTGACAGTTCCATATTTTCATCTTCGAGAACCTGAACGACCACTCAAGATTTTTGTGTCGATTGGTGATCGTATTCATATGAAAAGAGGGAGGGAAATACATCGATACACACAGATGACATTCTCAAGAAAGTAAGGGAAAAAATCAGACGAACGAAAAATGTTTGTAGTGTGTTAGACTTACCGCTTGTAGTCGCGCGTTCCTTAGAGTATCTCTCCTACGAACCCGCGTTTGATAGTCACTCAACCCGCGCGAATAATTGTTTTCCTTGTCAAGAATAGTGTTTAAAAAACCACGACTCGACTTGACACTTTTCTTACGGGGTGCCATTTTTTACGTTTTAGCGTCGTTCGTGCGGCGTCGTGTGCCGGGCGAGTGATCAAGAATCAAGAATGGGCTCGACAAACATTGAGAGAAACGTCCGTTCATGCAGCAGTTCGTGACAGATACGATAGATGTCGCTATCGGTTTGGAACTCAAGAATCATCTAGTTGTTGTCGTTGGTAAAAAAAAATGTTAAGCAGGCGGTGAAAATTATCAACTGTTGAATAAGAAGATTCTTTATGGTACAGTCGTAACTTTAGTAGTAGATATGGGCGACTGTACTGGGCCCTAGACACGCTCCGAATCGCTAAAAGTTGTGTACATTACCGACATCTAGTATTATATTTTCGTCTTACTATCTCACAGCGCGAATAATCCATCGTGAAATTCTGCGAATATTTCTTCTTTAAAAAAAAAAATAAATGAACAATTTCGTAAATTCTTAACGAAAAAGAAAAAAAATAATGAAATATGTCAGCCTCTGATTTACTTCCTTACATTGTTACCGACACATGGTGCGTTCTGCACGAATTTTCATTTCCTGTCTTGCATTGCATGTTTCCCTGAAATACCGATGATGACCGCGTTTTCTGTGAAGTCTATTTTGTTACGAGTGACTCACTAGATGGCAGTGATGGTAAAATTGAGAATATAAATCGAGTTTATACCATCGTTTCGAATGTATTTTTATATTATAGAACATTTGTATAAATTATAATTTTAATTCGCAACGTGATGATTCTGAAGGCATACGAGTTCACGTCGGTAAATTATTATATGACCATACCTACAGCGTGCGACATCTAGTGGACCCGTGAGCACGTAAACAACTAATCTTTTCATGTAATAAGTGCGTCTAGATGCGACAATTGCCTACCTTTGTTTTTTTTTAATCATTCGACTCGCTAACGTTTCGTTTTTGTTTTCTTCCTGCGCGTTCGAAAAAGACGCGGTGGTTCTAGGAAATACAATGTGATGCTGCCGACAACAAAAGCTCGAGCGTTAATAATTTCCGATTATTGACAGATTATTGGAGGGAAGAGCTTCATCGGTCGATTCCGAGAATCCCCAATTGCAAATCGCGGTCCGCCGCGATCTACTCGGAGCTCCTTGGCTATTTATGTGTACATGTAAGTTTTAACTCAAATAAATTCGTGCAGTTCGTTTCTCCAGTTTCACAAAAAGGCGCAATAAATTCGTTCAACTTTCTCGAGAACATTATTTAATACGATTACATTATTTAATGACGAGAATTCACTGGGAATGCTGAATGGGAATAACAAAGTAAACATCCAAGTCCAAGCACGTTTTAATGCTTTGGGTTTTCCCTCAAAATCTCTTGCGTATGTTTTTTATCAAATAATTCCATATACCGGTCGTTTGCTAAGGTTTAGAATGTTGTAATGGCCAAGCATAAAGAACGTGAAAGGGTTGCCACGGACGTTAAAGGAACCTATACATATTTATTAATACAATCGAGCTCGCGTCTCGTTCTGGTGTAACCTGAAAACTCGTGCACCACCAGAGACTTTATCCACGATGGGGGAGGGGATGGGGAAGCGTTACGAAGGGCTCACGAGTTTATAGCCTTAAATAGCATTCAGAGGCAATGTAAACTCTCACTATTACAATTTAACTAATTATTCTCGGTCCTCCGACCACCAAAACTCTCGACCCCCTTCCCTCGTGCTTTTTCGCTCATCCCAGCTCGTTTTCCCTGGCCAATGAATTCATGAGCCCCGATCAAATCCACTCGCTGGCTTGCATCAAAGTCACCGTCACTTATCCAACAGAATTTTCGCTTTTCTGTCACACCAGCACGCACACACATTTCGCCAACACTTACGCGCCGCGACTCAGAACATAAATCTATACGCGCATTCTGGTGAAATCGAAATACATGACGTGCCAATCCATTCTACCGAATTTCCCTCACATTCTCTTTCCATCTTTCTCGATTCGACTCCCAAACCCTCGACCCCGCTCGACTCTCCGCTCACCCCTTTCATTTCGGTATCACTCTCTCGAAATTTCGTTGCGATTTTGACTGAGCGACCGATCACTCGTCAAACAGTCAGACCGACAGACAGACATGTATATAGTTATAGAAATTTACGTGTGTCATTTTCGTTCGCCGGATATACATCGGGCAATCAAATATTCGTTTCTATCGCATTCCAAAAGCCTCACTCCCATCATTGTAATAATTATTGCCCGTAGTTATATCAAATGGTGGATCGTTCGATATGAATCTCAGGAAAAATGAGGATCCTGGTTTTGAGCCTTCGAGTGCACGCACCCTTATAAGTGCATATTGGGTCGAATTGACCCAACGCATTTTTTCTGACGAAAACGGAAATTAAACGGCAAACCATTCGTTGCCATTAAAAGCCAAATAATTAGTGACAGAAAACTATTCGGGTCAAAAGGACCCGCCGTGCTCTTGAAGCTTTATAATTTCTAAGTTGATTTCGCTCCGAACCAGTTAAACTTTTTTTTTCCCTTTCTCCTTGCCCAGCACGATTCGAAATTTTTTCTGTAGTTTACCTATGACATTTTGCCGGATTTCTGAACGCGATTTGCAAGAAAAATCGGTACAGATCGAAAAACGAAAAACTCGGGAGGAAAAGAAAGTTTTTCGTTCCGGATAAATCAAAAGAAACAATTTTAAAATATAATGGAATTGTGTCGGTATTGCCTTTAATTACAGTTTTGATAATTAATTTATTTCATAACGACGTTGAATCAATTGGAATGCAGCGGATTTTTTTTTCTTTTATATCCCGATCCCCTCCGCAACAATCAGCAGATCGTTTTCTCGAACCTGAAAACTAATGCAGCACGAACATTCAAGACTTTTGCAAAAACGTTTTTTTTTGTGTGTTGGGTTTCAACGATGCAAAATTCAATATCATGCAACAACAACAAAAAAGTAACAATAATTGGAAGTAATACGACTCATGGGATTAGAAAGATTATAAATTTGAATGGGCGTGTTGTCGTGGAGTCTGTTAAATCGTGAAATTGACATGGTTGTTGTTAAATCACGTAATTTGGTAATTTCCCAAATGCAAAAACACTCAAGACAAAGTTTATGGGCCTGTAAACGTCATATTAATGTAACAGTCGTCATTTTTGTCAGAAGCTGTTTGGCAAGGTTGTTTTCATTTTTCGTTTTAATAATGCAGCCCACTCGGAGTATCGATAGTCTCTGAGAGTATGATAACAATGAACTGACGATAAATTAAGGGTAATGTGGCAGCCGGGTCTTCCGGCCCAGCAGGATCCTCATTGCCCCAGTCTGCCGGTCTATAATGTATCTATACATCCAGCATCGACTGTGTATCAGCGTTTATGTATAGGTATATGAAAATATATTATAGGTATAAGAAAGCTACGAGCTCTCCGACCTTATGCGCCTTTATAGTGAATATATAGACGCAAATAGAGCGTGTAGACGACAAAGCGAGAGTCGAACACGAGTATCTTTCCATCCTCCCCTATTAGCCCTGTCACAACCGACCATATTTAACGCCGTTTGCCACATTATTATTACCCGCTTCCGCTTTCGTTATTTATTATCGTCGCAAACGTATTCAGTGCGAAATCTCCGCCTCAAAACGCGCTCTCTCTCCCTCTCGATCTCCCTGTATATGTTGAAACGTGTGAGCTAATGTTGCACGTGATATAATTAAGGGACGTCAGATTGTCGGACATTTCTCGAATTTACGAAGGTTTTTCGTTTTTTTTCCCCATTTGCGCTCAAATGATTCATCGTAACGAAACAAAAAGATCGACTGAGTCATTGCCAGAGAGTTTTCGAATGCTTTTCCATTTTTTTCTTCTCAGAAACAATAAAAATTAAAGTTGTTTTTTAACGATGGAGGACTGAATGATTGCCGAGAATTTTCCACACGGTGTGCGAGGCTGAAAACAAAATATAGGGTCACCAAATTTGCCACGTGTTTCCCTGTACCAATGAGCGTGGTCACTGCCTATCGTACAATCCAATCAGCTCGATATTCATTGTTATATCGATCAGCATTCATAAAGATTTGCCGTTGACGTGGAAAAAAATAACAACAGAGGATACTCCGATGACTTAGCGAATAACTGTTTATTGGTGGATTTTGCTTGAGGCATAAATCCAAGAGAATATATGTAGATACAATGAATCAAAGTTTCGCACTGAGTTTTGGGATAATTCAGAGTTTCTCAGTCGATTAGACAGATCCACGCCTTAGAGGCATTTGGTTACAGAATTATGTTAATCAATGATAATCGATACGAAGGAATAAAAACTGATAATTAATAACGCGACATTACATGCCGATGAAAAAACTTATTCAATGGGCACTTTCGACAGGTCATCTAGCCCCCAACGCATAACACACTCGTAAGTCTTTTCGATAACATCCGGTACTGCATCGATTATCGCATCGAATTCTTGACGCACAATCTCTTCGATAGCTGTCCCATTGAACAATCTCTCATGGTCTACAAGAAATTGTTCCGTGCGGGAGTTGAAGTTTTTGTAATATGATGTAGAGACATCAGCGAACTGGAAATAAAGCGCATCGTAATTGTGTGCTGAATTTATAGTTGGAAATGTACCCGTTAATAAAGACAAGGTAGGAGGAGTAGGAAACGGGTACTCAAAAGGTTTTGGGCGATTACCCAAGACTGAATTGTTCGGATAAAGGCGCGTGCCTATCAGGACGAACGACCTTCGCTCTTATCTTTCCGAATACTCGCGACTGACTCATTTGTTCACGTTATCAATGTGGGAGAGGGACAAGGCAGGGCTAATATTTGTATTTGGCCGTTCTCAGGTCATTATTTGGTTGTGAAGCCCATGGAGAAAATTCCAAAAGACTCTTTCGTCTCTCACCTCCGTAATTACGGCTGTCGAACTCAAATAAACCTTCTCCGGGAGCCCCGCCAAGTCTGCCTTGACTTCAGCCCACATCTTGGCAAACTCAAGGAACAGTTTGCGGAAAGGCTGAGAGGGCGCTTCCTTAGTTACGTTATTGATACCGTCAACCGCTGCTTTCATGTAGCTCTCATAAAATGATCGGCAGTTTTTTTCGATAATGGCGTTGTTGCCCCCCGACAAAATCAAGTCGTCGACCAAGGGCCCGAGCTGTAGCAGGAAAATTACACAAATGTGATTATGATTGTATTATGATCGAAAAGTCATTTCTACGTCCCAGACTTACGATTTGGAGGTTAACACGGAGTTTAGTTATATATTTTGAAGTAATGGCCTCCGTTGTTTTGGGATTCAGTGCACCTCGGTTGAGAATTTGCCGATACACTTCTGCATAGCGATTGTTGACCTTGTCTAGTGTCCGGTTGATGAAGACGAGTTTTAATTCGTCGAGTTGCGCCTCCATCGTGCATTCAGGATCATTCTCAGTTGGTTGTCCGATTGCCATCTATTATTCAAATATTGAATTTCATTCTCGATGATCGTACATTTCGTCAATCGGTTCTTTGAGATAATGACTTTTGTTGAAACTTCGTAGTTGGCTTGTGAAAATTTTTTATAACTACGGGCTGTTTTCGTATTAAATGATTTTTCATTGAAATCTGAATGGTGGACTGTGCTTTTGTCTGTTATTGAAATTTTGAAAAATTGATCAGTTGGTAATTGCAATTTCACGTATCAAGTTCTGGGAAGCGTCATAAATCCCCATTTTTTTTTAAATTTTGGTATCCCTTAATTGTATTTTTAGATCACTTAAGAATAGCAAGCCAATATTTGGTTGGATGACCGCTATGCCTACACGATAGCGCCAACCAAGATAAATTATATTTTGAAGTGAAATTTATTGTCATTTCTAATGAGCCTGAAGTTAGCATCGACGCAATGCCACGAAATGAAAAAAAAAAATGATTTGTCACTTTTTTCGGATTTCTTTTTTTTCAATTTTGCCTCTTGCCTTTTTTGGACATCACGAATGCATTCGTAAAATTTAAAAGTGACGAATTATTTTCATTTTTATCTTTATTTTTCTTTATTTCGTGGCCTTGGGTCGATGCAAACTTCAGGCTCATCAGTTCTATCATTTTTCATGATTTTTGTTACGAAACTTACAGAATAAAAAATAAAGGGAATAGGATGAAAAAAATGTATAATTACTGAATCGAAGAAAGCAGCAGCAGCCCAAAGAACGATGGTGAGTTTCCACATTTTGATGTTGTTCCTTTCCTCGTGGATAATTGAGAGTGACTGACTAGAGATCGACGGTCGTCCGACTTTAGAATTCTTTGTAGAATTCGAGAGGTGCGATAGTACGCGACGTTACAAATTAGAGGAAAAAAATTCTAAGAAAATATTGTTTACCAAGAAAAAAACAGCTGGTCGTGCTATAAATGACGTTTTCATAAACCAAACATAAACGTGTCGCAAACGATATTATCCTTTCTTATACCTATAGATCTCTCTCACTCATATGCAAATAACATTGGAATAGATAAGGAAATGGATGAGGAAACCGGGTTTCGGTCACCTTTATATTCATAAACGTGTTTCGATTTATTTGTACCACCTGAAAGATAATACCACTTTTTTTTTTAATCGAAAAATGAGTTCGGTAAGAGCACGAGAACGCTGATAAGCGTGCGCACTTACGGAATTTCATACGGTAAATCTCTCGTTTTTTTTTTTTTTTTTTTTTACTTCATGCGCTTCTCAAGGAAAAGCATATATTTCCAACACGTGGAAATCATGGCGAAGGAACATAATTTTCAATTAATATTTGATGACGCGTGTCGCATTGCGAATATCCGCGACTTTGTTAATGCATTATCTAGAGACGAGGGAGAATCTCGGGACAAGTACGTTGGACAGCCCGGTCGCTTGCTTGCCTGGGACTCACCCGAGTGATTATCTCTTAATAAAGCAATTTACAAGATCGGGCGGGGGAGGATCGTTTTAAAATAAATATCGTGATTTGAACATTGAACCGAAGACTAATTCATAGAAATGCTTTTGATTGAGCCTACAATCAGCAAGATCGATGTCGTAAACACTACGTTGAGTTTTCACGCTCAAATATTATGCAAACTCGGCAACACATACGACACAACGAAAAGCCTCTTGAAGTCTATCGAATTTTTGATTGTCTGGTCGATTGGACAGAATAGAGCGAGGAATTGGAAAACAGTCCGATCGAATCAGTTCTACCCTCCAGGTGCTGGTGCCGATTCGCTGCTAATTCAGGCTCTTGTAGCAAGAGCTCAGATTCCGCGAGTTAATGTTTACGAGTCACCAAATGTACTTGTCCAGGCTTTTTTTCCGGGGAGGGTATTGAATTCCGTCAATTTTTCAACTCAGCGTTGAACTCTTGATGGCTACTGTATAAGAAGAAATTAAAAATTTCGGAGTGGCTCATAATTTGAATTTCGTAAGGCCATCGTCACTCTTCCTTTCAATTGATTTCGAATTGGCAATTATTTGCGTCGGAATGACGAACCGCGTGTATCCAATTTATAGGGAAAGAAAAATAAGATGTGAAAATTTGCCTCGTTTATACTGTCAAAGGTGTGATTTATGATTCGCCTTGTGATTATTATATGAAAGCGCAAATGCGGAATGGAAGGTGCGCCATTGATGTTGGGAGCAGTGGAGTGAGAATAAGAATCGAATAACGAAGCAAGATTTTTTCATACTGGCTTGTTTTCGGCGCCATGCTTTTTCGTCTGCGGGGTTTTTGCAAATGAGGGTGGTAACTCGCTATTTGACCGACAACGAAAGATAAAGCGGGAGAGAGAGAGAGAGAGAGAGAGAGAGGGAGCGAGAGAGAAGGGAGGAAGAAGAAAGCAGAAAGCAGCTTTATACGATACGTACATAAGCTCGCGAAGGGAAAAGAGAATTAAGAGGATCGAGCCTCTCCAAGCTGCGCGCCAACTTTTTTCATATTCCAATTAGAATATTTTCCATTGATTTAGAGCCTGCGAAAGCAGATATTAACGGTTTAACTCGACGATAAATTCACGGTGTCGATGGGGTAGTTTGCCTCACGATAACGGCGGGGACGAAAGTCCGGGGGTTCGGAGGAGGGGGTGGCAACTCTAAGTTGAAAAGAGAGAGAGAGAGAGAGAGAGAGAGTGTAGTGAGAGAGATTGAGCGTGAGACGGAGAGGAGGTGGTGAGGGAGGTCCCTAGTAGTAAACTGTCTCGCATTACGATATGGTCCTCATTTTATCCATTGGCGAAGGAAAAAAAAAGAAAAATGAAATAAAAAACGAATAGTATGGGAAGAAAGTGAGAGAAAACCGCCCTATTGAAGGCAAACTCGGAAATGTGGAGTACGAGAAAACTCGTTCTGGAAAGTGAGAAAATGCCCTCGACACCCGCAGAAGTCCAAGTACTCGTAACTACGTATGCTAACTTTACGAGAGTTACGCAAACTCTCGTAATATTAATCACGAACCAAGCAGAAAGTCAGGAGGTCTCGGGGCCGGGAGTGGGAGGCAAAAAAGAGCAGGCTTTCGGGGGCTGTAAGGCCACTCGCAAAGACGCTTGGTAAAACGTATATCGCTCGTAAAAATGCCGACCGGAGTATTTACGAGTGTTCGCACCCCCTCCCCCTTCTCCCTCTCTCCCTCTTATTTGAAATCGAAATCCACCACTTTATACATGCGTCTATATGCGCCACTTAACAGCTCGATCCGAGCACTTTTTCCTTCGAAGAAAAATTACTTCACTTGACCATTACCATTTATCATCCTAATTTTAAATGATTATTCCAGCAATGAATACGAATAATTATACGAATGCTTCAGCCATCATCCCCCGAACGAATATTCCAGAATTTAATGTCTCCCAATCCAATGATCACAATTTTTGAATCTCTGACCAGTTTCGTTCCTTTTCAAAAGGTTCACATAGATAGTTCCCCTCGAAACAAAGTGATTCCGAAAAATACATCAAAATATTAACGAAAACAAAAATCATTTTCGTAATTCATTGATAAATTGAATTTACTAAACGTCCAAAATCAGCATTCATAACCAAGGGAACTATAAGCCAAGCTCGAGACCAATGACGACAAATTTTCTCCCCAAGCATCAAAAATACAGCCAAAAAAGGTCTCATCAAGATTAAAGACAGCAATCTTGACCTTGCGCAGTGATATTGTCCCCACAAACTCATCAACCAACCTTTCGAAAATTGTTCAGCATCTAACCGTTATTCCGATACCTTTCAAAAATCGAGCAGCAAAATTTAAGAAGAATATCTCGCAACAGGGCCATTCTGACACTAATCCGATAAAATATAGTAGCTGCTGCACACACGCACACATGCGCGTGTACCGTAATATATATCTATAGGCACATGCAGTCGGCACACTGAAAAAAAATCTTCTAAATTGCTTTGGTTGCGGAGTACAGTTGGGAAGAGTATCTAAACTTTTTATTTAATATAAGAGTAGATACGATTCCATAATAATAATAATAATAGTAATAATAATAATATTCCGAAAAGGATAATATTATTAGTTCCAGCCTGAATGGTATAGCAGTAGAAGTATCAACTTCTTTTCGTTGCTGCCGTCGTTATGGAAGGGAGAAAGAATATAAGGGCGAGCTAGGACTCTGTGTGTTGGATGGTGGATTCCGCGAGTGTAGGGGTATGAGCCTGTGCAAGATAGCAGAGAGTTCACGGAGTCAATATAGTATACGAAGGAAAACGTCGCTGATCATAGCGAAAGAGAAGATTGGGACTTATATGTAAGGATATATATATATATGTATATAGATATTAACATGAACAAGGAGAGAAAGATAAAAATGAATGAGAATGATATTGCTGCCGAGCTGCCGAGCGAGGGAGAAGTGTCGTGGCAGAAAAGATTCGCACGAGAGCAAAAAAAATGATAGGATGTAGGAAAAGGGTGCGAGGGAGAGAGAGAAAGGGATAAGGGTGTGGAGGAAAGATGAGCAGCTTTATACATAGCTTTTCAGTCTTTCTCTTTCTATCGGTTGCCTTCCTTGCCGCGTCGGAAGATAAACATGACTGGGATAGCGAATGTAGGAGCGATAAAACGATATGAAAATCCAGGAGCCAGATATAAAAGTGGTGTTTCTCTCCTTCCTTTCGTTCCTCGCTTCTCCTTTCCCTTTCACTCTCTCTCTCTCTCTCTCTCTCTCTCTCTCTCTCTCTCTCTTGCTCTTTTTCTCTCCTTCGTTCTTCCGCCCTATATCGTCGCAATTTTCCATCGTCCTTTCTTCCACAATCATACTAGCAATCACTTGACTCTTCTATTCGTAGAGTTGTCTGCTTCTCTCTTCTCTCTCTCTCTCTCTCTCTCTCTCTCTCTCTCTCTCTCTCTCTCTACTGGGTTTGCTCGCTGCTTCTCACTGTTCACGTAGCTCTGTAATTCTCGCCCTTTCTTCAGCGTTTTTTTTCGACTCACGTACTGGCTCTTTTTTCTTGAGGTTTTTTCGTTTCCTTTCTACATTATTACCGAATCTCTAACCCAATGAGTACTCGTGTATACATGTACTTCGAATTATACTAGCTGAGTCGAAATAGCTCCACTTATTCCATACCATCATCCTACTTCCCTCTTCCTTCCATATACACATTTCTATCTCTTCATCTCTCGCTTTTCTCCATCTCTCCATTCTCACCCTCGTCACAGCTTTCTCAACGCGATCTTTATCACCGCACGTAAAATTCGTGTACGCTAAATGTCTCTTATCCCACCTTCATACATGCGAGTACGTTTTCTACTAGATGACTATGTAATGAAATTTTATCGAGCCAAATGAGACTCATTGCTCCGAACATGAATTCGTAAGACTAAAGGGCTCCGATGTCCGTTCTTCGTTATTATCGTGCAACATTTTTACCCGGAAATTCTAGTTCCAGAGACTTAACAATCGCACAGACTGCATTTTAAATCTCGTTTTTCATGAGGATGCTTCTCATACATTTGATGTCGTTTCTCCGGTGTACGACAACGCCAAATAAAATATTTTAACAAACCGGATCATTTGCATTCCTTACATGATTCTTCATACCTCGAAGGAAAATTTTTCCGGGGAAGACGATTTAGACACGAAAAAGTAATAGAATGTATAAGCCTGAAGTTTGCATCGAGGCAATACCACAAAATGCGAAAAAAAAAGATTCTTCACTGTTTTATTTTACAAATCGATTCTTGAGGTTGTAAGAAAAGCAAGAGGGAATCTAAACGTCGCGTTGCAAACTCCAGGCTCATTAGGATGTCGCTTTTCGTCCCATTGCGAAAAATGATGAATTTTTCAACAGACCGGAAAAGAGATGAGATGAATGGTGGAGAAAAAATCTCATCGAGATACAACTTGGAGAGGTACATAATCGAGGCGTTATACGGAAAAGCACACGTGTACGAGGGGATGTTTGACAAGATGTTTACGTACGTGGGCGTGTTTGGGGGACGAAAGATTAGAGATGAAGGAAGAACGAGAGAGAAACATAACGACTGCGCACGGGAGAAACGTTGACGAAGAGACACCGCGAAAGTGAAGGAAAAGGGGTTGAGTCGGCGTTTGATATTTGACGAGATTGCGCGCATATACGGCGCCCAGTTGTGATATTACCATACAACATACTATATACTACATTCTATACGATATATCTATTTTATCAGCCATACGGAAATATCAAACATTTGCGTATACATACGTCGATGTAAAATGACATTTTGCATTCACTTGCTCGCTGCGTGTCTTGCACAGGCGCAACCCTCTTTTCGTTTTTATCGGTTTGACTATAAAAAATAAATAAAAGAATATAAAATTATATCGCCGAATGTTTTTCGATATTTTTTATACGTATCATGGAAATTATATGCAGCGGCTTCTCCGGACAAAGCTCCCACTCTTTTCACATCTTTCGATTAGATCCATGCACCTGTAAATGCTGGTTACGTTTCCTAGTCTCTTTAACCTTTAACAATCGATGTGGATGCTGGGTCCTCCACATTTGCGAGATTTCGTAATAAAATTGAAGTTATTTCGGGCTTGAAACTTATTCATAATTCGTGCAACTCATTATTTTTTGAATTAAGATAAAAAGATGATTTTACCGAATCAATCGCTGTTTTTCGTTTCGCTCAGCAAAAACGTTAAGCGTTATTAAATCCTTCGAATAACACGTCAATCTGAGCTGGACACGTCGCTCGGTTTTTATTACTGTCGAGATTAATTAATGCTTGATTAATTGAGTCGATGATCGATCCGGTGGATGGAAATTGAATAAAAATTTAAGGAATTCGGATTTATTGTTTTTGAGTTTCTAAACAACTTTGCGAGGCAATTTTTTGGTTCCGTTTGAAATTGAATCCTTGAAATCGATGGCCTTGCTTTTGAGAGGCGAACTTTTGTTCGAATTGACTCGAAATGTCCCATATGAATAAATATTACATGCATATAGAATACTCGTCAGCCATATGTATGTGACAGGAACGAGGAGGAGAGGACTCTGAGTGGTGTTTGCCAGCAGAGTGAGGCGAGAGAGAGAGAGAGAGCACAGAGCAAACGCTATAACACCGCGGACAGCAGTAAATCTCGACGGTGGCGCCCAGTCCGAAGCATAAAAATGTCGCTCTCTCTCGTTTGCCTGGTGCTGCTGCCGCCACAGCAGCACCGCGATATCTAACCGATAGGATCGCTCGCGCCCGCGCCCTCACTCGCGGGTGTCGGATATACGCGATCGTTACTGAATCATCCTCGTTTCGAGAGAAAGAGAAAACAAATGTCTTTCCATCTCTCTACCAGAACGATTCTCCGTATATATTGGATCGTTTAAATGTTTTTCATCCACGAAAGCCGCTATATTGGAACGGGCCGAAAAAATAAAAGAAAAATGAAAGAAATTTATTGCTGAGTTATTTGAAAATGTTGCGTCTGTATTCATACAGACGCAACATTTCAGGACCTCGCTGACTTTACGCTTTTTCCTTCATCATAATATCGTCATTAGAAAAATTGACCTTTCATAAATATATCGCCACAAGGCTTTTCGAAACTCGATTAAATCGATGACTTCGATTGATCGAAACTCGATTAATATTTCGAATCAATACCTTCGAGGATTTTTCATATCTTGCTAAACGTGACAAGTTTTCGTCGTTAGGAGAATTCTTCCGCGGGAGAGCCAGTGCTTGCGCGATGATAAAGTTAAAATTGCGATATTTTCATCCTTATAAACATGATCGTTCCGACGAGCGAGAGTAATTCTTGGCAAAACTCACCAATTCCGTTTCTCATACAGCTTACTATATATATTAATGCACGTTCATGTATATAGCTCAATTCATATGTATATATGATAAGCTTTGTGATATAATTTATCGTCGTGGATTCGGGAACTCTAATGGCAATAGTAGAGCGTACCATCCGCCGCCAACACACTGCGGTGGGCGCTCTTTGGTAACGGGCGTGACAACGCGTGATAAAACATTCCTAATGGAAACAAAAATGATGTTCCTCTTTCTGTATCCGCGTCTATTTCCCTTCCCTTTCTCCTTCTCTATATATTTCGTGGCGACACGACGACAGTTACCGAGACCGAAAAACATCGTTTAAAATTTACCAAATGTGGCATTTCCATTTATTTTTATCAAATTTATGTCTAAATATTCTGTCCATTTGAAAATTTATTTCTCAGTCTCGAATAAGTTTAATTTTAAGAACATTTTTTTCTCACGGGATGTTCGCATGCGGCGACGAAAATTTCAAAACGAATCGCACCGTGTAGAATATTTTTCAGTCAGACAATTCACTCCAAGTTTACGATGCAGTTTGCCAAAGATTTTGAATTTAATTACGCGGATTCGATTACCCATAGTCACGGTTTTCAAAATCCTATACCCCAGCCCGGCTCATTTTATTTGTGACTCAACAAAAATAAATATAAACTGTACATCGTAATAAACAACTAAAAATTTGACATCGATGTCATTATTAGTTGAAATTTTGACTTCTATGAAATGCAAAGAAAACGCATTTTCTTAAGAGACGATAAATAAAGGGACGACAGTGACTGAATCAATAAAAAGCTGTGCCAATATATGGGGAATAGAAGGAAAAAAAAAGAAATATTCGCAGTTGAGCGAGTACTGGATGCTGCGCCATCGTGACGCAAGGTTCTTATAAAAGTCATAGCCCTCGACACTCGGGGTTTTACTCGGATATCGACATAAATATTAATGGATCGGCTTTCATTCGTGCGATTCACAGCCGCTATATATATTCTTCTGCACACGAAATAATACGTATACGGAGTTTGTTCCATCGACGAATATAAGCGTTATTACTCTGACATGACATCGTATCAATCTTTATTGGCGTTCTTCCGAAATCAATGCAAATAAGTGGATCAAACGCTCTGGATCAAGAATTCATTAAATAATGCAATAAAAAAGACTTTCGAAATCAATTTCCCTTCCTGTCTCTAAAAGCATGTAATATTATTATCAACTCCTCGAGGGCATACTGGGTCGTATAGACCCCAACAATTTTTTTCGAGTGTTCTGGCCGGTAATTTTCGTTTTTATCGATAAAGTAAAATTGAGGACATAAAATATGGATGATTTATTGCTACGAAAAACGTCTCTGCGCACAAAAAGACGAAAAATCCATATTTATCGAAATAGAACGATTTGAAAAACGTCTTGGGTCAGACTGACCCAATATGAACTCGCAGGGTTAAGTAACTTCCGATATATCGATCAAACACAATCGTGTTGTCGTGAATTGAGCGAGCCGAACTGCATTGTTTCCTAAAAGTTGCACAAGCTCTTCTGCTGAATCATTGCCTCATTTTTTTCCTGTAGATAACGAAATTTATATTTTTCCTGTGTCTCCACACCCATCACTCTGCCTCCTTGTAGGAAATATTGCAGCTCATGTAAATCATTCACAAAGCTTGGCTCTAGGATATTTATTTTACTACTTAATTTTCATTCAAACGACAAGTCCCCTCTCTGCAATATTTCGCGAATCTCGAGGTACGTACATCTTGTGACTCCGTAGAGCGAGAGAGAGCAGAGTCGAAATCTTGTGGAGGAGCTTGCGGGGTGATGGAGAAACGCATGTGTATTTAACGCTAACGTCTTGAGCAGTACACATGTTGATACATATATATAAATATATGGGTACATGTATGGTTTGCCTATGGTTTAGTACATGGAGGGCTTCCTCGTTGAAACTGTGAATGTCACTCGGATTGTTATAACCCAACGTTTCACCCTCGTACTGTCTATCTATCTGTCTATCCAGCTCTCTGTCTCGGTCTCTTTTGTGCGCGTGTACGCTCGAACGCTCACAAGCGTGCTGGCAAACTTAATCATAACAGCCTGTTAGCTAAATGAATAGCTGCTGCTACTGCTGCTGCTGCTGCTGCTGCTCTATGTTGGCTACGGGGTGACTTCTCTGCTTGAGCTGTTTTGAAAGTGTATGGGGGGTCGCGAGCCAGCCACTTATATACGTGTATATCTACTATCATTTGCAACTACTACAATTTGCTATATACATTGTCCTGAAATGATTCCCTCGGTCTTATTCGCTGCTCGTTTTGTCTCCCCCTTCTTGCAATCTTTCCCTCCCTCTCTCTCTCTCTCTCTCTCTCTCTCTCGTGCATCTCTTCCAGCATTGTCGACGTCGTTCTTCCCGTTACATTCAACGTACGAGATGCGTAGACCGATATATATATATATATATATATATATATACGTGGAAAGTGATCGTGCATACAATGCAGTGCCCCCTTTTTCGTCTCGATCAACTTTTCGCCTCGAGCGTTCTCTCCCACTCTAACTCTGCGGGGAACACCCCTTATTAAATTAATCTACCGTTTAGTAAATTAATTCGAAGTGTGCGCAATACGAGGGATATTCATCACTCGCTAATAGCTCCTATGAGATTATCCCTTGCTAACTCCTAGTACTATCCTTCCTTCGTAGACAGCCAAAGATTACTTGGTACGTGTCACGACTTTTGTTATACTTTTGCTGTTATTCTGCGATGGAGCCCACCAACTCCGATATTGTCAGATTTGGGATCCACTCGGTAGAAACGAATTCAACGAGAATGATTCTCTTCACGTTTGAGAAACGGACTCGGCTCTCTCACTGCGCGGCTAAGGATAATCATTCGAAATTATTGTGCTCTTTTCATGATTTTCTTTCGATGTATATTTCACTCTTTGCAGTTCATGCCTCCCGCTCATTTGGAGCTCCGCGTTTGAATCCGGTATTTTGATAATTTAATATTTTCGCACGAGTTTCAACGGCGTTTAATTATTTTAACAGATTTTTCAATGATCGTTTTTCGAAAATAATGAAATATCTCGGAGTCGGTTAAACAGGAATCGAATAATTCGTTGCCTCTTGCTCTATCAGCTCCCATCGGGCGGCTAAGGATACTTTTTCGAAATTTGTGTAGCCTTTTGATGATTTTTTGCCGATGTGTTTCGCTTTTTCAAGTTCATGCCTTTGGCTCATTTGGAGCTCCGCGTTTGAGTCCGGCAATTTGATAATTAATTTTGTTTCAACAACGATGAATTATTTATAGCTATTTTTGAATGGTCGTTGTTGGAAAATAAGGGAATATCTCAGAGTCGCTTAAACAGGAATCGAATAATTTGTTGCCTCTTGTTCTATCGTAGCAAAGTGAGGGCATAAAGTAGAGCTCGAAGCATTTAATCAAGAAGATCGTTTTCTCGAGGGTGGGTTACAAAGGCGGTGGTTAAACACGAGATGGATAAAAGGAAAACTAGCGAAGTATGTAAGAAGGGACGATCGAAAAGCGAGAACGAGATTGCTCTTAGTACGAGTCACCGCCAAGAACCTCGATCTCGTTTCAAATGAATCGAATTATCCGTCGAATGGTGTCTCACAAAAAGAGAGAACGATCGAAAGTGAACGTCGAACAAGTAATGGAAAGGAAAAGTAATCTACTACCGAATTGTCATGTCTCGCTTCCCTCTTCGATCCATCCTACGCTTCCAATGACAAGAGCTTCTTCTTTCCTTTTAATCCAGAGGCCCCAACTCATTTTATTCGAGCTTTATACCTCACTGAGATTTTTTTCATCAAGCGATGACTAATTTTACTCCATCAAAACAGGAAACTCCGCAATTTTGCCTCAATTCAATTATAAACAGTTTAATCTTAACATTCGTCTCGCAATCTTTGATTCACCAAAAATGAACTGCCTCGTCACGTAATTAAACGAAATATTTACGATTTTCCATAAATATTCGAATCTTTCGGAATGACTATTTATTTGTTTTCATTGCAATGATCGAATGAATGATTTTTCTCAAGGGTGTTACTCGTTCGAGCACGTGTTTGAAAGTAATATCACTGCTCGTCTCGCACCATCAGGCACGTGATATAATTATGTGTTGACGTTGAGCTACGAGAAAGCAAATAGAACGTTTTTTCCCATCTTCCGGATTTTTTGTACTTGGACAAATATCTTTGGAGTAAAAAGACAGCTCGGTGACGATCGTTATCCGGGTTTTCTCTTCTCCCAGCCCCCTGGACCATCTTCCTCATCTTATTCTACTTTTTTTATTCTTTTATTTTTTTCGGTCTTGCTTGGGACTCGTTGAGTGAGTAAAATAATCACTGTGGAGTCCCGGACAAATGGTCCACACACCCGTCCATCCGCTGCCCTGGTATACGCGTCCCCGCACGACGCGGCTTCTCCTTCGATGACGGGCCGTGTCAGAACAGTTGAGAAAATATATTCGTTACTTTCGGCAAGGGTGACAGATCTCCTCCACCGAAGCAGTTGGAACGTTAAGAAAACAAAAGTCAAGTCATTCTTCCTCAACGTGAAATGCAACTCTTGATTAATCAAATTTTCATTAATATCATAAATTACGATCGTAGAAGATTATTATTCAATTTTTAACAGAATGGCGAATGATTGAACGGCAACGAAGTTCAAAATATGAAAACTGTGGAGCCAGACTATCAATTGTTATTTATAATGAGTCTCCGACGTTGAGAATCTATCGTTTCAGAAAATGTTTGCGTTCCCAAAAAAGACAAGTTTTTTTTTATTGGCGCATGTTTAGGGTTTGTAAAACATGAATTTCCCTGTGAGTGTGTGTGTGTGTGTGTGTGTGTGTGTGTGTGTGCGTGGGTATGCGTGTGAAAAAACAATGAATGTCCTGCTAGCGGAAAATCCCAGCATCCGCGGAAAAGGGGTTGCCATAGGGACGAAAAAAAAACGAATTAATTAGTTAGAGTTGAAAAATCGAAATCATCGCACGTCTCAGGGTTTAGCTCGCGATAAATTTAATTCCAAATTGTAAAATTGTCAAACTGTTAACAATAAGAAGAAATGTTATTTAAATTGTGCATTTCCGCCCTTTTACAGGTTGGTATTGAGGTATAAACATTTTCAGCGTTAAAATCTTAGGCTCAGAGGTTTTTTTTATATTTAGTAGGAACTTCAATGCCATTTTTTAATCGCCGTTGAAATTCTAGGAATATGGAAACAATTAATCGACAGAGATCGAATAGAATTATTATTTTCGAGTTCAAAGGGAATTAGGCTCATAGTTATATCCTTATCCCCAAGGAATGCTAGGACCCTCCTCGTATCGTAGCGATGTGATGCCTCGGATTGGTATTGGTAGCGACAGGATGGGCGACAGGACATCGTGTCAGGATTTGTGCGACTAGAAGTGAATGTAGGGTGCCAACGAGAAAAGACGGAGTATTAGAGTAGCTCGCGGGAAATAGGGAGAGAAAAGCTTGGTTACGAATGACTATGTATGTTTTGTGCATGTTGAGAACGTCGGGATAACTTGTTAGTCGAAAACTTGCTTTCCCGACGGGATAAATCATTGGTGGACCGCGCGTCGTGGCGATCGCATTCATCGTTTTAGAATATACGAAAAAAGGTGGTCATCGCAACATTGAGATTGTTTAACTCATAGTTTGTAATCGAGAATGCAAAAATAACTCCAATAATGGATGCTCAATATGTTTTTCTATGTTATTCCCAAATTGAGCCTCCAAAGTTGGAATTTTCGTTGATCATTCGAAACGTGAATCTTTTTTTTTTTATGTTCAAGCTTTATTCTAAATTTGATTAAAATTTTCATCCGAATTTTCGGATGCCACTCATCCTCTGATATTTTTTAATTCTCTGGTCGGATAACCCTATATTGTGAGGATAAAAATGCAAATGTAAATTTAATCGTAATCAGGATATTATATTTGCCATTTATTAAATCAGAGATATAATACACAAGCGATAGTTAACATTTATGTATAATTTATACAATGGGCGATTTTTCATCGTCGTCGTAATTTTAGCCTTCTTTATTATTCATCTTTTATACAGATTGTCGCTACTGTTTATCGTCAACAATTTACCTAAGGGTTTACTGTACAATTTAATATTTCATTATTTCATTGTCCAAGTTGAAAAATCATCTCTCACAAGTCCTGAATATTTGAATTATTCGGCACGTGCAAATATGTCACCGGGATTTGTAATAACCGATCGTCACTCACGTGTCAATTGTGGCCGTGTATATTTCAATTTCTATTATTTGGAGTATTTCTTGACTTTGACTCGATCGCGATAATTTTGACGTTTTTAATCTGCGATATTTTTCTTCCGAGATTCAATTCGTTTTCCTCGTTAACGCGGACTCGGATTGTAATGAATTTTCGATCGAAATCGTTAGAGTTGGAAAAAATTGAATTATCGGTCAGGAGTAATGTCGATAAGAATTTGATCATGCTTCATTCAGGACGATTCAGGACCAATTCGAGACGTAGTTTTTTCTTGGATATGAATGTCTGTATTGTTGTTATATTATACATATAAATAATGGAGTAGGCGTTCAATTTTTACGTGTCTCCTGAGCGAGTGTGCATGGGATTTTTTATAGAAATTTGAAAATTCGTTTGCAGTTAAAATTCCGTAATTTTTTAAAAATAATTTCGAGTTCTATATGGTTTCCCATACAAGAGCCCATGAATTATCGCGTAACCTGTCGGTTTTCAACTTTTTTTCTGTAGCGATTATTATTTTTTCTGGTTAATCTTTTTGCTTCAATTCAAAGCAGCCTCGCTAGGGTTGGAAAATTTGACAATTTAAAAGTGTTACTTATCGCACGCCTGCTTTTTTTTTTTGAGATCAAGTACGTTGATGTATTTTTTTTTAATCAATATATTTATATACATAAATAATTATAACAATGAATATAACTTCGAGTTCTAGTTACATCGAGTTTTCATTCGAAACGCCAAATATCACAATCACGTTTATTCGTTTGTTCACCATTTTTTAATATCTACAGTAATATGTACAAGTGTGTGCGCGGGTTATGAATTTTATCTCGGTCGATGGATCTGAATGACCATTTTTTCTTCGCATCCCTCCATTTTTTTTGTCTCCTATATAAGACACATATATAAATATGTATGTATGTACATGTGTGTTATATAGCAAGATTATTCATAGTTATTTTGTTAATAAATACAGCGGGTCGTTTGATGCTTAAATTATTATTGCACTGATCGTGGAAATAGTCCATTTAATAAACTCTTTGAACTCGAAGCCATATTTATCGACGTCAATTCTCACCCAAAGTTCCCGAAGGTAAAGAAAAAAATCATTGTCTTTAGCTCGGTGTTTTTTTTTTTTTTTTTTTTTTTTTTTTTTTTTTTTTTTTTTTTTTTTTTTTTTTTTTTTTTTTTTTTTTTTTCGAGGATCTCGATAGTTTTCTCGTGTGGAAATAATTTTGTCGCACATACTCGATGCCCCGAGATATAAGACGATTGTTCATTTTTCTCGACGTAATCCAACCGACCGCAAGTTTCTTTTTATCTCTTCTTGTCGTTGGCAATCGTTTCTGCACACCTTATAGAATTTCGGTTTCGCGAGACCAAATCCACGAACTTATCGCGTGAAAATTCACCCGGAAGGCTAGATTTTCTCTCGACTATCGAACCCGAAAGTCTACGAGAATACGAGCAATGTCCGAGGAAAATATCGGAGAGGAATCGTACCGTGTATGTGTAGAGAGGCAATGAGAAATTTTTCAAAATGAAGGTACAAAAAGTAGTGGCTGGCGGAACAAGTGGATATTGACCGGACAAATGAACACACTTTATCTCTTCCTCTCTCTCTCTCTCTCTCTTCCTCTCTTTTGGACTCTCTGTGGGCAATCGTTACTGTGAAAGACACAAAAATAAACAAAATAACAAAGAGTTCAGCTTTCGTGCAAGTTTCTCCCTCTCATCTCTCTCTCTCTCTCTCTCTCTCTCTATTTTGTTCTCTCTTTTTCTCATTTATTTCGATACATTTTCCTTCGTCCGTCTACTCGTGATATTGTGCGGAGAGAGTCGTTGGTTCTCGTCGGTCTGTACGTATTATTCGGCGAGATTTCCTTTTTTTTTTCTCCGTGTGCCTCGTATTCTCGTTTTCGCTGTCTCACTTTCAGACACGCAGACACACACACCCACAGATGTCTATATATATATTCATATTGAGCTTCGAAGCTTACGCGATCCCGGGCTTACTATATAGCGCCACTCCTAGGACGGAAAGTCCTCGCGAAACGCGCGCAACTACTTTCTCTCTCTCTCTCTCTCTCTTTCGCTCTCTCGAGCCAGCGAGAGAAAATCCACATCGGGATGCCGTGAAGCCCTCTCTGCGCTTGTTCCAAACCGCCCCTCTATAAACCCTGGCCACGCCTGTTTTAACCCTCGCAATCCAGCATCTCTTTTCTCACGGTCCATACTGTTGCTCGAGTTCCCTTCTCAGCCTCTTAGCCGCTGTCTCACCACCACCGTCCATCTCACCATCGCTGCAACCGTCTTCGCCCTCTGCTACGACACCCTCCACTTCCTCCTGTCGTCTCTTTGCCGTCGCCATCTCAGCGGCGTGCTTCTTTCGCCATTTCGTTCGACGATTCTGAAACCACACCTGAAACAGCCATGTAATATACGAATTATTATTTTTTATCATTGGCTCTCGATCACGAATGACTAAGATGTTAAATTTCTTAAATACCCTCGACTAAACATTGTTCTATCGTATAAAAACCCTCGCCATTTCAACAGTGTATTTCGTTTCTTGAAATCCTGTCGCCAAAATGAGCCATTTAAATGTCAAAAATTTCATCGTCCGGGACACTTTCTGAAGACACGACGCGAGGAATGCCCAAAAAGATCTCCCTCGATGCAGTATCGAACTTTTCCTACGAAATTGAGTTTTCAGTAAATATATCTAAAGATCGTAGTTGGGCAAAAGTCTTTTGTCAGTTTGCTCCGTGCAAAAAAAAAGAAGCAGGAAGCAAACGTTTTTTTCTCCCACTTAGGGATGATAACTCGATTTTTCAACTTTAAGCATAAATTAGAGAGTAAGAAAAAAGTAATGAATTTTTTTTTGTCATTAACGAAAAAATGTCGGAATGGATGAGGGTGATACGTAAATTAAATTAGCAGTGAGTTAGCGTAAGCTGATTCGGGAATCGAGATATCCAGTCATTAATTAAATCTGGTGGATGATCGTCGGATTCCCCGAGTGCATTGTGCTCGATGGCCTTTTACTCTCTCACTCTCTCATTGTTGGCTCTATCCTTTTCTATGTGGCTGTCTCCCTCGCTCTTGGTCTATGTGGTTGAAGGCGCAGGCGACTCAATCAACCACCAGCACACA
This sequence comes from Campopleginae sp. 14b, assembly GCA_030522525.1. Taxonomy (NCBI): domain Eukaryota; kingdom Metazoa; phylum Arthropoda; class Insecta; order Hymenoptera; family Ichneumonidae; species Campopleginae sp. 14b. The sequence continues at coordinate 190,620 of JAPYYS010000202.1, forward strand.
TTGCTATGAAGCAACGAGTGCTCACATATGTGTCGTGCGCTACAAGCACACCAACTCAGACCCAAACACACGTGTATGGAGATAGGAAACGTATAGGACGAGCTCTCCCCGCAATTCGGTTCGATCTCTTCTCTCTCATTCGCCATGAGAGAGAGAGAGAGAGAGAGAGAGGAGAGAGAAAGCTTCGGTCTTCCTTGTCGAAGCTCCGGCTACTGCCAGGAAATTTACGAGCGGGATAATGCCCCGACGAATTGGCAGGCCGTAGAGCCTCTCGCAGCGAATCCATCGCCATCCATGCAGACCGAAAGAGAGAGGGAGAGAGAGATGGCACCGTGGCACACCATTCATTGATATAGTTAATACTTGGTGGACTTTTGGACGGAGCAATGAAAAGGGTAGGGATGATAGGGATGGATAGAGGCGCGAGCATGTTGCTCGAAAACGCGCACGCCCTTCGACCTTGCCACAAATATATCACCATCAAACGATATGATATATATTGTTCCTCGTAATATCGATCTTCCAATTGAAATGAGAATATCAATTGGCTGTATATTTCCCGTAAAAATACCGAGACAGCAGGTCTTTCTCTCGTTCCAAAATTTGCAAATCGGACTGGACAGGAAACATAGCGCGTGGTTTCATTCAGATTTCTTCTTTCGTATATTATTTGCGACAATTATTAATTAATAATAGACAATGCATTATTTTGCTTCTGTTTTTCACGAAAGATGAACTCTGACTTGAAAAAAAAAAAACGTTCTCGATTTCGAGGAAGCAAAACATCGTGTAGTTGTGGTTTTGTAGGATTTTTCTGGCGCGCGCGTATACGTCGTCGTCGTCATCGTAAAAACTCATGTCCCAAGAACACAGCAGGTGTCCCGTAGCAAACGTTTAGTGAAGCCACAAAAGAGCTTCGGAACGTGACTCCCGCCTGAGAAAACGTCTTAGTTGCTTCGCGTTAGATTGTGCATTGAATATATCACGAAATTTTGTTCCCCTCGCAAAAAATTTCGACCGACGGAACTCACGCACGAACCAAGTAGCCGGACGATTTCATCATTTCAACATTCCGTGAATCCATTATATGGTCTACAAAGTTTTTTTCTTTTTTTTTACCTGACACTATAAAATGGTTATGATTTTCCACGTATTTGACATGACGATCAATTGAAATTCATCCATTCTTGAACCATCGGGAAAATTTCCTCAAACCCAATTTTTTCAATCATTTTTTTATATCTATCGCACGACCTTCGATCAAATTCGAGTCCAATTTCGAAACGAATTTCCCTGTTCAAACTTCTAGAAATATTTTCCACAACACGATAAATGATTTAGCCTTTTTTGAATAATAATCGATGGAGTGTTCCATTCGGAAAACACGCGAACAGGAGAAGGAGCGAAGGAGGAAAAAAAAGAGAATCGAAACTTTGATGAATTAAAGATTCAATTTAGTTAATATCCACGACAAAATGAAGCTCGCTCTCCAAAAAAGGCTACGAATCTTAGGATTCGTATACAAAGTGTAAACTACTCAAGCGAGAGTCTTGTGAGATGATTTCGTGCGTCTCGAGCCCCGTGATAGCCTGTCTCGCTTTAGGTGCCCCTTCGCACCTATAAAGCTCTCGAAATACATAGTGGCACTCTCTGTGTCCCCGCAACAATGTATTTAATTAACGTAACGGGCGTCAAGGGAGTCACAGTAGCAATACGACAGAGAAAGTGAGAGAGAGAGAGAGAGAGAGAGGAGAGAGAGAGAGAGAGTGAGCGAGAAAGTGAGAGGGCGAGAGGATAAAGAGAAGGGGATGCCGTGCTCGATTACACCCGCAAACCACCCCCGATCCAAAAGCCACGTTACTCCGGTACCCCTGTATTGTCCCCTTTCGCACCGTTTACTCGGAGACTATTTGCCTCGATGCCCTCAAGCCTGAATTCCACTTTTCGATCTTCTTTATCTCCCCCTTCCCCCGCCTTATGCTCTTTCGGGTTGCTCCGTTTTCGTTATCCTCATTACATTCTGTATTTCTATTCTGCGAGTATTTTCCTCCAATAAAAGTTCTGCGGCTAGTTAGATAATTAAAAAAATCCATTTTTCGACTACAGACTTCATTTTGCACGGGACCATGTTTTCAAAATTCTAACATTTTAATTTATGAAGATTATGGGATTATGATAATTAGTTTTTTTTTTTTCGTATGAATCTTTGAACCACTGAAATCAAAGCTTCGTGGAACGATGAGGCGATGAAGAGAGTTTCTAAGACTATATTTGGCCTTTTGCTTTTCCTTTCGAAGTCCCAACAGTTTTATGTGCTAGCCGAGACGAGTTTATTCGTTGGTTTCCAATCAAATTAGTGTGTTAAGTGTCGTATGAGGAAAGCTCACACTTTTTTTATTTATTAGTCATTATTACGCGTTGTTTAGCCTGGAGGATTATCGACAGATATCTCCAACGTCTATTCGGGATTGTGGTCTCTCGTTCGTCTATGGGAAGGTGGCAAGAATGCCTATAATATCGGCGTAAAGAATCACACGTTATGGTACGTGTCCCTTAATTTGGTAGCCACGATGTTGAATGGTAATTTCTTGTCTAAAGTGTTAATTGGTAGTTTCTATAAACGAAACCTCGCTGAGCTATAAAACGGAAAGATTTCCGGATGCATCGAGGATTTTAACCGGAACCCCATTATCCGGCGGTTTTCAATGCGTTTGGAAATGTGCATGGTGCTGGCTAAGCGGCGCAACGCGAATGCACAGTTGATTCGCTCAGAGGAGCCTCATAGAAAGCTTGCGCGAACCCTGCTCCTCCACTTCTCTCTGATTCCTCGGTACCAAGAGAACTCGCGCTGGCGCACCCTCTCACTTCTCTCTCTCTCTCTCTCCCTTCCACTTCAGCCCTCTAACCTCCGCGTAAGAGAGCTTCGTCTCTTTATCCCCCTTCCAGAACGTTTCAAGCTCAATGGCCGCCGCTTGGCTTTTCTCTCAAGCACCAGAGCGAGAAAGGAATCAAGATCGAGAGAGAAAAAACGGAGAGAGACGAATCAACAGACAGACAGACGGAAAGATTGAGAGTAAGAGACAGAGGGGCGGGGGGGGGGGGTGGAAAAAAAAATATAAGCGTTCTTGCCTCCGGTGCTTTTTGTCCGATCGGGGGGGAGAAAATAAAGATATAAGCGTTCTTGCCTCCCGTGCTCTCTGTACGATCGAGCGGGAGACGCTAAACGGATTAAAAAGTAAACGGCTCTCGTAAAAGTTAATAGCTGCTCGGATGAAAATTAAAACACTCGACGGAGCGAGGAATGAGAAAAAACGAAACGATGAGATTGAGAGAGAAGAAGGGAGTGGCAGGGAGAAAGTAAAAAAAAAAAAAGGAATGAGGAAAAGCAAAAGGTGACTTGAAAGCTCACCGGGGATTAAGAAAAATAGACATCTGGGGATCGACCGCGGTCTCGCTATCGGACAAATTAATGTTTTCTCCTTCCGCTTCCGTTTTTATCTCCGTAGCGGCTAAAAAGAACACACACCCAATAAACGCCCAGAAGAAAGAATTTCATTGCTTCCAACCAATGTTTATTTTTCTCTAACCGCAATAATTATCAACAATTTTCTCATTTCTTCTACCTCAGTTTTACAACTCTCGCCAATAGCAAGACTTTCTTTTGTCCCTCGCATTCACTGACTTTTGCTGCAACAAATATCACATTTTTTACGCAAGAAAAAAATGTTTATTTATCATTCGCCGCCAGCATAATTATCACGTACGAACAAACAATCGGATCTCGAAATATTTCATAAAAAAACAACTCCACAGAATTCATTCAAAAGTGTCGACGAATCATGTAATCGTCATCGTAAAACCAAATCAAATTCATAATGGACGTCCCCGGAAACTATGCGGCCAAAGATTAAGCGGCGTTGGATTTCAATTAAACGAAAGATATTTTAAAAAATAATAAAATAAAATAAACATATTATTTCAACGATACAATTCACGTAGGAATTTTCTTCATTCGTTGTTGTGATAAATTTACCATGTAAGATTGTTGTGACTCATTTAGCTGTAATAAATCTTTAGGTTGGCTCAGCTCACGATGTAGCGCCGAGGCAATACCCGCAGGTTTATTGGCGCGTTACCGCGAACATATACTGATACGTCTTAACCGCAATTCAGTATATGTACGGCTCTATCCAAGAGGGTGAACACAATATTGGCTTGGTACTAATAATAATAGTAATAATAATAATAATGATAATAATCATCACAATATCCGACCATATTTTATTCTCTGTACTTAATTTCTTCAATATATATCTGTATAGATATTTGGTTGTGGAACGACGCCGTCGTACACAAGCGCAATAATACTTATGGAATTTATGGTTGTGCGGTTGTTCCAGGGTGTTTTCCTTTTCAACCGTCTCGCCGTATAAAACTCGATACATCAACCTTTCGCGATATTAGCTGACCACGCCGCCGCAAATCTCCGATACTTTTCTTTTCTCTCTCCCTTTTACTGCGACTACCTTAATATATCCGAATTTCTGGACACGCGCATTGTTATTAACGTTTCTTCGTTTACAGACTTTTACCCCAGGACCCGTGATTCAAATTTAGTCTCAATTATGACGTGTCCTCGAATTTTATCCTGCAAACTTAGTCATTCGCTTCGTTGTTGATTCGGTGAAAATCTATCGATGCAATAAAATTCGAGAGGCAACCTTTTCCATGAATCTCGAAGCATACGCTTCGGAATAAAATCTATTCGATTGGGAAATCTATGCAAAGGTCCACCCAAGTTGCGTAACAGCCGGAATACACACGCAGCATCCACACACCCTGGTCAGGATTACTCCTGCGGTTTTTTTTCACCCCGCGTCGTATTAGTTACGCACGCGTGTTGTACCACTGCTGCCAGGCCAAGTGGAGGGTGTGTTTGCGGCGAAGCGACCCTCAGCCTCTTCATATCTCTCTCTCTCTCTCTCTCTCACGCACGCACGCACACACACACACACACACACACACACACACACACACGCACACACACACATACATGCACATACATCCCGAGGCGCAAGCTCGTCGCGCCCAACTGTTAGATTTATTAAATCAAGATTATCTAAACCCCGGTTACATTGTTCTGTAAATCCGTGTCCATGTGTGCTCACCATATTATATACATCTATTTTATAAATATATATATATATATATATTATATAGTGTAAAACCGCATTGATGCGTCAGACCCGACAACGAATTTACGGAAAGATTTTTTTTTCCACGAACCCATTTCCTACATGGCTATTGTAAAACGATTGCTCGGGAGTTATCAAATTTTCATTTCCATGATAAAACGAGATGAAATTTCGCGATACGAAGCTAGTTTTGAGATCGAGTTTCCGAGCCGGAGTGAATTTATTGCAAGGCTAAAACGAGATTGATCAATGTCACGAGAAATTAGTTCTTTTTTACCGAGTAAACTACTGCAACCACATTGTGACGAATTCGTCCGAGGGACTAAAAGATATTGATGGAAATTTACAACGCGACGAGGGTTGCCTCTGATGATCCGTGCTGAATCACTTTTTCTTCGCTTTCTTTTACCGCCCACTTTTCTACACGTCACACTTTCAAAGCCTTCCAAACCATTTTTCGCTTTTTATTCCAACCAACCGTACGAATCTGCGTTTTCTCTCGTCTCTATCTATAAAACGCGGCTCATTTTCGAGCGGTAATTACCCAGAGATTTTCAAAGTGTATGCATTTCGTCAATCTTTTCAGATCGATACTCTATTTTCTTTTTCACACTTCCACGTTGACGAAAATCATTGATTTTTTAAGTTTTCCGAAGAAAAAGTTGAATGATGAATGAAAAAATTCATTTCGGCTCATTTAATTTTATCACTAGCCTCATTGAATATTAAGGCCGTAGCAAGTGTTTTGAGGACCGCGATTCAATTTTCACTTTTTGATACGTTTCGCATGTCTCGTCTGCATTGAAATCTCTTATTCAAAGTTCGATATCCATGAATGCTGCAATCCTTTCCAAACGATTAAACTGAAAAGTGTAAGGGATAAATGTATTTTTTTATTCGTTGAAATTCATAAGTTTGTTGGTTCGGGAATGCCCAGTGAAGTGTCCATATATTTGGAGAAGTTTTCGTCACGCAGAGGTAGCAGAGAGTGTCGAGAGAATAAGTAATACGCTGCTGTGATGAGGGTGGAAAAGGAATAGAAGGAGGAAAGAGAGGAAGGAGGTAGGTGAATGACGGAAGATAGTTTGGCGAGAACGCGTTTAGGGATATATATGGACGAAGTGGAAAGAGATCGTCGGAACGCTCAAGGATCTCGGGGGTCTCTCGATAATGCGCTCCTCTGTATTCGGTTCTCGTACATCGGCTTCCCATATCGATATGTTTCATACCTCGTGTCTGCTCGCTCCTTGCTTCTCTCCCACCCTTTGGTCCTCGCGTATTCTCTGCTACGCCAACGTGTTCCTCGTCCCCAGCAGTTATCGGAACCCGTCGGAACTCGAGCAGAAAGCGGCTACTGCGAGATCAAATGGCTTCACCGATTCCTGTTATCCCTCCTCCGTTTCACCACCATCACTACCACCCCCTACCCCTGCGCTACTTCAATATTCCATTTTTATGCCTGAATCAAATTTAGCACCGAGAAAATTTTATCGGCCGTCTGGCCGCTCTTCTATCCGTGCTTTCTTTCTTAATCGTAAATATATTTGCCCTTTTTCTTCAGTTTTCATCGCCCCAACACCCCCCACCCCCACGTACATTCATCACATATCTCTCAAGAATAATAAAGGTTTGTGACGTAAGATCACGGATTGTGCAAATAAATGAAGAAAAATTGTACGCAATCTCGCGAGATTCAAAATTAATGAACGTTGCAATTTTCGTATTTATAAGCTTCAACGACTTCGAAAATATTTTTTTACGTAACGTACAAAGAAAACCCGCAAGTCAAAAGTTCGGGAACGAATTGGACTTGCGACGTTATTATTTTTCAATAAAAAATAAATCGCCGGATCAACGTTTATTGAGAATTTATTCCATTTTTTTTTGTTATTGTTAATAACGATCGATCGCGATTTTAACATTTTGTCAATAAGTTGGAATATTAGGGAACATGTCTCGATCAAAATATAATCGTGACTGCGGATTTCGATCAGAACACATTGATTTGAAAAATGATGAACTCTGTAGAGTTGATTGGGCAACGAGTGCACGCAGAAATGCATTGGTACGCTTTGATATACGCGATATAAAAATTCTAGAACGGTGAATAGTAGGAATAGAGAGAAAGAGGGAGAAATAGGGTATATATATGGAGTTAAAGTGCGTGTCGTAACGGCGCGTTTAGAGAGATATGCGGGTGTGTGTGGGAGGAGGTGAATGAAGGGCGAACACCGCCTGTTGGCGTGATTTATCACGCCGCACGGCGTGCCATGCCATTGCCCGTACAGTATACCACCATGATGATACATCGTTCGAGAGCAGCTAGCGAATGCTACCACGTTGCTTTGCTATAACGTATAGTTTGCTACCGGTGCTGTTTCAAGGCTTATTGCTATATATTTCTATATACGCACGTCGCTCGTCATGCACCTAACGAAAGGGCATAACGCCTACAACTTTACACATCAAATCGTCTGATTTACGTCCGTTTGCTCGCTATCTCTCGATCTATACGTATGTAATGATCGATGAAGCACGTAAGGCATCAGCCAATGAGATTCAACACGCCAAGTCATGTGCGTTATGCCCTTTTCATTGCTAACACTTGATATCAACGTTCGACCACCACTTCACTACTGTTACTTCCTCCCTCTCATTCCCTCGTACTCTCTCCCTGTGGAAAACCTGAAACGAGGCCTCCCTCGTACTAATTGACGTCATCGATATTGGTATACGTCGACGAGCAGATTACCCTCCCGTAAACAACTACCCGTACACACACCCTCAATCTGCCTCCACGTGGGGTCGTCAACTCCTTTCTAAACTCTTTATTTCTCATGGACGAAATTATAACAATTTTTTTTTCACGTTCAATCGAGCTGGAGTTGCTTACTCTAAACGTTTCTCCTCAATTTTTCACTCGATGCTTGAAAAGTTCTATTCCTTCTTCAGCCGAATGCAATAACGACCCGCAATATTGTTGCTCGAAAAATTAGTCACATTAACAGGTGAACGGAATATTCACTGGCTCACCTGTGCAGGTATCACAAAAAATACTTTGGTTCTTTTGATGAATGGTTATCGAAATAAATGATCAATTTCGTATTGAGTCAGTTTCTCAATTTATTTCGTTTTCTTTTCAGTGTTTTTGTTTTTATGTAAAAGAGTAAACACTCAGTTGTTTTTATATAAAACTATTTTTTGGTGTCGTCTTTTTGTGAGCTTATGGAGCTTCGTTATTTTCTTGGGATTTTATTATTGACGCGCGCGAAATATTAATATAGAGGTCGAAAATGATGTGAGGCTATTCGACAAATATTGTAACACGTTTGTGTGTCAGAGAAGAGTAAACGAAGTTTCGCGTCGAGTGAAAAACTCCCTCGGGGTGTCACGGTATTTAACTCAGGAATTCGCCCTTCGATTATGCCCCAACGAGAAGCCTATTAGAATGTAATCGAGGGGGAATGAACGACCACCCCCCAGCGCCATTCTTACCGAAGGGAATCGTTAATACCTCGTGTCGATTTAGACTCTTTTGAACTCTCTTCGTGCACGAGTGATTGAGCATTTTCACGCTTGTTTTTCCATATCAATTTTCTTCCAGGGGTCGACGATTAATAAGTTCAGCTGAGTCTCCATTTCAAGCAAAAATACGTTAGCAACGTCACGTCGTTTGTCAGAAAAACCAAAATTAGCTCGACGCAATCAACATTTTTTCGCCATTTTATTATCGAACTACTTCACTGCCTTCATAGGTTTCTCAATTACTGGCAAATTACTCGAAATTGAATATCTTTTAATCATGAAAAAACGCAAGGACTCTTCTAGCGAAACAAAAATTGGCAAAAAATTTCATTGAATTAATATTTTTATACGAGAGCAAAGCTTTTACTCCAAATTTCGTCGACAGATTGTCGAAACGATGACGAGTTACTTTATCGTCTTGGCTTTCGAAAAAGTTATTCCTAGAGGCGTGTCTTTCGAATCATACTTCATGGTTGCTATCTATAGTGACGACTGTATGCTTTATAACAAGCATTCACGCACATAGAAACCCACGCTCACACATACAGCTGAACAAATATATAAATATGAGCGCGGGGCACGGTGAGAGGTGAATCGGTGTTTTCCGAGAAAATCCGAGGTAATTGAATGCCGAGACCCTCCTACACCTCGGCAATCTCTCTTTCGCACTCTATTCGCGTCTGTATACGGTGCGCACATTTTTGATATTAAGAGGAAAAAGGCTCCGACCACATTATTTGGTGTGCCAAATCGTGGAGGTTGCGTCTTTTCGTTTAGCAGCTGTCAATCTATATAAATATATTTTGCGTTTTTTTTTTCATCTTTGCGAGGTCTGTGTGTGTCGGAGCTTTTCTCCGTCTTTCTCTCTCTCCTCGATTCATTCTCTCGTGCCCCGAGAGCTCTGAGTTTCTCACCCCCCCCCCCCCCCCCCCCCCCCCCCCCCCTCCCCCCAACATCAAACCAACAAAACAACAAACAACCACCATCCTCCCTCCCGCGCTCTGGCTGTCCCGCCCCCCCCCCCCCCCCCCTCCCCTTCGGGGTGTACTTTCAACCTGAAACAAAAAGCCTTTGTAGGTCTCTCTCTTTCTCTCCCGGGTTTGCGCATCCTCGTTCGCTCATCCCCTTGGCCATCATTCACCGGTGAACGGCTCCAGAGAGGAAGAGAGAGAGAGAGAGAGAGAGAGGAAGAGAAAAAGACTTGTAGCTTTCAATAAAAATGTAAATATGGCCGCGTGGAAAGAGCCAATGACAGCGCTACATCGACGCCACCACCGTTTTCCCCTCTCCTTTCATACAAGAGAGACTGCGGAGAGTTGCGCGCTATGTATATACAGAACACACGTATGTCCGATAGCGATGCTGTGTATTGGTGCTTCAGTAGTACCATCGCGATATTCTATCTCTTTTTTCGCGTTATACGGGTATCAAAAGCGGGAGGGAGACCACAGAGAGGGCGCTGCGATCCAACAGCGAGGCCTCTGAGGGGTTGACGCTTTCAGATGGAAAGCCAGCCTCCCTGCCTCCACAGCGTTAAACTCATATTTCTATATCGACGTTTCCTCGATTGAGAAAGAAAATGGCGCTATTTATGTCTTATATACACGTGTCGAGCCTCCCGGATTAACCCTTATCATTCTTCAGCTACTTTTATACTCGCCGCGGACACATACCGTCTCATTTTTTTAACATTTCTTTTTAATATTTACATTCTCTGCATCTAGCATAATAAGCGACGCAGTTTCCTCCAAGGCACGGTGCAAAAACCAATTTTGAGCAAATTTATTATTAATGAATAGAATGAATTTTCGCGTGGCTTGCGACAACCACTTTTTTTTAATTTCTGGAACAATTCATTTCGATCCAACGAAATATTACATTCATGGATGACAATAGATTGATTTTTGTTACTTTCTGACTAACGTTCCCCTATTCATCGACGTGAACCGCCGCTTTTAGCGATGTTGACCCGCGAGGGAATAAGAAAAAGTTGCGAATTATTTGTTGTTTCTTACCTTGACCTGTGATTCGGACATTCCGAGTGCATAAGCAAGTTTCGCACGTTCCGGTCCCGCGAGGTATTTCGTTTGTTCGAAAGTCTTCTCCAGCGCGAATATTTGTTGTCCGCTGAAAGTTGGCCTCGTGTGCTTTTTTTTACCACCCTCATGATCACCGGCCCCACCGCCACCACCCGAACCGGTCATTGCCTGTTGACAACCCAGCTGCTGCGATACTGTAACGCAGTTTGTTCCATTTTATAGAAATTCTGTTAGTGCAAGGGATGAAAAAATACTGCTGAGAAAAAAAAAAATTTCCCCACTGGACAAAGCAAATGACAAATTTTCATCGCTCCGCTCGTTCACTGGGGGTCAAAGAGAAGGATTCGAGTATAGAGAGAAAGAGAAAGAGCCATTCGAAGAGAAAATCTCGCCTTGCCGTTGAAATACAGCCCCGAAAAAATAGCGAAGGAACAAACGGCTTCACGGGATTTTTTCTTGTTCAATTACTTAAAAAAAGTAAATGAAGAAGAAGAAACGTAATTATGAACAGCCGGTACTTGAGCGTCCGGCAAAAAAGGGTTGCTATCTGTGCTCCGTTGGCGATAGAGTGCGAGGGGTTGGAGAGTGGTACAGCAAAAGAGATAATATGTTTGTATATATACATATACATGGACAAATTATATAGACATATAAATGGAAGACGAGAGGAGAGCAACGAGAAAGAGTTGCCGTAAAATCCTTGTAACGTAATTATGTTAGCTCGCTCGATGTTCGAGGGCAAAAGAGCTTGCCGAGTAAAAGAGTATGAAATCTCTCGTTGAACGCACGCGCATCTAACCTTTATGAAAAATTCGTTCAACCCACAATTTTATTTTATTTTCTTCGTTTTTTTTTTCCTCGAAAATATGATAACCCCTTTTTTCTCTGGGTCTCACGGGATTGCGATATGAGATTGCGCACACTTTGACGGTGAACATCGTAATAGAAATTAGTGTATACTCATTCGAGTATATACGCAAATTTGTGCCCTATACAATGCTTTTAACCCCGCGGAATAGCTACCAAGTTCTCTATACTGTAAATTAAAGTCCCCTCTCGTTTCTTCATTCTATATATACATCATGATACACCTATATAAACAAGTATACACATAATGTATTTCTCTACCATACTATAATGTATTCACCGGTGCACTACATTTATTTCCGCAATTTGCGGGTACCCTAGCGGCCACGCGTGTGAGCTACACCACGTTTCGAGTGTGCTTTTGCAATTTACGCTCATGAACTCTCGCTCGCTGGGCAACGTTCGAAGGATTTACTCCTTCTATCGTTTGTTATCCTACTATATCCATATATCTATATCAACCTGTGAAGACTCATGTTTATGGATAGAAAATAATTGAAATTCTCAATGCCCTAGTCGAAAAATATTAAAACTTCCAAATATTTTTCCATAGTAAATGAATTCGTTAAATTTCTTTTGTCTCGAAACATTCACTGGGAGTGAGTTTGGTTTCTTCGTTTGGGCAAGAATTTTTGCTCGTGCTTACGTTTTTCTCATGAGAGTCTGATCAAGATTTTTCCATGAGGTCTTGATCATCGTGTTTGTACGGGATCGACTTTGCCACATATTGGAACAATAATTCGGTTTTGTTAATCAATTCCTGACTTGGAGCAAATCCTCATAAGGCAAACTTTGCTGAATTTTAATAAATTTCAGCTCTGGTCATTTCGATCTGGTCTCGATCAAATTCTCATTAAGCGAATCATGGCACACTCGAATATGATGCATTTCGGGTCATTCTGACCCAGCAAACCTCACACTTTTTCGTTCTGGTTCTGAGAGAATTCTAATCAGGCAAAAACCTCGCCGGATTGTAATATATTGTATTTCTCATCTGACACATGTTCAGACGGAATTCCAGTCGGAATTATAAGAAAAATGGAATAAAAAATGTTGAGAAAAAACTCAATAGCAAATTAATTTCGATATCAATGTGCAGAGATCGTATAATAGCCCTGAGTGTCAGTTGTTAATTAATAGTGGGATGATAATAAAAAAAAGTTAGATCGTAATATTTGCCCTCTCGCATCATCAATTAAGAGTTAGCTGGCTGTAATATTAGTGTGTTATACGTACTGTATACAGCTCTTTTGGCTGCTGGACATTGGCTGCTAGTCGGTTTAATGGCGTATGTGTGGACAAGGGGTCTCTGGTCTTCTTCTCGCTCGCTCTGTAAGAGAGCGAGCAATATGAGGGAGCCGAGGATAAGGACCACCCCAGAGCATGTGGAGAGTTTTCGTATGGAGGATCATATGGAAAGAGAGAAATCGAGGGAGAGAGAAAGAGAGTTAGTGAATGAGAAGCAAGTATATCCGCGAGGGGCCGAGGCGGGGTGTGGTAAGGAAAGGCCTGCGGGACTTTAATTTAATAAAGCAATTTGTAACGGAATACGGAACGAGGCAATAATGGCCAGTCGGCAGAGAGGGTTCTAACGAGCTGCTTACCACATTCCACCATCTCTCTCCCTTTTTCCTCCCCCCATCTCTCTCTCTCTCTCTCTCTCTCTCTCTCTCTCTCTCTTTTTTACCTTATATGTATATTATATGTACGGAATATCCCGTATCTCCTCGGATACGTTATTATAAGCGAAATAGAAGCAAAACTCTCACTTCTCTGCCGGATATATATTCATTTTTGGTCCAGCTAGCTCAACAACGGGTTTCCTACACTACCAAGAGACTCCCTGGTCTTGCTTTTCGTGCACATGTATCACCGTATCATAATAATCTATAGAATACAAAATGGTTACTTCTTCGCACACATATCTCTTTATATATGAGAAAAGGTCGAGTACACATCTGCGACGAGTACAATATTCTCCTTATACGAGTAGAATTAGCTAATGAGAAAGATGGCTAAGAGGCTGAATAGAGAGAAAAAGAGACAGGATGGTCTCGGACTCGTTATTCCTTAATCCGCGGTCCAGCTTTTTCGCCTGCAACATTTACCTGGATGAGCCAATTCTTGTTAAATAATTGATCCATTGCTCAGCCAAAACACATCACATTTTCGATCAAAATTGCGACCGGGCACATTTCGGTTATCCTTCCCAAATCACCATAACGAATCGTTGAAAAATATTAAAACGTTGTTTTTTTTTTCGAGGCAAATGAAAACGTGTTACTCACAGTTTGTCCAAGATTTTTCCACATTTTTCGTTTCGGTAATCTTCACTAATGAGCGAAAGATTGATTGCGCTCATCACCATGCCAAGACCTTTTAATTAAAGTCTTAATCGTTCAGGGCGAGGATAAAAAATCGCCGTCGAATTGACTAAGTCTCAGTTGGAAAACTCAATGGTTATGAAATGTGACGTTTTTTCCAACGATCCGGAAAAATATTTTTCAGGAAAAAAATGGCTCACGTCGGCTAGACGATATTTTTCGACATAAATGAGAAGACTTATCGGAAAAATGGAGACTTCGGGAATGACGGAGTCAGCAAGTTTCTCATACCGTACGACGTTCAGCTGATTCTATCAAATTTTCTCTCTTACATCCGCGCGATATAGGTATCCCGAGCAAAGTCCCTCGATGACCAGGCAAAATGAATGTGAATCTTTCCGTCTCGATTACTATATAGCTACGAGGAAAAAATACAAAAACGTTTACCGCCCGTATACATGGCTAGAAAAAAACTTTGAGTATCGAGCTTCGTAGTCTCGATATATGACTTTCATAACCTTATGGGGGTTATAGTAGCAAAGCGTCAATTCCGCATTTCAGCGTTCTTTTTATCGAGGATTGGCGGGCACCGAGCGCATAAATAGAGGGTCCGCTTACTCCCGTGGCGATCGTTTGTTCGTCCTTCATGACAACAGAGAAAAGGCTTTCTTAATACCGATACAACAAGCTACTACAATTCGTCTTTCGCTCCATCCTTCCCTCTCCATCTTCTTTTCCGTTTCTCTCCGTCAAAATTCGCATAAACTTATTATAAAATATTACGATCGGGAACAACTCGGTCTCATGGGCAGTAACCCCGTGAATAATATTTCACATATAGAGCCCAATAATTTAGCGGTACGAACGCGTGAAAAAAATAAAAACGTTGACGACAGAATGATTGCTGGCTGATTAATTATCATGAGACGACAGGCCGCGAAAAGAGGAAAATTGAAAATCCCTCGAACCTGAATTTAACGGTTTTATAAATTTCAATTTCAATAGAAACCTCGAGCAATGAGTTTTTAGATAAAATTCGCGAAATTATGTAGACGAGATGTCCCGAATATTCTGTCAAGATAAACCTCCAACCCTTTGTCGGGGCTTGTGGTTACCGAGTATAACAAGTTGGTGGTCCAGCAGCTTTGGTTACGATATTCCTCCCATCACCAATATTTGCCCTCGCACAGCACACGCGCTTTCATACAGAATTTCTCCGTCTACAGTTATTCGCACGAGTGTCGAAAGCCACTTAAGAGGTAGGACCCTCAGACCAATACCATATCCCGTACTTCCTTCTGTTGCGTGAGGGAAAAGACCGTCGGGTGTGCGCTACACACCCGAGAGGATTCCCGATACGCAGCCTGGGAAAAGGGAAATCAGGTTTCTCTCTCTCTCCCTCACTCTTTAGGTTTCTCGCTTATCCTATCGAATACATATGATATCGTGGATGCAAAAGGGTCGCAAACACCCGGTGTAACCCATTGAAATTACGTTTGCGTGTGTCTAACGAACGGGCTGCCGGTCAAGAATTCTTTCCACAATTACGAATGAAAAATCATTCGACACGATGTAATTAAGAAAAAGTTGGATCATGTTCATCGATTATTGTCGTTTTTGGTCGGTTAGTCAAAATCATTTTTCAATTATTACGATATTAATTGGATAAAAAAATTTCATAAATATTCAATCCATTAATATTTCCTCGGAATGCGCATCGATAAAAGGACAATCGAGATTACAGTATACTCACACGAATGCAGTCTAGCTCGCCATGCTAACGGGTCGCTGACCAAGCCTTGAAGTCCCGGCCAATAAACCGCTGGATGACGAGGTTCTGTTCGTTGTTGAAATTGTCCAATTCCTGAAATACCACAAACGGTTTAGAAATACTGGAGATTAAATCACGAACGTGTGTACAGAATTGCACGAAGTTTTACATTCCTGAATAAATATCGTGAGAATCGAAACGCTAATACAAAGAATTACATTTTCGAGCAAAGACATCCGACGGAGCACGAGATCTTGGTAAAAAAAATTTGTCACGTAAGACCGTCTCGTATGGAAGAAAGTCCCGGCAAATCTTGTTCTCCTTCAAATGTGAGCGTGAAATTTCAAATCAAAGAATTTTGAAAAAAAATAAAACGATCATCGCGTCGGTGCCTAGTGAATATTGGATTTCTCGCTTTCCCTCTCTCTCTCTTTCTGTCACGAGAATACGTGATTTCGTTCTTCTACTCATGGGTCATATGCATTCCCATTTCTACAACTTCGTATGCTGGGACGCCAAACTCATACAGGGCCTTGAAGAAATAAAATGTGGGGAAATTTTTTCCTTGTGAATAGTTTTTTTTTTTTTTTTTTTTTCAATCAAAGGGTTCAATAAAAATTCAGCGTTTAGTCTCTTCCTTCTTACGACCAGGAGTCAGGGCAATGAATATTTTACGTTGCAGTTTAGTCAAGATGCTGCGATTTCTGATTTTTTCAAAATTTGATCAATCGAGTCTCATCATATCGTTAAAATATGGACGTGAGGCCCATATAAAGGCTCGTCGTTGACTGAACAATGAGTGCATTGTTTACGAATTCGATGAGGCTCTGCTGTCGAGGCTCCTAATGGACGTGAAAAATGTATTCCAAGTGCATTGACTTGGCCGATTGTGTTGGAGTGAGAGAACGAACCTGCTGATGCGGTGAAACCGGCATGCATGGCATATCTGGGCGCTGCTAAATGTTGAGGATGTGGCGCGGGTGGTAATCCATGAGTAGCAGAGACAGGGACCTGGGGATGATTGTTTACGGTGGCGACGGGCCTTGAAAGAATGTTATCGATTCCATGAGGATTGCTACCGACGGATGTAATTGATGTTGCCGGACTGTGTTTTCCACTACCGGTTGGGGATGATTGTCCTTGAGGTTGAGTGCTACCAAGGCTTCCACCTCCACCAACTAATCCGGTGAGATGAGCAGCAGCGGCAGCTTGTTGCTGTTGTTGCTGATGAAGTTGAACGGCGTGTGCTTGTTGTTGAGCGACCGCTTGTTGCGCTGCTTGATGTTGTTGTTGTTGGTGATGACTTCGTTCTGCCATTGAATGAAGTGCAGCCAGTGGTTGACTGCCGAGCATTCCACCACCTGCAGCACTGAGATTCAAAAATTGCAAGACATGAGGTGAGGCTGCTGCGTGAAAATCATGAAGCCAAGCTGGTCGCGGAGGGGGTGGTGATTGACTCGAAGTCGGTGGTGGTGAACAGGATCCGAGTGAAGAGCCAGCCGAAGAGCTTCGTTCGCCAGGATCAACGAGATGATTAGCGGCACTGTTGTTACTGGTGCGTCGATGAGCGTCGCTCAGCGACGACATCCTATCGCTTATCAGTGTATCAATAACGTGCGGATGTCGTGTCGAACTTGTCTCTTGCTGTTCGTCGTTGCTGCTCACGCTGCTGCTGCTGCTTGAACGTCTCGTTCTGACTCGATTGTACGAGGTACTGTGATGAGAGTGGTGATGATGGTGATGATGATGATGATGATGATTGTTGTTTTGGTGATTATGCGAATTGTTAAAATCGATTATTGCTTCTATCGATCGTCTGTGGGTCGTTTCCAAATTCAGGATTCCGTTGTTTACGTTGGGCTCCTCGAGGCTTGTCGGGCTATTGTTGTTGACGCTTTTCTCACTGCAGAGTGTCTTAGCTACATTGGTCACGGAGCAAACCATCGCGAACCGCGCATAATAGTACCCTCGTTTTGCTTTTGTTTTTTTTCCGAACGTCCAAATCCTCCGAAAATCTTTGTCCTCACTAGATACGAAGTTTTAATTGTTATAACAATCCATCACACTCGTCTCATCGTTGTTTACACATTCGTCTATTGTCTCGTTGCACTGCACTTGGAAATTCAGTACCTCCTCGAAGTAATCTATGAAATAATTTACAAATCCAGGTTCATGGTTAAAGTTTACAACACTGTGTCACGATAACGATTTAAAACTATTATCCTGGAACCGAAACTAAGCACTTTTTATTTTCGTCCGACTGTCAGAGGCACTCGGGTCTCCGAAAATCTTGCGGCGATTCGAAAGCAGAATTTTACAACTGCGCGCACTGTTTTTAAACTACGGAAGCATCTTCAGTATTCAACGAATTATAAGAGTTTGCGCTGTTTTTTTTTTTTTTTTTGTTCCTTTTAATGAAGTTTATTAAGTGAGTGCGCGAAAGGCGCACTTGTTGGTTGGATTAATCGCGGAACACTGGAGCACACTCTCGAAGGAAATGCGTGAATGTGATGGAGCGAAATCCGGGACCGACTGGCACGAGGGTTGCATCGACTGTCGTACACTTCTGACGAGGCGTTCGTTGGTCTACGATGATCCGGCGGCACGTTTGCTCCCCAGCATCCCTCGTATCTGTGTCCTTTTCCAGTCCCCTTCTTCCCGCCCCTCGATCGGGCTCGCGCGCTCACTCTTTCTCTCATCGCATGCCACTTCCGCAAGGAGAACAGCTCCGATAGGAGAATAGTGAGCGGTGGAGTGGGAGCGAGAGAATACAGAGTATTTGTCCCGTTCGAGGTCGGAGCATTAAGGGGGTAAGTAGGCGGTTCCGAGTTGCTCATTGGTCGTGGTTGAACGCTATAGCGGAAGAGCCTTTCCTCGTGATCGTGGATACACGCGAGGAAGGCGGGGCCTCTCAATCTCGCGTTAGCTTCTTGTTAAGCGTCTTTCATTGTGTGTTTAAACTCGTAATTTATGATCCCGACTGAATAAAACAAGAGGCTAGGGCGGTCTGCTTCTCTCTTTCTCCCTCCTCCCTCTCACCCTCTTTCCCTCTTCTTCTCTCTTCCTTTCCCACATATATACAGACGTACTTATATGCGTCTCTATATATATCCGAGTGTCTAACACAGGACAGTTCCAAGCTCCACGTTCATACCGACGAACCGACTGCTACTAGTGGCCTCCTCCTCTTCTTCCTTCTCATCCTCCTTCTCATCGTCATCCTCGTTTTCTTCTCATCTCTCTGCTCCTCTTTCTTTCCTCTTTCATTTCCCTTCTCCATCATTCGCATCATCTTTCTCATTCTCCTACTACTCTCTCATTTTCCTTTTCTTATTTCGTCCTCGACAATATAACCCATACACTCACAGCCACCCAGAGATATTCTCACGCTGGACCGAGTTTCTTCTCCATCTCTCCCTCATTCCCCCATACCGTTCCGCCAACGAGCCGGAACTCTCGGCTGACCATCAGCACCAGTCGCCAAAACGCCTACGAGGATACGTACTCGATACTCTGCTGATTCTATACTCTTCTTCGACCCCACCCTCCCACGCTGTATATCCTCCGGTTGGCACTCGAACCTTACAGACACTTTATACAATACTTTACTACTAACGGTACCACTACTTTATCAGTTTTCTTTTCCACCGCACCTATCGCGTCCCTCAACCGAGTCCGTGGATATTCGCTTCGGGGCTGGGGCATCCACATTTTTAAGGGAATATCCTCCCGTTTCATGCTCAATCGCAAGTTTGGTCACTCTCTCTCTCTCTCTCTCTACCAAAATATCGTATAAACTTACGACATTAGAAACTGAAGGACTGTTCTGGACTTGTTATGGTCCGCGAATCTTAGTCCAACCGCTGGAACAACGATTCAGTTGTTCCTAATTTTTAACATGAGCCTGAAGTTTGCATCGATGCAATGCCACAAAATGAACAAAAAAATGATTCGTCACTTTTCTTTCATAATTTGCTCTTGTTTTTTTTTTTCGACCTCACGAATGGATTCGTAAAATAAATAAGTGGCCAATCATTTTTTTTTTTTCATTGAAAACTGCATTGAGCTAGAAACGTGATCGACATTCAAGGCCGATTCCTTTTTTCTTTTCCATCATAATCTGCTAGGGTCTTATCGCGCGATGTTGGCGAAGGAAAGATTCTTAAAAAATCTCGAAATTGATAATTTTTCGGCCGAGATCCGTTGAGGCCCGTATTTCCGATCTATAAATAGCAACCACCGAAGGACTTTTTTGTCTCTGTACTCGCATCGTCTCTGTGTCTTATCATATCGCTATAAATTCGATACCGCGTTGTCCACCGATTACCAATGGGATTCTCCGACTAGGCTCTCAGGTATTTACAACATGCATCCAGATTAAGTAAACCCCTTCTCTCTCCCTCTCTCTCTCTCTCTCGTAGTCTCGCGGCGTTCCAAACTATTTATCTCACTCCGAATGCGTCGCTAACAATACGCCGGACACCTCGCACTAGATATCCTTGCGCGAGTGGAATATATATACTAGAGAGCAACGTGAACGTACAGTTATACGGTTGTGCGAATTGTCTTCCGTAACCACGATAACTTAGCGGCCCCTTTGGAGAGTAGGAAACCAGAGACTCGATCCTCTCTCACCCTCTCCAGCAGCTCGTCCTTCAGCCGCAATACGTTTCAACCCCGTTTCTCTAGCTCCCACGCACACACCGATGGCTACGAATAAACACACGCACAAATGCACATATATGACGTGATAGTAGCTGCTGCATGGACGAGAAAACATAAAGAGTTAGGAGAAGAGACAAAAAACAAGTTGTTTGGCATCCTCGTTAACTGCCGGCCACGATTTCATTCTCTCCTATAATTCGAATATATTTTTCAACCAAAGAACCCGTTTTAGTGCAAAATCTATCTCGATTTGCCCATTTGTAACCTGCAGCATTCACTTATCACCTCCTTCAGTTACTTACGCGTCATTATTCATATATGGAAATTAAGGTTGTGGTCTACTTTTGCATTAACATATTATTTATATGATATATTGGTTGATATTTTATTGTTGGGTTGGGTATTAGTTTTAATTCGCAATGGAGTCTCATTGCTGTGTCGAATGAACCGGAAACGTGTGTAACGCCCGAGAATTCTCGCGTCCTCTGCTTTGTGAAAAATGGTGTCTATATAGGCGCTGCAGATAATAGGAGCCTGAAACAGGCAAGGGGGATGAGCAACGTGACTTTTTGACACTCGTGAAATTTTTCGACGTTCACGCTGTGCTGCATTAGGTACATATGCACACACATGCACAACACACACACACACACACACACACATGTATATATGATGGAAGTATATACATCGTATTAAGGATGGTCGTTTCCACTCGGGGCTCATTGTCGGTCGAAAAGTCTCTTTATAGGTAGGCCCCGGGGGATGATAATAATGAAAGTGAGAAAGACGAAAACTGGCAGGGTATATATACGTATATAGAAAAATGAAAGTTCCCCCTTCGAACATCGGATGAACGGATAATTGAGACCTAATTTTCCGCAACATCAAACTTTATTAACGACTAGCTGGCAGGTAAAGAATAGAGTCCTGCAAGAAGAGTCGACGCTGCTCACTATTTTGAGGCTACTGCTCGTACCTTTTTCATATGCTCCAAAGTCAAAGTGACGTCTCTCCCATAGTTTTCAATATTGTTCGTATTTTTTTTTCTGCACTATTGCGCTTTTCTTGCATTTGCCCTCATCGTTTCATTTCATTATTGTATTGAAAACATTTTTATCGCTGTATATCAGAGCGAAAGTACCACGAGGGGAAACGGAAAGCAGATCGTCACACGCACGACAAAACTATTATTACGAATTGGATTAGGTATGCAGTTAGTCGGGCGTGGATAATCCAAATGCAACGCGCTCTTCCCTCCGCTCAATACTAATTGTCTCGCTCTCCTATAGATATATTCTCTGTTAATAGCTCGCACGATACGTGTCAATTCGCACGCTTGGCAGATACTGTAAAGTTTATTATACCCAAATAGCTGTTAACCATTCTTCATCCAATCCATTTGTCGAGCTATTTATTGAACAGCCATTTTTCACTCGACCAGATTGAATTATCCACTTTTTTTTGTTCCCTGCCATTATAATTCACGAAATTATTCAATTATTAGGAAAATTGAACTGTGAATTAATTTTCCTGGCAACGAACGACTCGCCTGATATTTTTTACACGGTATATTTTCACGTTGACTTTGAGTTTTCTTCTTTTTCCGGATTTATGGAGCAAACGAAATTCAATAGTAACCGATCAACAGTAGCTGCACTATTGATCAGACAAATCCTCGACTCGACGTCGTATTATGCTATTAAAACGTTTCGGAAGCCCCAAATTTAACGCTAATACCCTCAGAATACAACAGCCTTGCCATTGTCAACGATTCTTCTCTGACTTTGTCAATGTGTGCGTGGAAATACACCCAAGTTATGCTAAAAGGACCACTGGAAGTTGAGAGACCTTTAGAGGCTACGCGCATATATAGATATTCAAGAATTCATGCGTGCAGTGGAGGAAGGGACGGAAAGAGAAGACGAGGAGAGTGTGAAATGGTAACAGGGACTCAAAGTCGTGCTTGAGATCGACCAACTGACAGCTGTCGCACCGGTTGCTTGAAAGACACGATACCAAAGGACCGAACAATTGCATGAGTGAGAAAAACTCTATTTTTGACTTCACAAATCACGATCCTCGTTTGATCTCGTGTAGCCTTCGAGTACGCTACATTTACGACTTATTAACGCGGCAAAGCTTGATCACGAACGAATCAGACGCTTCATAAGACGCTGGCCTGTGACCTAATTTGATCAAGACCGCTGGCCCTGACTCTCCGTGAGCACCCAGAAAAAGAATTTATTACAAATTAATAAAATTTATTTACCTGAAAAGAATAATTAATTCGAATACCAACCGGATCGACATTATTTATTTTTTCCGAATAATTTGATTTATTTCATATATAAACCTTCTGAATTATTCAATATAAATAGAATTTTTTTGCATCGTAATAAATAAGTCATTTATTTAAAATAACATTTTATATTTATTATAAATGAACGTCGTTATTTGAAAAACGAAGGTTTCTGAATCCCACGCGAAAAATTGTTTTTGGTGGAGATGAGAAATTTTTTGTGTCGGAAATTAAACGTAGTGCCTTCTAATTGAAGATAATAAGATTTTTGACACCCGAATATTTACTGGATACTCAGAGAAAATCAGAGAAAATGAATGCTGGTAGGTTTTCATCTCGAATCTCGACTTTCGTCACTGAAAATGTTTCCGTTAGCGTCTAGTTTAGAGAGCACAAGATGAACAGTGTGAAAAGGAATACAAGCTCGCGTCAAAATGAATTTTATTTTCGAAGCAATCAGTCATCTGCCTACCGCGACAATGCAAGCAGTGCATATCCCTATAGAGTATAATATTCTGAGCTAAGTATAAAGAGTGAAAGACACGAAAGATGTGAAGGCATTGGAGCGTTATATTGGGGCATCCAAATTGAAGGGGAACCCGGTGACGAGGATGTGGTGTAGCCAAAGAGGAGAGAAAAGCTGCTGGTCTCTTGGTGATGTGACATTCATTCTCCGAATGTGGCTGTGCGGCACGGGCGAGTACCATACACTCTGTCAAAAATGCACTCTCTCCAGTCTCCTCATCCTCACCGGATCTTTTTTTCTCGTATTATTGAACCCAGACAAAAGTGATCGAGGCGAAATGAGAACGGGGATGAAGCACCGATTGAAAAAGTTAGAAAGTCAATCTTTACATCGATGCTCGTTTAGCTGTCGCTCGTCTTTTATTCTCTAATTCGTATGTCCCCACCAACGGAAGCGTCAGAAACGAACAGAAAGTCAGACATTTTTGCCTCTCTACAAATAATATATTATTCTTCCCTCCTCTCTTCTCAGCCCTCCCCAATTTGTCGATCCTTGTTGTGAAGTTTAAGACTCTTAATGTTGCACGGAGCCTCGTGCAGTTAAACTTCCGTGTCTGAGCTTCTTGACATATTTATCGGTTTTGATTTCACGATTTTCAATAAAACAAAATTCATTTCGGCGTTTTTTTTATCTAAATACAAAATCTCACGAAACATCGAGTGAAGATTGTTTTTGTTTAAACGTTTCGATGGCTCGTCAAATAAAACATTAATTTGTCGTAAATGTTTGGCTTATTAGCAACGTGAGACGCGGTTCTAAATCCCAGGGAACTAGATTTACATGAACATGCACCGCGTCTCTGCGATTTGACGTGAAGGAAAAAAGCGATCAGCTATTCAATGTCACGCAAAAAACTTATTCGTTTCTCGAGCCCTACGGATATTCCAAGCACTCTGGTTGGGTCATTGGTGGGAAAATATGAGAATCGATGCATCATTGTCACTTCCAACTTTCACGAGGTTGGTCGGCCGCCCTGCATGCCGCAGCCACGTTCACCCAAATTGTTTCTTCACGAGGTTTTTTTTCTCGAAATCTCTGCCCGCACGGGTATTTTCTTTGCGAACTATTTCTTGTACTAATTCTCTATTTCTCGCTCTCTCTCTCTCTCTCTCTTGCGCTCGAGAGTGCAGCATTTTCTCAAAAAAGACTCCCGTCTTCTGGGACCAGCCGAGGTAAAATTTCTGGCTGTTAGAGCGATCACGTGAATCGCAAATTGAGACAATTCTTGAAAGAACATCCGCTTGCTCCATACTCTCTGCCGCCCTAACGAGACATTAATGACGTCACGTTGTGGCTTCAATAATAACTGGTTGATGATCGATGAGGAAGGATCAGCGAGGTCCGCTGGTTTGTTACATACGTGCGCGGAAAGCCGACATCATTATTGTGTGGTTGATATTTTCTAAGTTCGATTATGTATTCTCGATCACACTTTCCCGTCAGTTGCATAAAGCTCCTACGTATGCCCCATTCTCAAGCTTCAAACCGCTTCACAAACCCGAAATATTGCATGTTTCGATGTACATATATATAGATACGGGCAGATGCGACTAATCTCTCCAGGCTGTCCTCTCATTGACTCTCCCTGCCCCCCTCTCTTGATCCTGTAATCGCACATGCTATATGCGCGTCAACAAGACTCATCGATCTTCTTCGCCGTACCAATAATACTAGCATGTGGGTTGCGTGGAAATTCACCAAAGTTTCGCAAATCTCGTGTGTCCATGGCCTATATTATTTTATCCCAAGGAAATTTGGTCTTGTTCCCGCGCAGAATATTAATTCTCTCAACTAAAAAAACATTGGCTCAGCTTTATTTTTTTGAAATTTATATTTTTTGATCAAGAAAGGAATCGCTCTCGATTTCACTTAACGAAAGATCCTCTCGACGTTTCTTTCATTTTTCCGTATGAATTTGAAAAACTGATGCAGGGCATGACTGGAGGAATTATTAATCAACGCAATAATGACAATTAGAACTGTCATTACGATTTTCAATGAGGAAATGTTAATTGATCCAATAAGCAACGTGAAATTTAATACGCAAATTTTAAACAAAATGAGTTGCTTGCAGATGCACAGATGCGTCCTATATATGCAGGAGTATTTATCTGGTTATATCGCGTGAATAATAACGTGCTAAATGGAGCATAGCTCGACTATGGTCATCGGTAAACTCACTGGTGGCTCGAGAGTCACAAATCCGTTGTACACTCATATACAGATATCTATATTTACAATGACATGACGTCGCGAGGCAACAACGACGTGTGGCGCAGATTCCCAGCTTCCTCGTCGAACAAATCATCGAATAATCTCCTTGGCGAGTTTACCCGAACACCATAGCTTGCCTATACATATAAGTATCAACCCCGCAGGTAAAATCGACTCAGTTCTGTATGGACATTGTACTGTTAGCTGAGGATGTCGTGGCAATAGAATCCACGAGATACTCTCATTCGTTTCCGGCTCTGTTTGAGACCCTCGCATAGTTATTTGTCCGTATACCAATAAAACGACGTGGCAAAGTCTAAACGACCTGTCTTTCATCCCGAAAATCAGGAAAACTCGTGTGCCATACGATCTTCCGACTCTTAGGAATTAATTTATACCTTTACACGTCGCGATTAATGTTGACCGCCGTACTAATATACAGGGTGGCTCCAGTAGCTATTCAAAAAATGAGGCTGAAGTTTGCATCGACGCGAAATGAAAAAAAAAAAAAATTCGTCGATTTTTTTTTTTATTATTATTTTTTCCTTGATCTGCCTCTTGTCTTTTTGGACTTCATGGATGGATTCGTAAAATAAAAAAGGGACGAATCTTTTTTTTTCCATTCCGTAGCGTTGCGTCGATGCATACTTTAGGCTCATTAAAAAAATTGAAAAAGTCTTTTTTTTTTCAAGGCAGAGTGAAAAAAGTTCGTTTTTCAAAATTGAACGTCGAATTTTACGCGTTTAGAAAAAAAAAACAAAAAACGTCTAAATACCGTTTTTCGCAATGACCGTGAAGTTACCGTGGAAAATATTATTTTGACAGATCGAATTATTGTGTAATGAGGGAATCACTCTCGGTACGATTGCATTTGGATGAGCTTGACAGGACACCCTGTATACCGATTAACTACCGTCGATCGGAGCCGAACGACGTGTTTTGTATTTCTTGAAGACTTGTGAAGTCTGCCTCGTATACTTTACGAGAAACTATATACTGCATGCAATTGTATGCATAGCTATATTTACATTGGTTCGTGTATATACTGTTTGGTAATGGATCGCCCGGTGCTATGCTTAAGGGCAACAAAAACTGTCTCGCTGTTACCGGGCCCACACAAATCTGTCGCTTTTGTCAACGCAGCTAGGGAATACCGGTAGGATGTCAAATTAGGTGACACAGGTCAACTGCACCGATGTCACTTTTCTCTCGCTCTGTTTCTCGTTCCTCCAAATCGCTCCCTTCGAGGCACTTTCACGGACCATTGAATTTTTCTCGATCGCCTCTTATATTTCGCAGGGCAATTGTGGGCCACAGAAATTTGCACACATATCGTTCAAAATATAAAAAAAATATTTTGAAAAAAAAAGACTTTAGCCACTAAATTTTGAGGCACGCTGTCAGAGCGCAACAATATTCTTTTCGACTTTGCGCAATAATTTCTAAATCGAGTTCATTAACAAAAATATATGTCTACCTCGAAGAAATTTTGAGTTTTTTGTTTGAATTGATTCTGACGCGTTAAGGTCTCTCTGAAACGTGCAATCATTCCCTCGGAATCTACATCGTTCAGCTATGATCCTATGCTCCTTCTCGATCGACTTAAAATTGAGGCAGAAGGTCGAAGAATTTTTTATTCTCGTCGTTCTCGTATGTATCGAGACAAAAGTACGAAACACTACGATATATGTATATAGAGGACATATTTGTACAACTAGTTCTATGATCCTGTGTGGTGAAGGCAATTCCCCTTCATCCTCTTATCCTTCTGTGGCCTCGTTATAATAATCCGTCAGAAAGCCACATATATGTAGCTAAATCATAACTTAGCGTCACCGTGGAGGAAAAAACGAAAGAGAGAGTGAGAGAGAGAGAGAGAGAGAGAGAGAGAGAGAGGGGAGGGACCGTCTGCTGGCTATATGTCCATGCGTATATGTATGCAGGGGGCTTTTGTTGCACATCACGACGGTCTGTCTTTAGTCTTTTTCTCACTCGCTCTCATTCGCTTCCCCCATATCGTCCTCCATCCCCCGAAATCCCCATACGCAATCCTTTGCGATAGAATTTGCATTTTCTCCATTATACATACACGATCTAGCCTCTGGCTTGTCCCTATGGAGAGCCTGGATGGCAAGAGAGACTTTACATCGACCGTGTCACGTGCTCGCGATCCTCAAAAAGTAAACTTCATTCCAACCCTGTGGGATATCAAACATGCTTTAAATCTGATAATTGTTGATCAATTCCTCGAGAGCCCACGCAGTTTCTACAAACGTCGATAAATTTTTGTTCATCTGACGTTGTTGACGGTAAATTGACGTAATTATATTCGACTCTCCCCATGAGTTTTGTTACTTTTTCGGTGTTACAGGAAAAAATGATCGAACTGCTGGCGAAATTGTATTGAATTTTTCACAAATTTATAATATTCCATGTCATCGATGTGTGCATGTGTATTGGCGAATCAAATTACGTGTTGAGGTGAAAAAGAATTTTTTTCATAATTTTTTAATTTGATTTACACCTCAGAAGTTCATGAGAATGAATTTATTTCTTGTAAGATGAGAGGAATCGAGAGCTTGTGAAAAATTGGTCGCAGAGCCACAAAGTGCGTGTCATGTACTCTTGACGAATTATAATATGGTCAGAACTGGTCACTAATTTAATAAACGTCATTTAAGTCTGAAGATATGGAGCGAAAATAAGATCCTCTTTCAGGAGGAGATCCTAATTCCACTAGCTTTGCGTGCTCGCTTAATTCCGCGTTGTCTCTCTCCCTTTCTCATTTCCAAACATTCGCTCGGTCCCTTTTTTCTCTGGCTCGTTGCTTTGCTAGCTGTCAAATCGCAAATGCGCTCGCACCCGGTGTTCCCCGCGACGAGGCTTAATACGCCTCTCTCCGCGTGCGCTGCTCGCGCGCGAGCCGCTATATTTCACCCAGCATTATCATCCTTTTCTTTTTCATCTTCACTACTCCTACCATCTCCACTCTTTCCCATCCTCGCGTTGTTTTTTTTTTCAATTCTCCCCCCACCGCCCCTCATTCTCTTCTCCACTTTACGACCTGTCGACTGAGCATTAATAATCCGCTCGCCTGCTTTTACCAACAATAATATCGAGAGCCATTTTTTTCGCCCTTTATATTCTACATCAAGCATGTCTGGATCTGTACGTATAGCATTCGTTTAAAAACTCTCTTGCGATACCTTATATGCGCACCCTCGTTTTCTACGCACTCATTTTTTTTTTTATTTCGTCACACCCTTCGTCGGGATTTCGTTATCGAATTATACATCGCGAAGGATCAAAATGATCTGCTCTGCAAAACTATTTGTCACTTTATATACCTGTAAACATTCGTATACACTTTCTTGCTTGTGTGTGTGTGTGCGTGCGATTGTGCGTATATGCCGCTGATTATTGATACGCGGATCTTGGAGCGAATCGAGGGCTCGGGCTCGCACTGGCTCATCGCAGTTACCCCATTTTAATCCCGCTCTACAACGCACGCTGATGAAACTTCGGAAACTCTTTAAAGTGTTTTTATTGCAATGCCTGATATAGTTTCCATTCCACTTTTAGATGTAAATATATTAATTTATTTATCTTACCGTAACGCTTGAGGCAAGTGACCACCATCGTCCGGATGCTGTCGCCTTCGATAAATTCGGTACCTCGAAGAATAAGTCGGATGATGTTAAAGCTTTTCCATCGTTGGAATCCAACGAAATTGTATTTCCCTCGACGGAGGTTATTATTTCTATGTGGAATATGATTGCGACCATAAAACGATTAAAAAAACTGACATGAAGAATTATCATCATTTTTTTTAATTAAGCACATTATCGAAAAAATAATGAATTTTTAATTTTCCTATCAGTGTCGTCTTGTAACGTTGTTCATTGGAATTTGGAATAAAATGTTCATGTTTATAAACAGGGCCGCCGAATCACGGTCTCATAAAAATGAAAAAGCTCACACGCAAACTGTCCCCGACCGTAGTAGCTCATGTGTTGCATAAAAAAATATATATTTGTGTTGCCAAAAGTTTAGGAGACAGAGCGAGAGAAAACACCGGATCAAACACCGGAACAATATACTCAATACTATATTTGCTTTCTACCTGATTCTTTTACTCCCGGTTCGCTCATCCCGTACCAATGGACAAGGCAGCCCCCGTCATTCCAACTGTACCGAACAATCCGGGCCCAACATTTATTCTATACACTAAGCAAATTACGAAGATGGAGAGGGAGAAATATTCAATTCAATTTATTGACAAATCTTTTGTCGATTTCAACGATATTTCCCTATGGAGTTTACACTTCTCACGCTTTTCATTGATACACACGACAGACACACACTACAGCAGACTACAGAATATTATTCTAGTTTTTTTCCTTCGCTCCGACGAGGTCGTATCGAACGATCGATTATTACAAAAAGTAATGCATCCAAGAACTGCTGGGAATCAAACAGTCACAGTTTAGATGAGAATAAAATTGGTAACCATCGAGGGTCGATACTTGAGGCAGGAAGGAATTTGAGAAATTCATATTCGAAAATTTGGATTTTTTAATCGGTGTCTTATGCCGTAACCCCTCCAAATTTCATCCTAACGACGTTTCACATGGATCGACGCACGAGCACTCGATCCAATCAGTCTCTCAGTTTTTCATAAATGTATGCAATAACTTTTCCAACTAATCTGAAGGCAAAATAATCGAGCTATTTATCGAGTTTCGTTTTCGCAGGCATTTGATCAATATCGTGACTCTGTTTTTTGATGAAAAATTTTGAGGAAGTTGACAAAATGTGGAAATTTCATGACAATTATTCAATTAATCTCGTTATAGCGAACAATCACATTGGAGAAATAACTGTTTGTATTTATTATGATAATGTTAAAACCAGATTGAAACGGGCAACAATGCGGTAGTATGACGCTTGTTTATAACGTCCGACCATATTATGTTGAACCGCATAATTCGGGGTTGGATATGAGCGTCCGTATTATAGTTACGTGCTGCTACAATGGCATATTTGCACATACATTCATACATAGGCGTATGCCTATGTATGTCTCTCATATACACATGCATATACGCGATTTATCCGAGCGGATAATTCTCGCTAGTATAGAGAGTAACCATCGCGTTAAAACGTAAACGATAAATTGCTCTTATCGGCAAAACATATCGACAAATCAATGTCACCTGTCGTCCATATAGGCGCCCGACCAAAATCCAACATGGTTTTCTCTCTTCCATATCCTGCCCTTCAGCCCTCTCCATCCTTCGTGCCAACTATGCAAACATTTGCCATCTCTCGCGGTTCACGACGTCAAAGTACACTCAAACCGCATACATACAGACACATGCAGTCCTGCATATATGCGTCTGCAGTCTCTACCCCCATAATAGCCAGAGTATAATACGTCCGATCCAATGAAAATGAAATTTATATCGTTTCGATTTCCGACCGAGGAGAAAAAAGTTGATAAAAAGTGCATACGAAAAAAATCGTATTAATCAACATTTCGTAGCTGGTGCATATCGATGCACTTTTAATCGACGCTCCTATTGCATTCGTTTCTTTTTCGCATGCATACCTCTGTTTGACCGGAATATCTTTTTTTTTTCGGTTATTGCTCATTTACGTTTTATGAAAAAGTCGATACCATTGTAGGTGGTGTTGGTTTTTTTTAGTCGATCAGTCGAATTGATGCTCGATAGAACTAAAGAAATGCCATTTTTATTTCTTTTTTGCTGCTACTTTTAGTGACTTGAAATTTTATTACTAAATCTTGTACGATCGAATATAACTTCATTTTTAATCGACAGAAGTTAATCGACATGTTTACCGTGTTAAATTTCAATGAGTGCAAAAGTTATTTGGGGTTGGGATTTTAGTTTATGAGAATTAGAAATCCACAAGGATGCGAATGATTTTTATGCACGTTTGACTATCGAGATCTTCCAGCGACGAACCAAGCTTTATAGGGCATCGTGTGCTCTTGACGTTTTTTTGTTGATTCACAACGACAAAACAAAAAGTTTTAATCCCAATTCCACGTCGTGATTTCACCATTTTTATCTCCTTCGATGCATTTACGTATGAGCACAATGCATTTTGCGCTCCGGATAAGGCTTCCGTGCATTTTCCACGATGCGATCAAGTTTACCGCTTGCAGGACCATGCGAAAACGCGCTGGTTCGTGGCTGTGTGCATTCCAACCGTGTCACAAACTCTTGACCATGTGTAAACCATCACATATCGGTATATTCACGTACAGCAAAAAGTTAGAGCAGCCGACGTTTTATCGCAACGAGCATAGTAGCACATAGAGAAACATATAGATGCGTACAGGGTGTCCGGATTGTACGTAAACCGTAGAGCCACAGCAATGCGGATAAAAAAAACGGACCAGGTGATTGCTAATGTTGAAAAAGCTGAATTAATATTTATCACTCACAGCCACTGACGAAAAATCCGATACCCGTAACCCTTGTCAGGCAACAATCGATATTTCCCACAACCCCGTCAAAGCTCAAGATAGCTCATTCGTTTCTTTCATTTATATCACAATATTTGACCCTGCATAAAAACGTATGAGCCTTTATTGAACTCATAACTAAATATCATGATAATTTGTCTCTTACGCGAAGAAAAAAAAATCTAAAAAATAGAGATACGGAGTTTGCTGTTGACTCGAAATAAAACTTCATGTGATTATGCTTCAGAATCAGTTTTCTCTCGATTGGGAATTATTTCATATTCGTTATTCGCAAAATTCATTTAATTTCATTGAGGGCCCGGAATATCGAGCACGAACCTCGAACGAATGGGCTGAATTATAATAACCCGGATATCGAAGTCTGCGACGAATGTCGTCGAATGAAAATATATTTTATTGCTGATTATCAGCGATATGTGATTATACGACCCAGACACCCTGTATTACGCGTATACATATGCAATAATAGAGCTTGAACAGTAGTGAGAGTACTTTCATGGCGCTGCACAAGGTCCAGCAAAATAATTAAAACACAGATCAATAGATAGAGAATGCACGCGAGGCAAATCGTTATTCGTGTGTACCGGAAAATATAAACGATATAGAATGAGAGCGAAGAGAGAGAGAGAGAGAGAGAAGGGCGGAGAGGAGGAGGCAAGAGGCCGGCGGAGGGAAGGGGAAGGATAGCGCGTGAAAAGCTCGGTGAGTTTTGCAACGCGGAAACGTAATGGTTGCAGCCTGGAAATGTGGTTCGTGTACACCCTTATATGGTCACGAGACACTGTAACATTGAACGAGGATATAAACCAATAGGCGCAAAAGTGCAGTGCCCTATCCAGGTATATCCGTTTACAGACCAATCATTTGATCTGCTTTCCCATATGTCCATATTGCACTCGAGATATATGCCATTAGAGCATGTACACATTTATGCAACTGACGTGGAAACCTTTCCCAGTGCAAACACTGTGCATACTTCCCTCCATTGCTTCACTAATCGAGTAGTTTTGAAATATAGTACTGAATAATCGTTTATGGCAAACGAAATCATAAGCTTATTGACAAAAAACCGGTTAATTAAAAATCCATGAAATTAGAGCGATATTCTTCGACGTCACTGATGGCTAATTCATGTTAGTTTCAGTCTAAGTTGGGCACAACGGAGCTTCATCCAGTTGCATCAATTTTATTGAATAATTTCAATGGAGACGAAAAATATACGTCGTTCGATGTCACTGAGCAGTATTTTTCGTTTTGTGCTGCTACTCAAAGGAAAGTCTTTTGACGTCGCAGCTCGCAACGTTGAGTTTGAAAGATTTTTCATTTCCCATCGATCGTTTGTTCGGTTTTGAAAATCAGAACAACTTTTCGTGTCGACTTCGTGTATCGCGATTGAGAATAGTTTTATCGTCTTTACCGAATCCCGCACATAAACGACGAAAAAAAAAACCTGATTCGCAGTCTCCCAAAAGTTTTAATTTGCCATAATCGTGTCGTTGGATAAAAAATGAGAAAAATTGTCATTCCATTTCAAAGGGAAATAGAAGCCTGGCAGTCCGAGAGGCTCTAGTCGTAACAGACTCTAATGAAAATAATCCTATATGAATTAATCTGTTTTCCACATTTCATCATGTCGGGTCGTAACATTATTTTTCACGGAATGAGAAAATTTTTGTTTTAAATCTGTTTGCGGACGACATATGGGGATGCTTGAAATAATCAGGCTATGCTGTCCTTCGTGTGATATTAGCCATTATAGAGATGTTATTGATGATCGGATAGCCATTCTGTCAGTACATACATTAGTAAATATAATCGATTAGATAGGCTCCGAGCCTGGATACAATCAGTGAGATAAGACGTGTTACCATAACTGTTTTTTTAACAGGTCATCTCTTCGTGATGCAACTGCGACGCGTGTAAGTTTGGTTACGTGTGTCGCAGTGACAAAGATTTAGATCATTTTTTATAGCGGCAACAGGAGGGAGGGGGCGATGTTGTATAAATGCGAGAAAACCATACCGGGGATGTGGAGTTTTGATACATATGTATAGGTATATAGACGAGGATTTCGTTGGCAGAAGGGATATGCTACAGGAGGCAAGAGAAATAGAGAGGGAAAACACCCACAGCTTTGTCTAGTAAATCCGTTGGCTATAATTGTAGGATTACTTAGATAATTGAATGTTCCCGCACCCGGTGGCTTAAAGAGAGAGAAAAAGAAAGAGTCAGGAGAGAGAGAGAGAGAGAGAGAGAGAGAGAGGGAGGGAGAGAGAGAGTGCTTTGTGGCCTCCTTTCAACCCCCGTAAATCCGTTATCTCTGCGTTATACCGGTGTGTCGCGGACTTGTGAATGTTTTTTAATAAAAATGTAAATGTCGCGCGAGAACGCCTCGTTCTTTCTCTCTCTCTCCCTCTCTAGAGAGATAAAGTAAAAAATATGTGTGTGTGTGTGTGTGTGTGTGTGT